>JASEVX010000003.1:13506972-14010819 GCA_031761405.1 Serripes groenlandicus | reverse complement strand
GGGGGAGAATGATTGGCCAAGTAGGGGGAGAATGATGGGCCAAGTAGGGGGGAGAATGATTGGCCAAGGAGGGGGGAGAATGATTGGCCAAGTAGGGGGAGAACGATTGGCCAAGTAGGGGGAGAATGATGGGCCAAGGAGGGGGGGGGGGGAGAATGATGGGCCAAGGAGGGGGGAGAGAATGATTGGCCAAGTAGGGGGAGAATGATGGGCCAAGTAGGGGGGGAGAATGATTGGCCAAGGAGGGGGGAGAATGATTGGCCAAGTAGGGGGAGAACGATTGGCCAAGTAGGGGGAGAATGATGGGCCAAGGAGGGGGGGGGGGAGAATGATGGGCCAAGGAGGGGGGAGAATGATTGGCCAAGTAGGGGGAGAATGATGGGCCAAGGAGGGGGGGGGGGGAGAATGATGGGCCAAGGAGGGGGGGAGAACGATTGGCCAAGTAGGGGGAGAATGATGGGCCAAGGAGGGGGGGGGGGGGGGAGAATGATGGGCCAAGGAGGGGGGAGAACGATTGGCCAAGTAGGGGGAGAATGATGGGCCAAGGAGGGGGGGGGGAGAATGATGGGCCAAGGAGGGGGGGAGAACGATTGGCCAAGTAGGGGGAGAATGATGGGCCAAGGAGGGGGGGGGGGAGAATGATGGGCCAAGGAGGGGGGAGAATGATTGGCCAAGGAGGGGGGGGGGGGAGAATGATGGGCCAAGGAGGGGGGAGAATGATGGGCCAAGGAGGGGGGAGAATGATGGGCTAAGGGGGGGGGGAGAATGATGGGCCAAGGGGGGGGAGAATGATGGGCCAAGGAGGGGGGAGAATGATGGGCCAAGGGGGGGGGGGGGGAGAATGATGGGCCAAGGAGGGGGGAGAATGATGGGCCAAGGAGGGGGGAGAATGATGGGCCAAGGAGGGGGGGAGAATGATGGGCCAAGTAGGGGGGAGAATGATTGGCCAAGTAGGGGGAGAACGATGGGCCAAGGAGGGGGGGGGGGAGAATGATGGGCCAAGGAGGGGGGAGAATGATGGGCCAAGGAGGGGGGGAGAATGATGGGCCAAGTAGGGGGGAGAATGATGGGCCAAGGAGGGGGGGAGAATGATGGGCCAAGTAGGGGGAGAATGATGGGCCAAGGAGGGGGGGGGGGAGAATGATGGGCCAAGGAGGGGGGAGAATGATGGGCCAAGTAGGGGGGAGAATGATTGGCCAAGTAGGGGGGAGAATGATGGGCCAAGGAGGGGGGAGAATGATGGGCCAAGGAGGGGGGAGAATGATGGGCCAAGTAGGGGGGAGAATGATGGGCCAAGTAGGGGGGAGAATGATTGGCCAAGTAGGGGGGAGAATGATGGGCCAAGGAGGGGGTAGAATGATTGGCCAAGGAGGGGGGAGAATGATGGGCCAAGGAGGGGGGGAGAATGATGGGCCAAGTAGGGGGGGAGAATGATTGGCCAAGGAGGGGGGGAGAATGATGGGCCAAGTAGGGGGGAGAATGATGGGCCAAGGAGGGGGGGAGAATGATTGGCCAAGGAGGGGGGAGAATGATGGGCCAAGTAGGGGGGAGAATGATGGGCCAAGGAGGGGGTAGAATGATTGGCCAAGGAGGGGGGAGAATGATGGGCCAAGTAGGGTATGGATTTCAAAACCCCTAGATTGATAGCCTTCATAGTTACCAACAAGAGCTATCGGAGGCGACATCAACACAGAGGATTAGAAATGTCAAACATGACCGTTACATATTTATGTCTGTTGTTATGGTACAGGTAGGTGATTGGTTTGGAATTTTACTGCTAAAACATGTCTAAAAGCCCTATTACTACAAATTAACAACATACATGCATTAAAGCCCTGTGGTGCCAAAATGCACACACCAAGACAGCCATGAGGCACTGTAACTTTCACCTGAATACTTTGCTCAATTACTACTTGTCCACATTTAGCTTGAAATCAGACAAGCAGTTTCAGAGAAGACAGTTTTGTCATTTTATCCTTTTCCAGAAGCTGTATGATGGCCATGATTGAACAATCCTATCCAAATGGCTAGAACAGTTCTTGTAGTGTGTCACTTGAGGAACATTTCTGTCAAATTTTCATAAAATCCAATAGGCAGTTTCAGAGAAGAAGAATTTTGAAACTTTATTATTTTACCAATTTTCTGATCCAGTAAGATGGCAATGTTTTTCAACCAATCAGTTTGGCTTTTGTAAATGGTCACCTAGGCTGTTACCAATAACCTTAAAATCAGACCAGCAATTTAAGAGCAGAATTATTTTGAAAGTTTTAACAATTTACCCAATTTTCTTTGCTGCCTGGCAGCCATGTTTTGAAACGAATCAATATGGCTGGAACAGCTACTGCAGGTTATATTAGGATCATTTCTGCTAAATAAATAATTCAGTTTTAAAGAAAAAGACTTCAATTTCGGCATTTATCCCCTTTCTGATGTCGCAGAGTTCTACATATATTTGTTTTTTAATCATTTTGAAATAGGATGGGAAAAAACAAGATGTTGTTAAAATATATTGTTTATGATGATGACAGGTGACTCATGACTAGCACATGGTGTTCACCTAAGCTCACTTTGAGCATTTGTGCTCAGGTGAGATTAACCCTTTTCCTCATACGACAATTCTGCAGCAGACGACTTTGAACATATTTTAAAAAATAGAAAATCTCTATAATTGAATGACAAAAAGTAGAAAACATTGTGGCAAAAGGAGAAATTGCTCGATTTGAGCAATTTCTTCTTTTGTCACTATGTTTTCAAAAAGCCGTCTGCTGCAGAGGCGTCAGAAAGCGTCTATATGAGGGAAAGGGTTAAGGAGAATGATGTTCCTCTTCCAGTTGTTCAAAAGACATCGGTTGTAAAAAACATTAATAGTCTTCTGTATCTAGAAATGCTATAAGCAGAGAGGTCTAGATAGGGAGGAGTATACAGCTCTTTTCCCCACAATATCTCTCTTAATGTCTAACCAAACCCTATGACGTGCGTACTCAAAAGAATCGCCTCATCGAGACGACTCTTTTGTGTACCCACAAATACGGCTAGAGGGTCAAATAAGAATTTAAGGACATACAAATTATTATCTGGAGCTCTGTAAGAAGTATACAATTTTCATTTTAACCCATTCCCAGATACACTTTACAAATCAACAGCAGATGACTTTGATTGATTGATTGATTGATTGATTGGGTTTAACGCCGTTTTTAACAATTTCTCAGTTATATCACGGCGGCCAGTTCACATACTCATGTGTTTCCTGGTTTTCTCACACCTGAGTACTCTACACAACGATCTTCCCAAGCAACTGGCTGCTTTTCCACATAGACTCAGCCCATTGGTGGAAGACGATTGATGCATGTCGCATTGACTTTTGTCAATCCTCAGAAAGAAAGTTGACTGAGCCAGGATTCGAACTCACAACCCCTGGATTGACAGCCCGCGTCGCTACCGACTGAGCTACCGGGACTCGGCACAGATGACTTTGAGAACATCTATGTAAAATTATGGAAACTCACTTATAATATAGAAAAGTTTAATTAATATCAAAGGTCTAGGTAAAAGGAGTCGGTATTTTACATCCACAAATCTTTATATGACCCACAAACCCTATGTTGTGGGTACTCAAAAGAATCATCTCATAGATACTATTCTTTTGAGTACCCACAACATAGGGTCTAGAAGAGTCTTAAGAGAGATATTGTTGGGAAAAGACGAGTTTTCACTTCCTTATCCTATGCGTCTTTTGTTATTTTATAATAATAATCAAAACAATTTGAAAACATTGTGGCAAAAGGAGTAATTGCTCTTTTATCAAGACATCATACATTTAAAACAAAATTCCTGCGAGGTTTACAAAAACAAGAGGCCCATGAGGGCCTATGCTCTACTGGTATGGTTCTTTGGTCATTTTCAATCCAGAGCATGTATGTATGGTAAAGATCGGATAGTAAATGGAGGCTCTTTTGTGTTCACAAGCTGTATTATAGCAATTTTTACAATTTCATGGGCCATAATCCAGTCTTGCATGGGCGGATCTAGCTGGTTTTCAAAAGGAACCAAGCTCTCATCAATATTTAACTACTATCTAAGTTTGGTGAAGATCAGATAGTAAATGGAGCCTCTATTGTGTTCACATGCTCAATTATAGCAATTTGGACAATTTCAAGGGCCATAATCCAGTCTTGCATGGGCGGATCTGGCTGGTTTAGGAAAGGAACCGAGCTCTCATGGATATCTTACTACTGTATAAGTTTGGTTGAGATACAATCAAAAGTGAAGACTATTGTGTTAAAAAGTTCTTTTATAGCAATTTTGACCATTTCAAGGGCCATAATCCAGTCATGCATGGGCGGATCTGGCTGGTTTTCAAAAGGAACCGAGCTCTCATAGATATCTAACTACTGTATAAGTTTAGTTGAGATACAATCAAAAGTGAAGACTGTATCGTGTTAACAAGCTCTTTTATAGCAATTTTGACCATATCAAGGGCCATAATCCAGTCTTGCATGGGCGGATCTGGCTGGTTTTCGAAAGGAACCGAGCTCTCATGAATATCTAACTACTGTATAAGTTTGGTTGAGATACAATTAAAAGTGAAGACTGTATCGTGTTAACAAGCTCTTTTATAGCAATTTTGACCATTTCAAGGGCCATAATCCAGTCATGCATGGGCTGATCTGGCTGGTTTTCGAAAGGAACCGAGCTCTCATGGATATCTAACTACTGTATAAGTTTGGTTGAGATACAATCAAACGTGAAGACTGTATCGTGTTAACAAGCTCTTTTATAGCAATTTTGACCATTTCAAGAGCCATAATCCAGTCATGCATTGGCGGATCTGCCTGGTTTTCGAAAGGAACCGAGCTCTCATGAATATCTAACTACTGTATAAGTTTGGTTGAGATGCAATTAAAAGTGAAGACTGTATCGTGTTAACAAGCTCTTTTATAGCAATTTTGACCATTTCAAGGGCCATAATCCAGTCATGCATGGGCGGATCTGGTTTTCGAAAGGAACCGAGCTCTCATGGATATCTAACTACTGTATAAGTTTGGTTGAGATACAATCAAAAGTGAAGACTGTATCGTGTTAACAAGAAATTGTTTACGGACGGACGCACACACGCACGCACACACGCACGCACGCACGCACGCACGCACGCACGGACGACGGACACATCGCCACGACATAAGCCCTTCTGGCCTTTGGCCAGTAGAGCTAAAAAAACAGCATATCAGCTAATCTAGACTGAGACTAGGAGACATAAAATATATAATCAATCAGTCATTCTTTCCACTAAATAAATTTATCTTTTACCCCTTTCCCTCATATAGACGCTTTCTGACGCCTCTGCAGCAGACGGCTTTTTGAAAACATAGTGACATAAGAAGAAATTGCTCAAAACGAGCAATTTCTCCTTTTGTCACCATGTTTTTAACTCTATTTAATTATTGTACTTTCATTTAAAGGGAGTTCACAAATGTTTTTCAGGTATGTTATCAAAGTCGTCTGCTGCAGAATTGTCATATGAGGGAAAGGGTTAAAGCCTGTGCCACCAGTATATAAGAGTCAGGCCGGACAGAGCGAACACATCTACTGACCAGGCTGCTCGACTCAACATGTTTAACACTTTCCCTCATACAACAATTCTGCAGCAGACGACTTTGAACATATTTTGTTTAAAAACAGAAAATCCCCATAATTGATTGGATAACCTATGACTAAAAGTGGAAAACATTGTGGCAAAAGGAGAAATTGCTCGTTTTGAGCAATTTCTTCTTTTGTCACTATGTCTTCAAAAAGCTGTCTGCTGCAGAGGCGTCAGAAAGCATCTTTATGAGGGAAAGAGTTAACCCTTTCCCACTTGTAGACGCTTTCTGACTCATCTGAAGCAGACGACTTTTGAAATCATTGTGGCAAAAGAATAAATTGCTCATAACGAGCAATTTCTCCTTTTGCCACAATAATTTCAACTCTATTCTATAAATTAACTTTCATTTACAGATAATTTCCATATTTCTGACTAGACATTTTCAAAGTTGTCTGCTGCAGATTTGTTGTATGTGGGAAAAGGTTATCTTTATACTCCTAGAAGTGACTATGGACTCTTCCAAATGCAAAAGATTGACAAGTCCTTTTTCAAAATAATAAGCATTAAAATGATCCAAATTTCCAAACAACCATTGAACACAAGTACTCACGTTACTACTTCACAAACAAATTGTTTTGAAAGCAGACGACTCCTAAAACACAGTGCATCAGATAAACCATATGATAGATATGAGGAGGAAAAAATGTATAATCAAACCTCAAAAATCAATCAGTCAATCAATCAGTGTTTGTCACCATAACTATTCCCTTTTAAAAATCTTTAATCAACCACTCTGTATTGAACACAACACACAGGCTAATACTTGGCAAACATAAGCTCCCTGCCTCCTGGAGTAGAGCGTAGTATATTGATCATCTTTGTATAGAGGTTTCCTATGGTCAATAACAGCTTCTGCTTGACTCGGAGTAAATAAAACCGTGGCTTCCCGTAGCATCCTTGTCAATCATTTGTCACAGAATATGCAAGGAGATATTGGGATCCCTTAATACTTTCCCAGATCACTCATTTCGACACATAAGAAGTAGATGACTTTTGAAAACATAAGCAATTTCTCCTTTTGCCACAGTGTTTACAACATTATTCAAAAACTATATTTTTTTAATTATTTGAGACTATCCTTACTTTTGTCTCGATGTTTTCAATATCGTCTGCTGTAATATGCAGGAATGGATCAACAAAGAGGATTCTATGCTTATAATTATGTTTACCTGATATTTCTAGAGTCATCTGTGCTGTGACAAGATCGGAGGAAGATGCAATGTCTGGACAGTTTGGGAACCAGTTCTGATAGTTCCGAGTTGGAAAAGACTGTGGGAAAAGGAGTAATTGCTGGTTTAAAGTAATTTCTCCTTTTCTCACAATGTTTTCAAATCACCTTCTGCCATCATTGATTCCAAAGTCCCCTGATGCATAGATGTACAATGTTAATGTTGTCTGTATCAGGGATAGAGTATTCCCAACTAATTAATGTCTCATTAACCCTTTCCCATATATGACAACCCTGCAGCAGACAACTTTGAAAACATACCCAATTCTTTTTTAAACTTAATGAAAGTACAATAATTGAATAGAGTTGAAAACATTGTGACAAAAGGGAAAATTGCTCATTTTGAGCAATTTCTTCATTTGTCGCCATGTTTTCAAAAAGCTGTCTGCTGCAGAGGCATCAGAAAGCATCTATATGAGGGAAAGGGTTCAGAGGTTTTGTGCTATTGCATGCATTGGCCTCCTCGTCTTATTACTTGAATTATTGCCTTCTACTTTTGTTTTTGTTTTTTTTTCTCAACGATCTCAATTTTCTGTCAAAATTTAATTATTTGTTTTTCAAGTTTAATTTTAGTTCTAAATGACTTTTTAAGCCTGCTGCAGACAACATTTTGAAAATACTGTGGGAAAAGGAAAAATTGCTCATTTTGATGTTTTGTGAACAGATAGCTCTCAAACTATCATAATCAGTTAAACTGTTAACCCATTCCCACATACAACAAATCTGCAGCAGACGTATTTGAAAACATCTGGGCAAACATATGAAATTACTCTGTAAATTAAATTAAAATAATCATTATGAGCAATATCTCATTTTGCCATAAAGATTTCAGAAGTCGTCTGCTGCAGATGCCTCAGAAAATGTCTGTATGAGGGAAAGTGAAGAGAAAGAAGCTTGCTATATTTTTAATAGGTTTTCGGAAATGACTTGGGAGGACGAGTTATTATTAGAAAAAAACAAATTTAAATGTCTTGAACATTGTGCTATTGCATGCACATCCTAAATTGTATGTTTTGTGGTTTTATTGATAAATAATAAAATTCAAATATTCTGACAAACATCTTGAAAAGTGTATGTGGAATTCACAAATCTTATAATTATTCCTTAATGGAAGCACTGTATACATACTAAGACTAATGATTGGCAAGATTACTCATTTCCATTACTGTTTATGATCAATAATTAGTGGGCTGTGTGTATGGTCAACCTACCTTAGAATGGAGATTGATCATAAACAATGAAAGGCTTCAATTATATTTCAATGAAGGACGTTCACTTCGTTGACAAAAAAATGCAAGTTATGATACTTTTTCACTTGACCCCACCCACCCCTTATGTACCAATATGCCCCATCAGTTGATAACTGTTTTTGGGATAGGGGCGTTTCGCGCCTATCCCATACTCATGCTGATTTCGAAAAGCAATTTCTCCTTTTGTCACAATGTTTCCGATTGTCGTCTGCTGCACATGCGTCTGTAAGCGGGAAATGGTTACATCCTCCCCATGGAAGCGGAACCCTTTCCGTCATAATATAACAGTTCGAATATTGAAATATTGTTGAAAATGGAGCTATTGCTGACAATGAACAATTTCTCCTTTTCACACAATGCTTTCAAACACGTTTCAAATTAATTCTTTTCATATTTAAACGTTTTACTGTGGACATTCTTTTACTCTATCTCCTTTCCGGACACATTTTGAATAACATGCTAGAGATTAATGATAACGAGCAATATCGCCTTACATCAAAAGGAAAAATATATAGTTTATACATAGCTTTGTGGAAAAAGAGGAAATGGGTCACGAATAACCATTCTGCAGCCGTCTGCTGCACATGCGTCAAAAAGCGAATTTAAACGGGAAAGGATTGAACCGTTTCCGTTATAGCAACTTAGTTACATACGAATGTTGAAAGTATATTTGCCTACAGAGCAACTGCTGACAATGAGCAATTCCTCCTTTCCAAACAATGCTTTGAAACATGAATCAATTTTTTTATATAACCTAGATAACGAAAATATTTGTCTACAGTTATTATTTTAACCTTTGCCCCTTTAAGACACATTTGACTAACCTTAACAGATAAATGATAATCAGCAAGTTTGTCTTTTTCCACAATGTTTTAATTACTATTCAAAATAATACTTTCAGGCTTAGTTAAACGTTGTTTGCTGTATATTTAGTCTACGTGGTCAAGGGTAAGGACTTGTTATTACATAATCCGTCCAAAGAGAGAGGTCCTACTGTGTATACATGCCATGAAAGAATGGTACTAACGGTCTCACCGCTACTGGAGAATTGTTGGTAAAACAGGTCGCGTGTTGTGTTGAATATTCTCACGTGTCGCTGTATGTCGACTCAACTAGGACATAGGAATTAAATCTACAAATTAGAGATAAGATTTCAACACTGATTGATTGTGGTTTAACGCCGTTTTTAACATTTTCTACGTTATATCACGGCGGCCAGTTCATCTACAAATATGTTTCCTGGTTTTCTCACACCAGTACTTCACACAACAATCTTCCCAACCAACTGGGTTCTTTTTCACATAGACTTAGCCCATTTGTGAAAGACGAATGACGCATGTCGCATTGACTTTTGTCAAACGTCGGAAAGAAAGTTGGCCGATTATTTATTTTATAATTGAGGCGCTTCTACCGATTTTGGGACTAAAATTATAATGTATATGCATTTGCGCTAATTGAAGATTCAACGTTCGTCAACGTGTAATCTAGTCCTAGACGTATCTGTTGACAAATAAACTAGAAGTATAGTCTAAATAGGTTTTTGTAAATTAACCTTGTACGGTCCCATTTCGGAGATACAATTAATTTGCAAATACTTTACAAATACCATAATCTAAGCTTTCCTAAGCACAGACGTGTTTTGACGCATCTAACCAGTCTTCTGTAATCAATACTTTATAAGTTGTCTCTGTCTGTAAAGCTTGGAGGTATAATCCGGTGTCCGGCCGGCTGTCTGCCTGAATGTGCATTCGTCCGTCCGTCATGGATTGCATGTTTTGGTCAAAACGTTGTTTCTGTATGGCAGATTTATTTGAAAGTGGTCACACTTATACCGTGTGATCAGGAGAACGGCAAAATACTAGGTACATAACTCTGGTCTGCTTATCTTAGTTATCTTCATTTTTCCTTATTTAGTTCAGCGATTGTCTCAATTAATTTCCATTGGATCCATTTCCAAACTTGGTTTGTAGGTAACTTATGACCTACACATTTGCAGTGCACCATTACCATAACTTTAGCATGCTGCGTTTGGAGTGTGTATATTTTTGTCTTTTCATGTTCTCACTTATTATATGACTTTCGCATGAAAAACACATGCCCTTGTTTCGTTAATGAGTGTTTCCCAAGCGTTGTACTTTGTCCAGAGCGACTGACTGTCTGTCCGTTACGGTTTGCATTAATGGGTCAAAATTTGTTTCTGTTTCGCGGATCCATTTCAAAGTCGTCACACGTATACATTGGGATCAAGAGATTGATACAATATTTTGAACACAAATCTGATCTGGTTTTTTTAGGTGTAAAACTCATTTTTCATTTCTTCGGTTATTGTCTCGATATATGTCCAATGTATCAATTAGATGTGCAGTGCAAAAGAAACATAACTCTAGCATGCTTTCGATTGTCTTTCATTTATCAGCATAATTACAATCATCCTCGGTACCCAGGCTTTTCATAAAATATATGATACCCTGGGCAAATTGGCTAGCGAAACTTCGTAAAGCATGCAACACGATTTCCTCCATATCTACAAGGTATTTTTTGTATCGCACGAGGTTTGTGTCATGTGGCCAATCGAGCGGCTGCATTTCACCTCATAAATTATTCATGAGTACGAGATCTTTACAGCCAATTTGCCCAGGGTATCATATAGTTTATGAATAGCCTGGGTACCGAGGATGGATTACAATATACATTGTGAATCTTTAGTGATTTCTGAACTGGAAATATTTTAATTAAGGGTCGCTGCTCTGTTTTTTGTCAATCTTTTTATTTTGTTTATACAAGAAAAGGGTGAAACTTTGATAAATTAGGTATTTGTATTGTATAGGCAGGCAATATGTGTGCTTCGCACATTTTTGGTTTGGTTTGTTTAAAGGTCATTGTTTCAACAATGTTTGTCTATATTATCTATGCCATATATTTTCAACTTACATATGCCCCTATACCACCAGCGCTTTCAGCGCTTTGATTTCAACTACTATAATGTAAATGTTAAGCATATAACTGCAGTATGGATTTACGGCGACATTGATGCGTTGCATCAACTTTCTCTTGTAGCCCCCTGTAATAAGTAAATGGATGAGAACAGATGTGCTTAACCTTTTCCTTCATTCTTTTGGATGTTTGTGCAGCAGACTTCTGTTGAAAACATTATGGCAATTGTAGAAATTGCTCATGATGAGCAATTACTCCACTTGCCACAATGTTTTCAATTCTGTTCAATTATTATAATTTCATTTACAGAGTATTTCCATATGTTGGCCCAGATGTTTTCAAATCTGTCAGCTGCAGATTTGTTGTATAAGGGAATGGTTTTACCCGATATGTTCGGTTAAAGAGATTTTTCTTTATTTTATGTAGATGCTTTCAAAGTCGTCTGCTCCAACTTTGTTGTATGTGGGAAAGGCTTAAGGTTCCTCAGTGCCCCTCAGAGACAAAAAGCAGGCTACCTGTGATTCAATCTACTTGTTGGTATCCTATTTGTTCCTTTGAAGTGTTTTTACTGTTTCCCACCTGTAGGCACGTTTCCGACGTCTTTGATGTCATCATACTGTCATCAAAGTAGTCTGCTGCAGTTTTGTAGTCTGTGGGAAAGGTTTAAGGAACTTTAATGAAATGGTGACTCCTAAATCTCAATCAGAATACCTCCACTAAAATCCTTAACCCTATCCCACTTTTTGACATGATTGCAGCAGACAACTTTTGTCGAAAAGTTTTCTACTCTATTCAATAACTATGCATGCATTAACAAAATATTTTCACATGTTTGCACAGGTCTGATGTACGTGGGAAAGGGTAAAATCACAAAAATCTGTGCTACCAAATTTTTCAAAATCTATATGAGCAGTACTTTGTGTCAACCAGCCATTAGACATTTGCGACCAGTAAATCCAGATCAGTCTGTGAAGCAGCGCGGTCTGATTCGAATCTGCACTGTTCGCTCATACCTTTTCAAATTAGCAACAAATTGAGATAGTCTTGAATAAGGAGTTTACAAAAATGACATATTATTATAACTGCATTGGGTGGTTTTATTTGTTTGTTTTCCTGAGAGTGTTGTTTATAAATACGTCTTGTAGTCAAAATGAATTTTAAGCTTAACCCTTTCCCACTTGCAGACATACTCCGACACATATGCAGCCAGGCGCGTAGCTGGGTCGATTTGTGGTCTACGCACCATTCTAGGGCCTCGGAGAAAAAAATTGTCTACATGAGCTCAGGTGACTTCTGGCGTATAGTTCACAATATCTAAATGAGCCTACTCGATACCCTTATGTACCGCATATCTACACAAAATACCCTTAAAACGATTGCAGCATTCGGAATTTATTTTTACCAACATTGACTGGCACTTCAACAAAAGTGAAACTTCGAAGAAACCAAACTCAGTGATCGCAGTTCATATGCCCCGGCTTTGGCATCACCATTGTTAAGGAAGAGGTCATTTAAGCTGTCAAGGACCGTCGTATAAGAGCATTTGAAAGTGTTCAGTGCGACAATTTTCCATGTGTTTTATGCTTACTTAGTTTCATGAAAACGCAACAACCGATTGCCCGAGAAGTAAAACAGGAATGCCACTTCTTGAGCGGTCTTTATCATGTTTCTGGCTAGTGGCTCTTCGGACGCATGGTATAGCAAGGTTTGGACAGTGAGCTTTGCAGTGGTTGTACACTGCGTCGGGAAATTGTCTGCCGAACTCGCTCGAACACCACGGAACTTTCCGGATATGTTGGATGCTCCATCGTAGCCTAACCGACTTGGTTGTATGGTCGAAGTACCTCAAACAGAGTGCCACTTGCTCCATAGTAGACGCGTCAGTGGCTTCGTCTGTCATAAACCCAAAGAACGGAACACTTTTGCATTTGCGCAACATTTCCTCTCTGATTTGATCCCCGCATATCGTGATTACTTCATTTTGTATAGCGGGTGAAGTGTATCGCGTCACCGTTCTTCAAATGATCACGCATCACAGGGTTATATTTGGCTTGGTATTCTAAAAGTGCTTTAAAGTTACTATTTGTATCCTCATGACCACGTATAGCTAGATTGCGTTTACAACAAAGGATATAATTGTATCAATTATGCCTTGTAATACATGTATGTTCTTGCTAACTAGGACATCATTGGCATAGGAAACTGATTGGGCAATGCTTTTCTTAATTCCAGAGATAACTGCAGTGAAATGTTCAGCCGCTTCAAGCGAATGCGCATGTGTCTTGCACTTAATGAGAGCGGTGTTGACCTTGCCAACATTGCTTGGGTCGGTTGATTGTTGCAGGTTGCGACACTAGCGATCTCTTCTCAGATCCAAATAAATGGCACGGACCACAATTCGCTCCAACAATAGACTTCGAATATCGTACTCCCATGTACAATATGAAAATACTATATGAATGTATACAAACTACATAGGACATCTAATATTATCAATAAATATAGATTATTCATGTGACAATTTGATCATGTCTGAATTGTTCTGATTTGTCCGTTTTCACCCTTACCCTCCTTAGGGTCCAGTTTTTATTGCATTTTTCGCATTTGTTTCATTTTCATTTTTGGAACTCTCAAAATATTTCTTAAGCCTAGCTACGCGCCTGGCAGCAGTCATATGTTTAAAGCATTGTGGCAAAAGGAGAAATTTCTGCTAATGAAAACGTTTTCCACTTTACTCAATAATTATATATTTATTTCTACAGATTTTAAACACTTTGGCCTTAATCTTTTACTGTGGTCTGCAGCAGAACTGTTGTATGTGGGAAAGGGTAAAAGAGGGGCCTCAAAGATCAATTCAAATAACTTAATCTTCTCTCCTTTTTTTATATATATATATATATATATATAGTAAAAAAGAAAAAAAGAAGCCTCAGTTATATATATATAAAAACCATATATCATGATAACTTCACCAATCTCTGGCAAACCAAGTTATGAGGGAAATATCTCGGAAACAAAGGTTGAAGAGGGAGTGTCACAACCTTGAACCCAGGACAATCACAGGAATTGGTAGTATTAACCCTTTCCCTCATATAGACACTTTCTGACGCTTCTGCAGCAGACGGCTTTTTGAAAACATAGTAACAAAAGAAGAAATTGCACAAAACGTGCAATTTCTCCTTTTGTCACAATGTTTTCCACTTTTAGTAATAGGTTATCCATTCAATTATAGAGATTTTCCATTATTTGACAAAATATGTTGAAAGTCGTCTGCTGCAGAATTGTCGTATGAGGGAATGGGTTAAACGCCTTTCAAGCATAAAACATTGTTCTTAACCCAAAGGTTATTCAGACCAGAGAGTGTGTCATGACCCTGACCCAAGGTCATATGCTCATGGACAAGGTCAAACTGAGCATCACCAGTTTTGGCCTATAAACTTGTAACCGTTGAACGATAAAAGCTCTCATTTAAAATTAGGTTTCTCATGGCCAACAATGACCACTTTGCTCTGTCAGCCAACATAGAACAAATCTGCAGCATAAAAATAAAAGCAAGCATTACAGATCATCTCAATAAAATTATGATTATTGGAAAGAGTTAAAAAAACAAGAGGGCCAAGATGGCCCTAAATCGATCACCTAATTGATAGTAAATTAGTAGCAAATATTTAACTGCAAATATCTGGGAAAATTTTATCAGGGAGTGCAAATGAAACTGCAAGGAGTGGACACTTCTCAAGAAACAGCTTATCAGTAAAGGCCATTTATATCTTGAAATCTAACAAGAACTTTAATAAGAATGGAATTATAAAGTTTTTGTCATTTTGCACCTTTCCTGATGCCGCCTTGCTGCCCTGTTTTTCAACGAAATCAATATGGCTTCAACAGTTTATTTAGAGGGTCACTTAAGGAACATTTCTACCGAATTATCTTGCAATCGCACAAGTACATTATGGAGGAAAAGGATTTTAAAATTTGGGTATTTTTCTCACTTTCTGATGCCGCATCAACCAAAGTTCTCAATGGAATTTAAATCTTTGAACAATTTTGAAAGAGGACCACCAAAGGAACATTCTTGTGATGTTTTGTGGAAATTGGTCTATTGGAATGGTAGGAGTTGGTTGTCATTTGTAGCTAAAAGTTCAATTTACCCCTTTTGTGATGACGCCTGGTTGATATGAACCAATCAAAACGGCTTAAACAAATTAAATAGAGGATCATTACAGTAAGATTCGTATTATATTTTCTAAAAATCAAACAAACACTTTCATAACAAGAGGCCCATGAGGGCCTATGCTCTACTGGTATGGTTCTTTGGTCATTTTCAATCCAGAGCATGTATGTATGGTGAAGATCGGATAGTAAATGGAGGCTCTTTTGTTTTCACAAGCTGTATTATAGTAATTTTTACAATTTCATGGGCCATAATCCAGTCTTGCATTGGCGGATCTGGCTGGTTTTCAAAAGGAACCAAGCTCTAATCAGTATTTAACTACTATCTAAGTTTGGTGAAGATCAGATAGTAAATGGAGCCTCTATTGTATTGTATTGGTTTTCGAAAGGAACCGAGCTCTCATGAATATCTAACTACTGTATAAGTTTGGTTGAGATACAATAAAAGGGGAGACTGTATCGTGTTAACAAGCTCTTTTATAGCAATTTTGACCATTTCAAGGGCCATAATCCAGTCATGCATGGGCGGATCTGGCTGGTTTTCGAAAGGAACCGAGCTCTCATGGATATCTAACTACTGTATAAGTTTGGTTGAGATACAATCAAAAGTGAAGACTGTATCGTGTTAACAAGAAATTGTTTACGGAGGGACGCACGGACGACGGACAAATCGCCACGACATAAGCCCTTCGGGCCTTTGGCCAGTAGAGCTAAAAATGGAATTTTCAAATTTTGTCATTTTGCCCCTTTTCTGATGCCGCCTGACTGCCATGTTTTTTGACCAATCAGTATGGCTTGAACAATTTTTACAGAGGGTCACCCAAGGAACATTTCTACCAAATTATATTTGAATCTGACAGGCAGAATCGGAGGAGAAGATTTTTAAAGTTTGGACATTTTGTCCCCTTTCTGATGCAGCAGCAACCAAAGTTCTCATTGGAATTGTAATCTTTGAACACTTTTGAAAGAGGACCACCAAAGGAACATTCCTGTGATGTTTTGTGGAAATTGGTCTATTGGAATGGTAGGAGTTGGTTGTCATTTGTAGCTAAAAGTTCAATTTACCCCTTTTGTGATGACGCCTGGTTACTATGATTGTGTAACCAATCAAAACGGATTAAAGAAATTAAATAGAGGATCATTACAGTAAGATTCGTATTATATTTTCTTAAAATCAGACAAGCACTGTCATAAAAATGGAATTTTGTCATTTTGTCATTTTGCCCCTTTTTTGATACCGCATGACTGCCATGTTTTTCGACCAATCAGTATGGCTTGAACAATTTTTATAGAGGGTCACCCAAGGAACATTTCTACCAAATGAAAGTGGAATCTGACCAGCAGCTTCGGAGAAGAAGATTTTCAAAGTTTGGACCTTTTGCCCCCTTTCTGATGCCGCAGCAACCAAAGTTCTCAATGGAATTTAAATCTTTGAACAACTTTAAAAGAGGCCATCCAGAGGAACAGTCCTGTGATGTTTCACGGAAATTGTCCTTGGAGTTTGGGAGGAGATGATGTTTAAAGCTAAAAGTTAACGCCGGACGGACGACGGACAAAAAGTGATCAGAATAGCTCACCTTGAGCCTTCGGCTCAGGTGATCTAAAAATAGAACCTTCACTGAATGTGATTAATAACCCCCGAACGTCGCCCTGATAGGAAAGGTAGAGGAATATTAGGAAACCCCACCTTAAATTCCATCTTGTAGTTTTAAAGATAATCGCCGGACAAGAAAAAAGTAAGAAAGGGCAATGAAAGTTATTCTACGAACAAGAAAATGTAATGAAGGGCAAACACTCTCTAATAAGCTAAAATAGAGTTATGGTTCTTGTACACTGCACTTCCTCTAAGTGTGTTGTATCATAGTATGAAATTTTATTAAATTCCATCCAGTAGTTTTGAAGTAATTCTATGCTCAACAAAAAGTAACAAAGGGCAATAACTCTGTAATTATGTAAATAAGAGTTACGGTTCATGTACACTGCACTTCCTCTCATTGTGCTCTACCATTGTATGAAGTTTTATTAGATTCCATCCATTAATTATTAAGTAATTCTCCGGACAAGAAAAAGTAATCAAGGGCAATAACTCTGTAATTAGGTAAAGTAGAGTTATGGTTCCTGTACAACGCATTTCGTCTCAATGTGTTGTATCAACGTAAGAAGTTTTAGTAAATTCCAACCATTAGTTTTCAAGTTATGCTCCGGACAAGGACCAACCGACCGACCGACCAACCAACCAACTAACCACAGGGTGACTCCAATATACCGCCTCTAAACTTCGTTTGTCGGGGGTATAAAATGGAGTAAGAAAAGGAGAAATCGCTCATCATGAGTAATTTCACTTTTTGTCACAACAGGTCATCTGCTGCAGCTTTGTACAATTTTGAGAAAAAGGATAAATGTTTCCATGTTGAGAGACTGCATATTATTGTTTTGTCACCCAGCAGGAAATACCAATTTTCATAAATTGCAAAACGCATACACATTTAGTCGGTGGGGACATATTGAAGAATTATGACTAAAGGCAATCAGGCCACATTGACCAGTCTCAGGGATTCCGGGGACAATATTGACAAATCATGACTAAAAGCAATCAGACCACTCTAACCAGTCTTAGAGCTGCCTGGGACATGTTGATGAATTACGATTAAAAGCAACCAGACCACTCTGACCATAGGGACATACCGACAAATTATGACTAAAAGCAACCAAGACACTTTTACTAGTCTCAGTTCTGCTGGGGATATATCAACAAATAACCAATAAAAAACCAATCAGGCCACTCTGTCCATTCTCAGAGCTTCCGGGGACATATCAACGAATTATGACTAAAAGCAACCAGATCACTCTTACCATTCTCAGATCTGCTGGGGACATATTGACAAATTTTGACAAAAATAAAACATGCCACTCAAACCTGTCTCAGAAACAATCAGGCCACTTTGACCAGTCTCAAAAGCAATCAGGCCACTTTGACCATTCTCAAAAACAATCAGGCCACTTTGACCATTCTCAAAAGCAATCAGGCCACTTTGAACATTCTCAGAAGCAATCAGGCCACTTTAACCAGTCTCAGAAGCAATCAGGATAGTCTGACCAGTCTCAAAAGCAATCAGGCCACTCTGACCAGTCTCAAAAGCAATCAGGCCACTCTGACCAGTCTCAGTAGCAATCAGGACACACTGAGATCATTCTCAGACCAATCATGCCACTTTGACCAGTCTCAGAAGAAATCAGGCCACTGACTGAGCAGTCTCAAAAGCAGTCAGGCCACTCTGACCAATCTCAGATGAAATCAGGCCACTCTGACCAGTCTCAGAAGCAATCAGGACACTTTGATCATTCTCAGAAGCAATCAGGCCACTCTGACCAGTCTCAAAAGCAATCAGGCCACTCTGACCAAGCTCAGATGCAATCAGGCCACTCTGACCAGTCTCAGAAGTAATCAGGACACTTTGATCATTCTCAGAAGCAATCAGGCCACACTGACCAGTCTCAAAAGCAATCAGGCCACTCTGACCAGTCTCAGAAGCAATCAGGCCACTTTGATCAATATCAGAAGCAATCAGGATACTTTGATCAGTCTCAGAAGCAATCAGGACACTTTGATAAGTCTCAGAAGCAATCAGGCCATGCTGACCAGTCTCAGAAGCAATCAGGATACTTTGATAAGTCTCAGAAGCAATCAGGCCACTGATAAGTCTCAGAAGCAATCAGACCACTGTGATCATTCTCAGAGCAATCAGGACACTTTGATCATTCTCAGGGCAATCAGGACACTTTGATCATTCTCAGAGCAACCAGGACACTTTGATCATTCTCAGAGCAATCAGGACACTTTGATCATTCTCAGAGCAATCAGACCACTTTGATCATTCTCAGAGCAATCAGACCACTGTGATCATTCTCAGAGCAATCAGGACACTTTGATCATTCTCAGAGCAATCAGACCACTTTGATCATTCTCAGAGCAATCAGACCACTTTGATCATTCTCAGAGCAATCAGGACACTTTGATCATTCTCAGGGCAATCAGGACACTTTGATCATTCTCAGAGCAATCAGGACACTTTGATCATTCTCAGAGCAATCAGGACACTTTGATCATTCTCAGAGCAATCAGACCACTTTGATCATTCTCAGAGCAATCAGACCACTTTGATCATTCTCAGAGCAATCAGGACACTTTGATCATTCTCAGAGCAATCAGGACACTTTGATCATTCTCAGAGCAATCAGGCCACTGTGATCAGTCTCAGAAGCAATCAGGCCACTCTGACCAGTCTCTCAGAGCAAATATTTTCTCCTTCTTTTGTCACTCATTTAACCATTTTCTTCATACAGACACCTTCTGATGCCTCTACAGCAGACAACTCTTGAAAACAATTAATGTGGCAAAAGGGGAAATTGCTCATAATGAGCAATTTCTCAGTTTTGCCACTATGTTTTCAACTTTATTGAATAATTGATCTTTCATTTATAGAGATTTGCCATTTTTTGGGCTATATGTGTTCAGTCATCTGCTGCAGATTTGTTGTATGTAAGAAAGGCTATTAAAATCATCCAATTGTTTATAAATAACTATCTCTAAATGAAAGGAATTTAAAAACAATCTATTATCGTTTGATATATCGATCATGAATGAGAACCTGCTGCTACTTATTGAACATTATTTTTTCACTCAGTTTGTGATTTCTTTCCAACATACAAGAAATCTGAAGCAGAAGACTTTGAACATATTTTGACAAAACAATGGAAAATCTCTATAATTAAATAGATAACCTATGACTAAAAGTGGAAAACATTGTGGCAAAAGGAGAAATTGCTCGTTTTGAGCAATTTCTTCTTTTGTCACTATGTTTTTAAAAAGCTGTCTGCTGCAGAGGCGTCAGAAAGCGTCTATATGAGGGAAAGGGTTAAAATGTAAGATCAGAGTCAGGACTTCCTGGCAAAATGATAAAAGTTTCTCTCTGTCTAAAACAAGGTCTGCTGCAGTAAATCTAGTAACACCATCTCCCCTCTCTGACTCAGTCAATTGACAAACAATGTTTGCAGTGAGTGGTGTAATCATTTAATCCATTCCATATAGACACGTCCTGACTTCTCTGCAGGACACGACTTTTGAAAAAACTGTGGCAAAAGGAGAAATTGCTCAAAACAAGCAATTTCCACTTTTGCCACAATGTTTTCAACTTTATTCACTAATTATACTTGCATTTATAAAGATCTTCCATGTTTTGATATTTATACTGTTTTCCAAGTCGGCTGCTACAGATTTGTTGTACGTGGCAAAGGGTTAATAAGAAGGGGATGTAAATGTCAGCTCTTATCTGTTTGAACAATTGTGACCAATTTATATCATATATGAATAAAGCAGGATAAGGGTTATTATTCTTACATTAGATAATGGTATAACTGCATCCAAACTCTTACATTAGATAATGGTATAACTGCATCCAAACTCTTACATTAGATAATGGTATTACTGCATCCAAATACTGAAATTGTATTTTGGAATTACTGAATTAACATTCTTAAATTGTATAATTATATAATGGCATCCAAATTCTGAAATATATTTTGGTATTTCTGAATCAACATTCTTCCATTGTATAAGGGTATTATGGCATTCACATTCTTATATTATATTGTGGTATTACTGTGTTTGAAATCTTACATTGTATAATAGTATTACTGCATTTGCATTCTATCATTGTATACCGGTATTACTGCCTCCACTTTCATACATGTACATTCTATTTAGGTATTACTGCCTCCACTTTCATATATGTACATTGTATTTAGATATTGCTGCCTCCACTTTCATACATTGTTTTAGGATATTACTGCCTCCACTTTTATACATTGTTTTAGGATAATACTGCCTCCACTTTCATGCATTGTATAATGGTATTACTGCCTCCACTTTCAAACATTATATTTGGATATTACTGCCTCCACTTTCTGTTATTGTATTTGGATATTACTGCCTCCAATTTTAATACATTATTTATCGTCTCTCAGAAAGAGAATTCGTATGCCATGTTGCCAGCATTACGGGAACAATTTTAAACGCAGAATACTGCTTAAAAAAGAGAAATTGCTCAAAACATGTCTCCTTTTGCCACAATTTCACAAGTTGAGCGTTGCAGATGATTCAAGATGAATCAGCTAGTGGGAGAGGGTTAACTGGTTCCAACATACAGAGTTTTTTTTGACGCCTCTGTAGCAGATGATGCATATACACCCATTTGACACAATGCCTTCAACTCTATAAAAAAAAGCACCTTCACTTACAGAGGATATTTCCCTACTTTTGACAAAAAGTTTTCAAAGCAGATTTGTTGTATGTGGAAAAGGGGTTAACTATTCTATTAGGTAAATGATTAGTATAAAATATTCATATCTTAATAACCATAACTACTGTTTATTCCCATCATATAGTCTGACATTTGTCTATCACCCTGAGAGAATTCAGCCAGGATCCAGGAAAACAAAAAAATATTTGATACATCACCCAGAAGTGATCCCTATGTGTCACTCTGAAGTGATCCCTATGTATCACTCGGAAGTATTCTCTGTGTGTTTCTCTGAAGTGATCCCTATGTATGACTCTGAAGTGATCACTATGTATCACTCTGAAGTGTTCCCTGTGTGTTTCTCTAAAGTGAACCCTATGTATGACTCTGAAGTTATCCCTATGTGTCAAACTGAAGTGATCCCTATGTATCACTCTGAAGTGATCACTATGTATCAATCTGAAGTGTTCCCTGTGTGTTTCTCTAAAGTGAACCCTATGTATCACTCTGAGGTTATCCCTATGTGTCACGCTGAAGTGATCCCTATGTGTCACTCTGAAGTTTTCCTTGTGTGTCACTCTGAAATGATCCCTATGTGTCACTCTGAAGTGATCCCTGTGTGTCACTCTGAAGTGAACCCTATGAGTCACTCTAAAGTGATCCATGTGTCACTCTGAAGTGATCCATATGTGTCACTCTGAAGTGATCCATGTGTGTCACTCTGACTTTTGTATAATTATAATGACTCTATACTGGTGACACAGAGTGGCCTGGCTCTAAACTGGTGACATAGGCTGGCCTGGCTCTAAACTGGTGACATAGGCTGGCCTGGCTCTAAACTGGTGACACAGGCTGGCCTGGCTCTTAACTGACGACACATGCTGGCCTGGCTCTTAACTTGCGAAAAATCCTGACACAGGCTGGCCTGGCTCTTAACTGGTGACATAGGCTGGTCTGGATCTAAACTGGTGACATCAGATTGGCCTGGCTCTAAAATCCTGACATAGGCTGGTCTGGATCTAAACTGGTGACATAGGCTGGCCTGGCTCTAAATTGGTGACACAGGCTGGCCTGGCTCTAACCTGGCAAAACAGACTGGCCTGGCTCTAACCTGGCGAAACAGACTGGCCTGGCTCTAACCTGGCGAAACAGACTGGTCTGACTCTAAACTGCTGACACAGAATGGCCTGATTCTAAATTGGAGACACAGGCTAGTCTAGCTCTATACTGGTGACACAGACTGACCTGATTCTAAATTGGAGACACAGGCTAGTCTAGCTCTATACTGGTGACACAGACTGGCCTGGCTCTAAACTGGTGACACAGGCTGGCCTGGCTCTTAACTGGTGACACAGGCTGGCCTGGATCTAAACTGGTGACATAGGCTGGTCTGGATCTAAACTGGTGACATAGGCTGGCCTGGCTCTAAACTGGTGACACAGGCTGGCCTGGCTCTAAACTGCTGACACAGGCTGACCTGATTCTAAATTGGAGACACAGGCTAGTCTAGCTCTATACTGGTGACACAGACTGGCCTGGCTCTAAACTGGTGACACAGGCTGGCCTGGCTCTTAACTGGTGACACAGGCTGGCCTGGATCTAAACTGGTGACATAGGCTGGTCTGGATCTAAACTGGTGACATAGGCTGGCCTGGCTCTAAACTGGTGACACAGGCTGGCCTGGCGAAACAGACTGGCCTGGCTCTAAACTTCTGACACAGGCTGGCTTGTCTCTAAAATCCTGACACAGGCTGGCCTGGCTCTAAACTGGTGACACAGGCTGGCCTGGCTCTAAACTGTGACACAGGCTGGCCTGACTCTTAACTGCTGACACAGGCTGGCCTGGTTTTAAATTGGAGACACAGGCTGGCCTGGCTCTAAACAGGTGACACAGGCTGGCCTGGCTCTTAACTGATGACACAGGCTGGTCTGGATCTAAACTGGTGACACAGGCTGGCCTGGCTCTAAACTGCTGACACAGGTTAGCCTAGCTCTATACTGGTGCTACAGGCTGATCTGGATCTAAACTGGTGACACCGGCTCTCCTTGCTCTAGAATGGTGATACAGGTTAGCCTAGCTCTATACTGGTGACACAGGTTAGCCTAGCTCTATACTGGTGATGCAGGTTTCACAAAATATGTTAAGCAGTCAAAGTGTTAACAGTCACTAAATGTGATAACATGGATTTGTTTGTTTGAAATGGGTTTTATGTTGCTTTCAACAGCCCAGGTCATCGCGGCAGACAGGAAAGATGACATTGGTACCACACCTTTTACCTTCAGAATATGGCTCCAATGAGTGTCCCCTAGCCATAGTGGCCGGTAAACATGCAAATTGACAAGCAGAATCAATAAACATACCTTTCATATAATTGCTTATCCTACTAAGTACCAGTAAATGGTATCAGTTTTCTTAACATTATTAAGTTCATTTATATCCTTAGAATTAATGAGAGTACCACACAATGCAAATGGACAAAGATTGGACTGCACAAATATGCAAGAATAACTTGGGTTTAATACATTGTTAGGAAAGTAGTGTATAGCAGACACTTTTTGACACATTTGCAGCATATGATTTTTGAAAATAATGTCACTATGTTTCAAAAAAGCTGTCTGCTGCAGAGGCTTCAGAAAGCGTCTATATGAGGGAAAGGGTTAATGAAATATAAAGTATGAAGCCGAACTACAAGAACCAAAGTGCTTCATATTACTGGAACCATTAAACTACAAGAGCTTGACAGAAAACAGGAATCTCATTCACATAAATGCTTTTTAGAAAATGGAAATTCTGCGCATTCCAATTTCAAGCTGCTAAATGACCTGACGTTTATAAAGGAAGACTGTAATGTAAGGTTGGCTCCCTGCATTTGTGTTTTAAATTTAAAAATAGTTTGGTTATTTACCATTGTCCTGCTGGTGTCCGACTTAACCCTTTCCCACATATAGATGCTTTCTGACGCCTCTGCAGCAGACGACTTTTGAAAACATTTTTCAACAATTATACCTTCAATTATAGGGAATTGCAACGTTTTTGCCCAGATGTTGACAAAGTCGTCTGCTGCAGAGTTGTTGTATGTGGGAAAGGGTTAACCCTTTCCGAAATCTGTAGCAGACAACTTTAAAATTATATAAGCAAAAAAATGGCAAATGAAATTGTAAACATTTTGGTATCAAAATAATTAGCTTGTCCCAAGAATGGAACAGCCCTATCTCCAAAGGGTCAAATCGATGGTTTCATGCAAAACGGTTGTAACTAAGTCTTGAACAAGATGTAGTTACAATCGTTTTGCGTGAAGTCCTCGAAATGTGGCAAACATTTAAAGTTTGCAACAGACAAGACAGTTTGATTGATTGGTGTTTGAAGCTGTTTTCAACTGTATAATCTGTATTTCACTTATAGAATGGTGTTAAGATCACCCAACAAGTTTTTTCTGGCCTTCTCACACCAGTACTTCACAAAAAAGTCTTCCCTTCTTTTTAGGAAACTGGCTACCTAAATTTATAGACTATTGAGCCCAATAGGGCAAGAGGAATGAAGCTTGTCACAATGACTTTTGACAATCATCAAAAAGAGAGAATGGCCAAGCCAGTGTTGGAACCTATGACTCCTGGTTTGATAACCTTTATTGTTACCGACTGAACTATAGGGACACAGACAGACAGGGTAAATACTATGTACTCCCTAAATGTTTGGTTCTGAGAGTTAAAAAGCATTATATTTACTGCAACAACATCATATTCTGTAAAATCATAATTTTTTATTGGAGATTTCTTTTGTTGCACATAACCCTTGCCCATTCACAAACACATTCAGACGCCTATAAAGTAGATGACTTTTGATATCATTGAGGTAAAAAGAGAAATTGCTCATCATAATCAATTTATCCTATTGCCACAAAGATTACAACTCTCAGTATTCAATTTTTTTACTCTCATTCAAAGACATTCTTCCCATGTTTTTGCTAGATGTTTTTCAAAGTCATCTGCAGCAGAATTGTTATAGGTGGGAAAGGCTTAATATAAATAGAAATGATTGATTGATTGATTTAATTATTTTAGTTATACATGTATCATGACCAAAATACACTGATCAAAAATCTCTGAATGATTAATCAGTATAAGGCTAAAATACTTAATATTAAATCGAAGATTTTTTTTCTCTCACTTTTTTCCTAATTATGTTATCAAAGCAGACGCCTCTGAAACTATCATATCGGGTCCTAAAGGTAAGAAAACATTTTACAACATCAGTGACTCAGCAGATTCAGCCATATTTAATATGTAATGTGTTACCAAAATGCCTTCCAAATAGAACTTTACATTTCCAAGAATTCCTCCTTTTCAAAAGGCTTCTGTAGAAGGAGTCAAAAAGAGTTTTGCATCAAGAAAAGAATTCAAATACAGTGATATTCTGGATGTGGCTGTATCTTTTGAAAAAACCCAGTCTGTTGTTATGATAACAGACTGGTGCACAATATTTAATTACCTTCCTCTTATGGTTTCGAAAACCATGACCCAGTCGATTTCGCTACAAAAATGGAAGTAATTATGAGATTATTATTGTTGATGAGTGGGGCTTTGTGCTTCATCACAGAAATGATAAATGTGACAAAATAAGCATTGTGTTTCACCACATTAGTTGCTATACAAAAACAAACTAATGGGCTTCAGATTAACCCTTTCCCTCATATAGCCAATCTGCAGCAGAAGACTTTCATTGAGGAAACATTTCTATGCAATTACATGAAATCAGACAAGTACTTTCATAAGAATGGAATTTTAAATTGTGTCCATTTGCCCCTTTCTGATGTTGCTTGACCACTATGTTTTTTAAAAAATCTATATGGCTTTTAACAATTTTAGTAGAGGGTCACCCAAGGCTCACATAAGGCACATTTCTACAATATAATATTAGATTCTGACATGTGGATTCAGAAGTGAGGAGTTTTAAAGATTGGGCATTTTCCCCCTTTCTGATGCCGCAACAACCAAAGTTTTCAATCTTTAATTTTTGAAGGAGGACAAGCAAAGGAACAATTCTGTAAAGTTTAGTTGAAATTGATCCAGTAGTTTAGGAGGATTTGTCGTTTAAAGCTAAAAGTTGCATCATCTAGAAATTTGTAAATCTTAATTTGATACAGAGTTGTAAATATTGTTTACAAAAGTCCTCTGCTTCAAAGGTGTCAAGGTCATAAAAATATTTTAATGTTGCACAAGCTTGTATGGGATGAATGGTTGAAGATCAAAGTGGGATGTAAACATAATGAAACAATACTCACAGATCCCGGCTTGGCAATGGCCAGCTGCCGTTCTATTTGAAGTCGCTCTTTGGCAGCCTGTTTGATTATATTGACAAGTTCTTCTTTCTCCCCGTACATCTCCGAGTTCTGAAATAAAAGATAGGACTATTGAGTTCTGACCACTTTAAAGTCAAATAATGATTAGCTATTTAGCCAACTGTCTCTGAATATACATGAAGCTGTCTAATAGGAGGCAATCGCGGATATGCATGCTATTAACCATTTCAATGCTGGGTTTTTAAAATGGACTTGCCCAGCTTTGCATTAGGAAGAGTCCATAGCCAATTTTATCAAAACAAATGTGTTGAGTTGAGGCAATTAAAAGCAAAGAGACTGGCCAAATGACACAGATATTTGGTGACACGTACAGGCTTAACAAATTAACTAGTGAAATTAAAAACAACCAACAACAAACTCTTAAACCCTTTCCCCGATACACACACAACATAGTGAAATTAGGAAGAAGGTCACTGTATTAGGCAAAAATTAAATCTCTATAGCCATATAAGGCAACACAGCCCCAACGACCTTTGGCTATTTTTGTTTACCAATCCGCATGTCACGAAGGAATCTTACAGAGGGTCACTCAATGAACATTTCTACAAAATTATTTGAAAATCAGCCAATTACTTCCGGAAGAGAAATTGTTAAAATGTTTCACCAAAGTCATATAAGGCTAACAGCTCCGCCCCCATAGCATCCATGTTTATTGACATATCAACATGGCTTGATGTAATTTCAGAGGGAGTAACCAAAAGATCATTTCTAAATTAATTGAAAATCAGGTTCATTTTCACTATTGCTACATAAGGCAAAACCGCCCCGGCCCCAGGCCGTCATGCTTTTTGAACAATCAACATGGCTTGAAAGAAACTGATAAAGAGTCACTCATGGAAGATTTCTACAAACTTATTCAAAAATCTGCCAAGCAGTTTTGGAACAGAAGATTTGTAAAGTTTGTTCTATCAGTTGCCATGGAAACCAGAATTTTGCATGGATTAAACAAATTTGAAGGAGAGGACATTGCATGAGAGGATGCTCCATATGCTGTTTTAATTGACCCAGTAGTTACAGAAGAGAAGTTGATTCAATCAAAAAGATAATGCATGCACGCACAACAGACATTTTGCCCAATATAAGTTCAACTTGCTTTCAGCCAGAGGCGCTAAAACAAGAGGGCCGTGAGGCCCTGAAATCGCTCACGTGAGAATGGGCTATTTAAGACCTAACTCTTTCAGCGCCAATGGCAATATCATCAAGTCAAAAATGCGATCTCTATAGTGTTAACTAGATTGTTCTACAATTTGGCCTAGTGACTTAGTTGTTGACCTGACCTGACCCATATTTGAACTTACCCTAGATATCATCAAGACAAATATTGACAAAGTTTCAACATGCTCAAGCCAAAAATGTGGCTTCCAGAGTGTTAACAAGATTTTCCTTAAATTTGGCTTAGTGACCTAGTTTTGACAGGACATGACCCATATTCGAACTTGACCTAGATATCATCAGGACAAACTTTCTGATAAAGTTTCAATATGCTCAAGTTTAAAATGTGGCTTCAAGAGTGTTAACAAGATTTTCCTTAAATTTGGCCTAGTGACATAGTTTTTGCCCCGCATAACCCATATTCGAAATTGGCCTTAATATCATTATAAGATAAACATTCTGACCATATTTTAAGCTGCTGAAGCAAAACATGCGGCTTCCAGAGTGTTAACAAGATTTTCATTTAATTTGATCTAGTAACCTAGTTTGTGACCCCAAATGACCCAATTTCGAACTTAGCCTAGATTTGATAGAGATGTATGTCCTGATAAACTTTCATGATGATTGGATGCAAAATGTTGCCTCTATAGAGCGTTAACAAGTAAATGTTGACACCAGACGAAGAACGCCGGACAAAAGGCGATCACAATAACTCACCTTGAGCACTTTGTGCTCTGGTAAAGTGCTCTGGTTAGCTAGAAAGCAAAATCAGCAAGTTCTGTTTTTCAACTTTGTATCAAAATTCTACATTTAAAACAGTGTTTACACCTGTACTAGTCTACCAACCACTGAAAGAAGCCATTTATAAGATTCCCACATTAGCATTTCTGTGTATATTTAACTTCTATTTAGCAGACACTTTGGTGAAGAGACATTATGTCTCGTTCCCTTGGCTGAAAGCTTAACCTTTTCCCACTTAGAGACACATTTGGACCCCTATGCAGTAGAAGATTATTTATGAGACTGCTAAAAAAAACCTCTTTCATTAAGAGAGATTTTTCTACATTTTAAGCTAGATGTTTTCAAAGTCTTCTGCTGCATATTTGTTGTATGTGGGAAGGGGTTAAGCCAGTTTTGGCTGAAAGACATTTAGTTTGAAACTTTTCCAGGATATTTTAAAACCGACTACTATAAAAACAGAGTATCAGTTAACCCTTTCGCACATGCAACAAATCTTCAGCAGATGACTTTGAAAACATCTTGGCAAAAATGTGGAAAACCGCTAAAAATGAAAGTGTAATTACTGAACATAGTGGAAAACACTGTGGCAAAAGAAAAAATTGCTCATCATGAGCAATTTCTTCTTTTGTCACAATGTTTTCAAAAGTCATCTTCTGCAGAGGCATCAGAATGTGTCTGCAGGTAGGAAAGGGTTAAATGGTTGGTGACCAAAATTAAAAACAAACAGTCTATATTAATTGTGTTTTTCTTGAGGGAACAAATTTACATTTATACAGAGCTCTCAGACAGACAATTATGTTGCCTCAATTATTTACATTCAAATGAGAACATTTCCAAATACTCCATAAAAACCAACCTTAGGGCATTTGTGACCAGTGTAGATTCAGATCATCCTGAATATTTATGAAGTTTGATCTGGGTCTAAATAGTTCTGTGATGTAGTTATAGAATCGTTTGAACCCTATACCTCATGTAGAGGCTTTCGGATGCCTCTGGAGCAGGTGACTATTGACATCATTGTGACTTTTGATCGGAAAGTGTTCATATGTAAGAAGTAAGGGTATAAAGCCTTTAAGTTGGTATTTCCTAGTCTCAACTACATTTGGGAAATTGTGTAGCCTATTAGAGTACTTGTCCAACTCAACATGGTTTCTTGGGCCCATAGACAAAACTCTTAACAAAATTAACTAACTGGCACCAACATTGGGACCCCTTGTTCTGTAGACAAACACTCTACCATGTTACTACAAAATTAACTAACTGGCACCAAAATTGAGACCCCTTGTACTGTAGATGAACTCTACCATGTTACTACAAAGTTAACTAACTGGCACCAAAATTGGGACCCCTTGTTCTGTAGACAAACACTCTACCATGTTACTACAAAGTTAACTAACTGGCACCAAAATTGGGATCCCTTATACTGTAGATGAACACTCTACCATGTTACTACAAAGTTAACTAACTGGCACCAAAATTGGGATCCCTTGTATTGTAGATAAACACTATCATGTTACTACAAAATTAACTAACTGGCACCAAAATTGGGACCCCTTGTACTGTAGATGAACACTACCATGTTACTACAAAGTTAACTAACTGGCACCAAAATTGGGACCCCCTTGTACTGTAGATGAACACTACCATGTTACTACAAAGTTAACTAACTGGCACCAAAATTGGGACCCCTTGTACTGTAGATGAACTCTACCATGTTACTACAAAGTTAACTAACTGGCACCAAAATTGGGACCCCTTGTACTGTAGATGAACTTTACCATGTTACTACAAAGTTAACTAACTTGCACCAAAATTGGGATCCCTTATACTGTAGATGAACACTCTACCATGTTACTACAAAGTTAACTAACTGGCACCAAAATTGGGACCCCTTGTACTGTAGATGAACACTACCATGTTACTAAAATGTTAACTAACTGGAACCAAAATTGGGACCCCTTGTACTGTAGATGAACACTACCATGTTACTACAAATGTAACTAACTGGCACCAAAAGTGGGACCTCTTGTACTGTAGATGAACACTCTACCATGTTACTACAAAGTTAACTAACTGGCACCAAAATTGGGACCCCTTGTACTGTAGACAAACACTCTACAATGTTACTACAAAGTAACTAACTGGCACCAAAATTGGGACCCCTTGTACTGTAGACAAACACTCTACAATGTTACTACAAAGTAACTAACTGGCACCAAAATTGGGACCCCTTGTACTGTAGATGAACACTACCATGTTACTACAAAGTTAACTAACTGGCACCAAAATTGGGACTCCTTGTACTGTAGATGAAAACTACCATAATCCTACAAGTGAGGCAGTTTAACCCTTTCCCACAGAATGCTTTTGAAAACTTTGTGGGAAAAGGAGAAATTGCACTTATTGGGTAATTTTTCCTTTTGCAACAATGTTTTAAACATTATTCAATAATTTATATTCATAAGAGTTTTTGTAATTTTAACTAAATGCTTCCCAAGTCCTCTGCTGCAGATTTGTTGTACCTGGGCAAGGGTAAATTATTCTACTTAATTAGTACTTATATGTACTACACACCTTGGTACTTCTTGTCTATAGTTAACTTTTTCCCTCATATAGACGCTTTCTGACGCCTCTGCAGCAGACAGCTTTTAGAAAACATAGTGACAATAGAAGAAATTGCACAAAACGTGCAATTTCTCCTTTTGCCACAATGTTTTCCACTTTTAGTCATAGGTATACATTCAATTATGGAGATTTTCTATTTTTTGACAAAATACGTTCAAAGTTGTCTGCTGCAAAATTGCCGCATGAGGGAAAGGGTTCAGTTTTACCCACATACAACAAATATGAAGCTTAAGGTTATGATAATTCTTTATAAGTGAAAATGTTAAGTGGAAAACATTGTGGCAAAAGGAGAAATTGCATGTTTTGTGCAATTTCTTCTTTTGTCTCTATGTTTTCAAATTGAATAGTCAAAAATATTTTGGAAAAATTAGATATTGCTCTTTTGCTCATCATGAGCAATTTCTTCTTTTGCCACACTGTTTTTTTTAAAAGTCATCTGCTGCCCAGGTGTCACAAAGCATCTATATGTGAGAAAGAGTTAACAATCCTGTGTGTTACAATAGCAGAAGACATTTGGAAATTCAATCATGGTTATCAAAGGAAAATAAAATATTGCTCATTGTTTATATTGAGTGATTTCTTACTTTTTCAAGAATGTTTTTAAAAAAAATGTCTGTTGCAAAGTCATCAAAGCATGATAGATAAAGGGGTCACCCACGTTCTTGTCAAGATGTTTTTTCAGTCCTCTGCCGCATATTTAGTGTAAGTTGGAAAGGGATAAAACTCAACTCGTAAATCGTGTGTCATGCATGTAAAAGATATTAAACTGTATCTTCGAAAATTCCGTCCCACTTGGTTGTCATGGTGATTAGATTATCTTGTCTTATCGGTGTCAAAGCAAAAATAATTTTCTTCTTTTGGGAAGTTACGAGTTACACTGCAAATTAACCAATTGCCTTCATCGGCTGGTTTGAGGTCTTTTCTTTATGTTTAGTAGCTTAATCTAAACTTGACAAAAATGTATGACAATTCCTTGAAAGTAATATTAAATTCTTTAAAATTAACACTTTAGTTTGAAGTTATTTATTTCTTATCAGTTTGCAAAACAAGCTTTCATCATATTAATAACTATAGATGTCTGCCTCCTGGAGACTTAAACCAGTACTTGTGCGGTTTGTGTTACTAAGGAAAATCCCAAAGGCAGAACCTGCTCATCATAGAATTCGAACCTGGGACCTTTTGAACAAGAGGACGATGCTTTACCACTGCACCAATGTCATCCTTAACCCCTTTCCCTCATAAAGATGCTTCGTGACGCCTCTGCAGCAGACAGCTTTTTGAAAACATAGTGACAAAAGAAGAAATTACTCAAAACAAGCAATTTTCCCTTTTGCCACAATGTTTTCCTCTTTTAGTCATGGGTTATCCATTCAATTATAGAGATTTTCTATTTTTTGGCAAAATATGTTCAGACGTCTGCTGCAGATTTGTCGTATGAGGGAAAGGATTAATCCATAACTAAGCCTTTGTTTGATACGGAATTATTGTAATGAGTTGTCTGCCTGTAATTAACCCCCCTTTCCCACATACAACAATTCTGCAGCAGACGACTTTAAAAACATCTTCGCAAAACAATACAACATCTCCTATTAATGTAGGTATATTTACTAAACAAAGTTGAAAACATTTTGGCAAAAGGAGAAATTGCTTGTTTTGAGCAATTTCTTCTTTTGTCACAATGTTTTTGAATGTCGTCCATATGAGGGAAACGGTTAAAAGATTAATTTGAAGAGTTAAACAAGATGTGTTTGTGAAACACTGATGCCCCCGAATGGCAACATCTAGGTCAAAGGTCAAGGTCGCCAGGTCAAACTGGTACTGACAGAAAGGTCATGTCTCAAGGAATACACATGTGAAATATGGTAGCCGTACCTGTTATGGTTCAAAAGTAGTGGTCAAGGTTATTTTTTTTTTCGAGAATGGCAACATCTTGGTCAAAGGTCAAGGTTGCAAGGTGAAAAATTTTGGTACTGACAGAAAGGTCATGTCACAAGATATACACATGTGAAATATGGTAGCCGTACCTGTTATGGTTCAAAAGTAATGGCCAAGGTTAAAGTTTTTTTCGAGAATGGCAACATCTAGGTCAAAGGTCAAGGTCGCAAGGTCAAAAATGTTGGTACTGACAGAAAGGTCATGTCACAAGGAATACACATGTGAAATATGGTAGCCGTACCTGTTATGGTTCAAAAGTAGTGGTCAAGGTTAAAGTTTTTTTCGTGCAGACAGACAGACGTGCAGTGCAGACAGACGTGCAGACAGACATGCAGACAGACGTGCAGTGCAGACAGGCCAAAAACTAGATGCCCACCGAATCGGAGATTCCGGGGGCATAAAAACAAGAGGCCCATGAGGGCCTATGCTCTACTGGCATGGTTCTTTGGTCATTTTCAATCCAGAGCATGTATGTATAGTGAAGATCGGATAGTAAATGTAGGCTCTGTTGTGTTCACAAGCTTTTTTATAGCAATTTTGACAATTTCAAAGGCCATAATCCAGTCTTGCATTGGCGGATCTGACTGGTTTATGAAAGGAACCGAGCTCTCATCAATATTTAAGGAACCGAGCTCTCATCAATATTTAACTACTATCTAAGTTTGGTGAAGATCAGATTGTAAATTGTGTTCACAAGCTGTATTATAGCAATTTTGACAATTTCAAGGGCCATAATCCAGGCATGCAAGGGCACATTTGGCTGGCTTTCGAAAGGAACTAAGATCTCATTATCATTTAACTACTATCTAAGTTTGGTGATGATCAGATAGTAAATATAGAGCCTCTATTGTGTTCACAAGCTCTAATATAGCAATTTTGACAATTTCAAGGGCCATAATCCAGTCTTGCATGGGCGGATCTGGCTGGTTTGCAAAAAGAATTAAGCTCTCATGAATATCTAACTACTGTATAAGTTTGATTGACATAAAATCAAAACTGAAGACTTTATCGCGTTCTCAAGCTGTATTATAGCAATTTTGCCAAGTTCAAGGGCCATAATCCAGTCATGCAAGGGCACATCTGGCTGGCTTTCGAAAGGAACCAAGCTCTAATCAATATTTAACTACTAACTAAGTTTGGTGAGAATCAGATAGTAAATGGAGCCTCTATTGTGTTCACAAGCTCTATTATAGCAATTTTGACAATTTCAAGGGCTATAATCCAGTCTTGCATGGGCGGATCTGGCTGGTTAGCAAAATGAACCGAGCTTTAATGGATATCTAACTCCTGTATAAGTTTCATTGAGACACAATCAAAACTGAAGACTTTATCGCGTTCACAAGCAATTGTTTACGGACGCACGCACGCATGACAGACACAACGCCATGGCATAAGCTCTTCTGGCCTTTGGCCAGTGAATCTAAAGAAACATTGTGGTAATATGGTGTACATGCTCATATTTAGCATATTCCAGTAATTCCTTTTTGTCCTTTTATATTTTGAATATTAATGAAAGACAAAACTTTAACTAGAATTGTTTTTGCAAAAAACAGATGTCTCCCCCTCAAATATCTGTCAAAATCTCTCAAAACATTCAAACCTATAAAGCAGACAATGGGTTCTGCACATCGCCTTGATGAGGTGAACATGTGACCCAAGTTTCATGAAAATCCTTCAAGCCATCTTGGAGATATGGAGCGGACACGAAATAAAGCCTCAAACCTTTGACCTTCAAGCGTGACCTTGACCTTAAACCGGTATGGTCGAGACATGGGTTCTTAACATCGCCTTGAGGAGGTGAACATGTGACCCAAGTTTCATGAAAATCCTTCAAGCCGTCTTGGAGATATGGAGCGGACACGATTTGGGACAGACAGACGGACAGACAGACAGTCGAGACATGGGTTCTGCACATCGCCTTGATGAGGTGAACATGTGACCCAAGTTTCATGAAAATCCTTCAAGCCGTCTTGGAGATATAGAGCAGACACGATTTGGGACAGACAGACGGACAGACGGACAGACAGACAGACAGTCGAGACATGGGTTTTGCACATCGCCTTGATGAGGTGAACATGTGACCTAAGTTTCATGAAAATCCTTCAAGCCGTCTTGGAGATATGGAGCGGACACGATTTGGAACAGACAGACGGACAGACGGACAGACAGACAGTCGAGACATGGGTTCTGCACATCGCCTTGATGAGGTGAACATGTGACCCAAGTTTCATAAAAATCCTTCAAGCCGTCTTGGAGATATGGAGCGGACATGATTTGGGACAGACAGACGGACAGACAGTCGAGACATGGGTTCTGCACATCGCCTTGATGAGGTGAACATGTGACCCAAGTTTCATGAAAATCCTTCAAGCCGTCTAGGAGATATGGAGCGGACACGATTTCGGACAGACAGAGAGACCCCAAGGACAAAATCAATATATCTCCCCTGTATACAGGGGGAAACATAATAATGTACATGTATACAAAGTTGAAAACGTTTTAGGAAAAGGAGATATTGCTCTGTTTGAGCTCCTTTCCCAAAACGGTTTTAAAAGGAGTCTGCCCCTAATGTGAAAAAAGTCGTCTGTTAAACTGCTATACAGTTTATAATTTTTGTGAAAATAAAGACTTACTCTTTTCATCTTCCTAAATCCAAATTTATGAGAATTCCTTCAATATTTCTATTTCATTCTAATGTAAGCAGTAAATTTGAAATATATATAATTACAGATACCATGATTAAACTTATAATGACAAACTCTTTCTATCTATAATGCAGACCATTTATCAATTTAAGGGTATTACTACATTGACCTTATCCTGCTGTATTTCATATTTATAAAATTTTCAACATTTTAATAAGGGATAAATTTCACTCCATTTTGATACATGAACAGTGAGTAATATACACACAGATTATATTTCATAAACATGCAGTCTGATCTTGATCTACATTGATCCCAGATGTAGAGGAAACTTGTACATAATGGCATAATGTAAAAGTTACTTAACCCTTTCCCACATATGAGAAATCAGTAACAGACGACTTTGAAGGTATCTTGGTAAAAGTATGGAAAGTCTATTTAAATCAAAGTATAGTCATCAAACAGAGTTGGAAACGTGGAAAATGAAGAATCATGCGCAATTTCTCCTTTTGCCACAATGTTTTCTACTGTCGTCTGCTGTATATATATATGCATCAAAATGCCTATGATTGTGGGAAAAGGTAAAGGTGGGATATAGGATATAAGGGTTACTTCTTTTTTTAACCCTTTCCCTCATACGACAATTCTGCAGCAGACGACTTTGAACGTATTTTGTCAAAACATAGAAAATCTCCATAATTGAATGGATAACCTATGACAAAAAGTGGAAAACATTGTGGCAAAAGGAGAAATTGCAAGTTTTGTGCAATTTCTTCTTTTGTCACTATGTTTTCAAAAAGCCGTCTGCATCAGAGGCGTCAGAAAGCGTCTATATGAGGGAAAGGGTTAAGTAAAGCTTTATGACCTGTTGAGATGAATTTTAATAAGGTTTTTTTATTATTTTAAATTACTTAATCAAATAGGCTATGATGCAGAAAATTTGAAAAGTCTTGATATCACTGACTTGACTCGTCTTCATGTGTTATCTATTTACCTCATAATACTCTGCTTTGAACTCCTCCGTGTGTGTATGGGGGTCAGGGAATGAAACATGTTGAGAAAAGGAAGTTTTTCTGTTAAACAGGTGAAAAGATTGTGGAGAAATTGAACATTTTGAGTGAGCAATTATTTTATTTCTCTTTTTTAACCCTTTCCCACATACAACAAATCTGCAGCAGAAGACTTTGAGTAATATCTAAAATCCTCTGCAGCTGAAGGTGTGAGTATTTGTATGTATCGGGACCAGGTGACAAGATTATTACTTATCAGGTACAAGGATAGAGTTATCATAGCCAGCACACCTTCAATGATATTAATTAAGTTTACCCTTTCACAGCTGCAGACGCATTTTAACACATCTGCATTTAAAAAAGACAACATTTAAAACATTGTGACAAAAGAAGAATTGGTCATAATGAGCAATTTCTCCTTTTGCCACAATGGTTTCAACTCTTATCCAATTGTTCTAACTGGGAAAGTTTAACCATTTCCCTAATACGACAATTCTGCAGCAGACATATTTATTGAACATATTTTGTTAAAAAATAGAAAATCTCTATAATTGAATGGATAACCTATGACTAAAAGTGGAAAACATTGTGGCCAAAGGAGAAATTGCTCGTTTTGAGCAATTTCGTCTTTTGTCACTTTGTTTACAACAAGAGGGCCATGATGGCCCTGGAATCGCTCACCTGACTTTTTTTTTTTCACTTTAGCTATATAAGCCCCGCCCCATGGCAGCCATAGTTTCCAACCAATCAACTTGGCATGAAGGAATCTGATAGAGGGTCACCCTAGGAACATTTCTACAAAATTATTTGAAAATCGGCCAGACACTTTTGGAGGAGAAGATTTTTTAAGTTTTCACTACAGCCATATAAGGCAAAATAGCCCCGCCCCCCCTGGTGGCCATGTTTTTCGACCAATCAACTTGGCTTGAAGGAATCTGATAGAGGGTCATCCAAGGAACATTTCTAAAAAATTATTTGAAAATCAGCCTGACACTTTCGGAGGAGAAGATTTTTTAAGTTTTCACTTTGGCCATATAAGGCAAAAGGTCACCCAAGGAACATTTCTTCAAAATAATTTGAAAATCAGCCCGACACTTATGGAGGAGAAGATTTTTTAAGTTTACACTATAGCCATAAAAGGCAAAATAGCCCGCCCCCTGGCGGCCTTGCTTTTTGACCAATCAACATGGCTTGAAGGAATCTGATAGAGGATCACCCAAGGAACATTTCTACAAAATTATTTGAAAATCGGCCTGACACTTTTGGAGGAGAAGATTTTTTTAAGTTTACACTATAGCCATATAAGGCAAAATAGCCCCGCCCCCCTGGCGGCCATGTTTTTCGACCAATCAACATGGCTTGAAGGAATCTGATAGAGGATCACCCAAGGAACATTTCTACAAAATTATTTGAAAATTGGCCTGACACTTTCGGAGGAGAAGATTTTTTAAGTTTTCACTGTAGCCATATAAGGCAAAATAGCCCCGCCCCCCCTGGCGGCCATGTTTTTCGACCAATCAACATGGCTTGAAGGAATCTGATAGAGGGTCATCTAAGGAACATTTCTACAAAATTATTTGAAAATCTGCCAACCAGTTTGGGAGAAGAAGAATTTTGAAGTTTTTTCGGTTTCGTTGCCATGGAAACCAGAATTTTGCATGGATCCCAAAAATTTGAAGGAATTCTGGCGAGGTCATTGAGAGGATGCTTTCTGTGAAGTTTCATCCAAATTGACCCACTGGTTACTGAGGAGAAGAAGTTGACGGACGACGCACGCCGGACGCCGGACAAAAGGCGATCACAATAACTCACCTTGAGCAAAGCTCAGGTGAGCTAAAAAGCCGTCTGCTGCAGAGGTGTCAGAAAGATTCTATATGAGGGAAAGAGTTAAGCCTGATATAAACTGATGTTAACTATTATCACATTCTATTTCCTTGTTGTAACCATTTACCTAATAATATATCTAAAGTTGCTACCTATTTAGGGAAAAAACATACAATGTTTGCAAAAGAAAATTATACAGTACACTATGACCATAAATATCAATTTTAACAAGAGGGCCAAGATGGCCCTAAATATATCACCTGAATATTTTTAAAGTGTTTACCTAATTAAATGTTCAATTCATTTTTTTTTGGCAAATTATCAGACAAGCAGTTCCAAAGATTTTTTTATAGATTTGTCGTTCTACCCGTTTTTCTAATTAAGCATGCTGGCCATGATTTTAAACCAATCCATATGGATAGAAACATTTGTGAAGACCACCAAGGACCACTTTGGTCAGTAATATTAAGTGGAGAAGAATTTCTAAGTGTTGTCATTCTACCCTCTTTTTGATGATACATGGAATTTAAATCAATCAACTAATTTTAAAGAAGACCATTCAAGGAACATGCCTGTAATGTCTATTTGAAATATGTACGTTAGTGAAGGAGGATGATAAGTTGTTCACGCCAACAACAACAACTGACCCTGTGACCTTGGCTCACCTTCAATGTACATATTTTAAAGTAGTCTCACCTCTGGTCCAATAAAATCAGAATTACTCAGGTTATCGGCAAGTTCCTGACATTTTTTACGGAGATCTTCAATTTCACGATCTTTTGACAACATGCTTTTGGCATGTTCTGCTAGATCTTTGGCCCGTTGCCTGGCAAACATTTTCTTCATTTGATCAGTTCCTGTCTGATTCTGTAATTGCCCAGTCATTTCTTTGGTTTTCTGTAATAAAAGAGGTATCAGAATGATTGTCAGTGTTTTCTTCTTCTAAGATAAGGAGAAGTAAACTGGTCTTTGCACCAATATATTACTCTTAAAGCTCATCTAAACCCCTTAACTAGTTCAATAGGTAGATCTCTCACTGGTTCGGAATGGACAAGCTGTCAGCCAATCAAATTTTATGTAACAGATAATGTTTAGCGTAATTCAAAACAAGAGGCCCATGAGGTCCTATGTTCTACTGGTATGGTTTTTTAGTCATTTTCAATCCAGAGCATGATTGTATGTATGGTGAAGATCGGATAGTAAATGGAGGCTCTTTTATGTTCACAAGCTGTATTATAGCAATTTTGACAATTTCAAGGGCCATAATCCAGTCTTGCATTGGCGGATTTGGCTGGTTTGCAAAAGGAACCGAGCTCTCATCAATATTCAAATACTATCTATGTTATGTGAAGATCGGATAGTAAATCAAGGCTCTATTGTGTTCAGAAGCTGTACCATAGCAATTTTGACAATTTCAAGGGCCATAATCCAGTCATGCAAAGGCACATCTGGCTGGTTTTCAAAAGGAACCAAGCTCTCATGGATACCTAACTACTGTGTAAGTTTAGTGAAGATCAGATAGTAAATGGAGCCTCTATTGTGTTCACAAGCTCAATCATAGCAATTTTGACAATTTCAAGGGCCATTATCCAGTCTTGCATGGGCGGATCTGGCTGGTTTGAAAAAGGAACCGACCTTTCATGGATATCTAACTACTGTATTAGTTAAATTGAGATACAATCAAAACTGAGGACTGTATCGCGTTCACAAGCAATTGTTTACGGACGGACGCACGGACAACGGACACCACACCACGGCATAAGCTCTTCTGGCCAAAGGCCAGTAGAGTTAAAAATTTGAATGAAGCATTTGAATTTCAGTTTCAAACCAAACTTGTTATATAAAGAAAGTTGAGGTGTCTAGGATAACTTATGATCGTTGGATTAAACCTGTCCAGTTGGTATCGGAAGCACTTAACATGACAATAAGCTGGTATGATAAACAGTCAAACTGCACATGCACAAATAACCTCTTGTCTGTAATCTGTGATATTCTTGATTAGACCATACCAATCTCTATATATATATGCAAAAGCGTGATATAAGGGAGGTAACCTATCTACTAAACCCAATGTTATAGTACTCCCAAGAATCATCTCATGATACAATCTTTTTGAGCATAGCCCATATCTGTGCAACAAAAACTAACACATATTTTGCTCAATTACATGTAAATGAATCAATAAATAAATTTAAACTGAGTGTATATCTTATCATATTACAGAAATCCACCATTGCCCAGTGGTAAACGTCGGGAATCTGGAATTGGGCATCCCGGGTCAAATCCCCAGTCACAGTGCCAGGGTCATGGTGGAATGCCCTTAGGCACGGCACATTTCCTAGACAAGTACTGGTTTGGCACATAGGGGTTACCCAGCAATCATGAATAAGTGAACTGTTACTGTGATATAACTTAAATAATATTATGTAAAACCCCAATTAACCCTTTCCCTCATACGACAATTCTGCAGCAAACGACTTTGAACATATTTTTGTCAAAAAGTAGAAAATCTCTATAATTGAATGGATAACCTATGACTAAAAGTGGTAAACATTGTGGCAAAAGGAGAAATTGCACGTTATGTGCAATTTCTTCTTTTGTCACTATGTTTTCAAATAGCCGTCTGCTGCAGAGGCAACAGAAAGCATCTATATGAGGGAAAGGGTTAAACAATATTATTATATTACAATACCAGTGAGACTGTTTATATCATATATCTATAAAACTACATACCATACCAATTGAAATTGGTTATACGAACAATGAGCAATTTCTCCTTTTAATGAAATATGTAACTTTTTGCCTATATGTTTGTGGAGTTTATAAATTTAAATAAATTATATTTTATAAATTCTAAATCATAATATTGTATTGTATAACAAAATTTAAGGACACAATAATTATAAGGACTAAAAATTGGAAAATAAGAATAAATTGGGCCAATAAGAAAATTAAACATATTCATTGTTTGAAACTGAGTTACTTAACTCTTTCCCGCATAAGACAATTCTGGAGCAGACAACTTTGAACATATTTTGTCAAATAATAGAAAATCTCTGTAATTGAATGGATAACCCATCGGGCCATGACTAAAAGTGGAAAACATTGTGGCAAAAGGAGAAATTGCTTGTTTTGAGCAATTCCTTCTTTTGTCACTATGTTTTCAAAAAGCCTTCTGGTGCAGAGGCGTCAATCAGAAAGATTCTATATGAGGGAAAGGGTTAATTGAAATGTTTTAGAGGCATATGTTTTATATGATAATCATTTTCACATAAAATCACACAATCTTATTAAAATTTGATACATCAGGACCACCACACTAATGCTTTTTGTAATTAACCCGGGTGAGTGATTGTCTGCCTTGACATCAATTTTCAAAATAGCCACCGATTGACATGATTTTTTGAAATTCGAAAGAAGTGAATGATATTCTTGTGTGAGTTTATTAATAAGGGCAAAAAAAGGAACCAGATATAATTTACAGTAAAGTTGTTTTTAGTAACATTTTCCAAATAAACTGTGAAGTACACCGATATTGGGGTGTACTATCCTATCCTACTCCTTTTATTGTGTGTTCCTAGTTGTAGTAATTTTTTATGTGGAGTCTGTTTCCTGAATATACTATTTATTTCTATTTGAAATTGGGAAGCCAATTGATGTATGCTTTTCAAAATACCACACTACAATAGAAGGTTCCTCAGTTGTTTCGGCCAATAATCATATTTTTGTTTATGTGAGAAAATGGTTAAGGGAATTAACTCTTACATACAAAAATTAAAGAATATTACCCAGTAACCTCCCTTTTAAATAGTAATTTTATTGTATTCAACACTGGAGACTTTCATGGTTTTTTATTGGTTAATCAAATCCCGATGTCTGTGCCCGTAAGAAGGTTAGAAAACTGGACAGGTCATAATTATTATAACTCAGTTTTGAAGTTCTAATCAAAAATTTAAAACAAGAAATAAACGCCTTATCTAGAACTCATGTCAATAAACATCAAATTCCTGCTGGTAATTAGCCCATGAATTCATTCTACTTTCATTTCCATTATACACCTTTTTTCAACTGTTATATCCTGTTAACCCATTCCCTCATACAGAAATTTTTTGACACCTTTGCAGCAGACTACTTTTGAAACATTGTGACAAAAGGAGAAATTGCTCGTAATGAGAAACTTTATTCAATTATTACACTTTCATTCATAGTGAGTTTCCGTACTTGAGTCTAGATTAGTTCAAAGCCGTCTGCTGCAGATTTGTTATATATGAGGGAAAGAGTTAGAAAAAATATTGTAGGAAATGCTCTTTGCCCCCGAGTAATCCTTTAAATTGTCATCAAACCAAATGTTATTTGTTCATGTTGTCTCTGTAAATTGTCTACTTGCATAGAAATGCACAGTAAACTGACCTTGATATGTATATCACTTTGTTTTAATATGCAAACTACCTTTAAATTGTCATCATGTTGTCTCTGTAAATTATCAACTAGTATAGAAATGCATAGTAAACTGACTTTACTATGTATATCACCATGACTACCTTTAAATTGTCATCAAACCGGTCATTATGTTATAATGTTAACATGTTGTTTGTGTAAATTGTCAACTTGCATAAAAATGCATAGTAAACTAATCTTGACATGTATATCACCATGTTTGATTATGCAAATTACCTTTAAATTGTCATCAAACCATTATGGTATGTGTACATATTGTCCGTGTTAATTGTCAACTTTCATAGAAATGCATATGTAACTGACCATGGTATGTATATCAGTATGCAACAGTTCAATTAACATGGACAGTAAAAAAATACATTATGTACTGACAAATCAAGTAAGTTCTAAAATCTACCTTTGAATTTTCTTGTTGTAAATGCTTCGCTTTTTCTTCCAGTCTCCTGGCAATGGCCGCCAGCTCTGCATTGCGCTTCTTAAGTGTTTTAATCTTTTCTTCCAGAGGTTTTTTATCATCTTGTCTGCGTTTCTGGAATGGAAAAAAAGCAAATTTAATCAACTCCTTCCCTGATTTGATGCATAGACTTATGAAATCATTTCACAGAAAGAACTTCTGACACGAAGCAATATCTCATGCTATAAACAATCTTACCAGTTCCCTAGCTACTACAATTTCACTTTTATTTGTCCAGATTTACATGAAGAAGACGACTTTGAAAACATATAGGAAATATTGGGGAAAATTTCTTTAAAGAAAAGTTCAATTAATAAAAAAAGTTGAAAACATTGTGGCAAAAGGAGAAATGTTTTCAAAATTCGTATGTTGCAGAGGCGTCAGAAAGCGTCTTTATCTGGGAAAGGGTTAAAATGAATAGACTTGCCATCTCTCCTGCAAACAATTTTTGAAACATTATAAGAAGAAGCAAGTGAATGAACAGAACAAGCTTTCAACATACAACAAATCTAAAGCAGACAACATTGAAAACATATGTGTTAAAGTATATTTGATCTCTTACGATGTATACAAAAGCTATCTGGTGCAGATGCATCAAAGTATGCCTGCAAGTAGTAAAGGTTTTACACCATTTATTTCTGGTGCATATGCATCAAAGTATGCCTGCAAGTAGTAAAGGTTTTACACCATTTGTTTCTGGTGCAGATGCATCAAAGTATGCCTGCAAGTAGTAAAGGTTTTACACTATTTATTTCTGGTGCAGATGCATCAAAGTATGCCTGCAAGTAGTAAAGGTTTTACACTATTTATTTCTGGTGCAGATGCATCAAAGTATGCCTGCAAGTAGAAAAGGTTTTACACCATTTATTTCTGGTGCAGATGCATCAAAGTATGCCTGCAAGTAGTAAAGGTTTTACACCATTTATTTCTGGTGCAGATGCATCAAAGTATGCCTGCAAGTAGTAAAGGTTTTACACTATTTATTTCTGGTGCAGATGCATCAAAGTATGTCTGCAAGTAGTAAAGGTTTTACACCATTTATTTCTGGTGCAGATGCATCAAAGTATGCCTGCAAGTAGTAAAGGTTTTACACCATTTATTTCTGGTGCGGATGCATCAAAGTATGCCTGCAAGTAGAAAAGGTTTTACACCATTTATTTCCGGTGCATATCTGTAACAGAACACATTCAGGATAAAAGAAGTCAAAACCTTTTTTTTTTTTAAATTGTCAAAGATCAAAGCTTTACATTATCAAATGGTTTACAGTCTTTCCTTCAGACATTTTCAATTTGAAAAGTTAAAAAAAAACAGCCATCAAATATCAAATACTGAGAAAACCTATATCTTTTTTCTTCAGCAACATGAGCAGTTGTCCAATATTAGGGTTTCGGTACCAACATTCCAGACAGAATCGATACTGAGACGGACAGTTTTCTTTCCCTCTTTCTTGTAATAATCCAGAAATATTTCAGATTGATTTATTGGAGTTTGCAACACCATTTGTAACATACTTTCAGTTTTATCACTAGCCAGTTCACTAAACCATCTGTTTTCTGGCTTCCATGCACCAGTATGTCTTGGCAACTGGCTACCTTTCCACATAGACTGTTCTTATAGCCCATCGTTAGAAGAAACATAGGTTTGTCAATTACCTTAAAGAAGCAATGGCCAAGCCTAGGCTCAAACACACTACCCTATTGATTGATAACTACTAAGAATTAAGAATTAGTCTCACTATGCAACAACTATAATTATTTTAAGAACCCCCAATGGCGATATTGAGGTTTTTGCAAACAATGACTGCTATTACTAATAAATAGCAGATGTTATTTGGGGGATATACCTATCGGTATTTACAGTGCTTTGATTTGAGAGTATTATGTGTGTGTGTAAATAACGCATCACAAACGTTCTTTTCCGGTCAAATTCGTCAAAGAAGGCTGCAAATCATTTCTTAAAAGTTTGTTAATTAAAATACGATAGTGCCTGTTTTTCATTTGGTTAACCTATTCGAGCTGTAGTTGAGGTAGTATCTGATGTACATTTTTGGCCAAGGATGTGAGCGAATGTTGGAGATATTGACCTGTGTTGCATCGCATTTGGAAAACGGGGAAACCCAGCAATTTTATTTTTTATGATATTTAATTGAATTTATCGTTATTATTCTATATATTTTTAATGCACATTATGATCTCGTTCATGTATGATTGTCAAATTAGATTATTGCAGCGTAGTAGTAAATTTGAATCTATTCGTTGGCTTGAAGTGGTTCGAGCTTGGGTGTTGCTTTCAGGCTGTTATTTTAGCAGGAATGCCGATTTAATTCAACCAATTAATATTTAATTAAATTTGTTATATACTTGATGATTTATTCATTGGGGTTTAAAGCCATTCTTAACATTTTCTTAGTCATATCACGGCGGCCAGTTCACCTACTTAAATGCATATCACGGCGGCCAGATCACCTACTTCCCAAGCAACTTGTTGCTTTTCCACATATACGTAGCCCATTGGTGAAAGACAAATGACGCATGTCGCATTGATTTTTGTCAAATGTCGGAGTTGACCGAACCGGGATTCGTCCTCGCACACCCTGGATTGACAGCCTGCGTCACTGCCGACTGAGCTACCGGGGTTCGGCTATATACTTATGGAGGAAGTATTAATGAATTGTCACTGTATATTTTCGCTTCACAATATATATTATGTAGGTGTACATTACTAGGATGTCTACACGGAAAAAGGCAATCACGGATGGCCCTAGCCCGAAGCGGTCCAGGAGACCCACCCCAGTAGCCGCAGCCATTGTTCCAATGGGTGATGTTGTATGCCAGCAGGAGGCAGTTGAAATGCCGGCTGCAGCTGGTCTGCAGGAGGCAGTTGCTATAGCTGAGGCAAAGTTGGCCTTACCTGGAGGACAAGGTAATGAGGTTTTTTTTTTTGAGGGGGGATTAACTCCATTAGAAAGTGTCAATGCGGCGCTACGGTTGAATGTTCAACAACACATTAAGGACAAGATTGTGTTGGGGCAATATGTTGACCTTTCAATGTTAAACAAGAGGGCCATGATGGCCCTGGATCGCTCACCTTAATTATACAATGTACTGCAATGCAAAACACATCAAGACAATTATTCTGAATGCAACCTCCACAGTGTTAATAATATTTTCCTTCATTTGGCCTAGTGATCTATATTTTTTTACCTGATATGACCCATATTCCAACATGGACTAGATATCATCAAGACAACATTCTGACAAAGTTTCAACTTGCTCAAAGTAAAAATGCGGCCTCCGGAGTTTGAACAATTTTTTCCTTTATTGACCTAGTTTCTGATCCAATATGACCAATATTCGTACTTGATCTTGATATAATTCAGACAAACATTCAGACCAAATTTCAAGCTGCTGATTTTCCTTCAATTTGATCTAGTCACCTAGTTTTTGACCCAGCATGACCCATATTCAAACTTGGCCTACATATCATCAAGAAAAACATTCTGATAAAGTTTCATCATGCTGAAATTAAAAATGCAGTATCCAGAGTGTTAACAAGATTACCCTTCAATTTGACCTAGTGACCTAGTTTTTAACCCAACATGACCCATATTTGAACTTGACCTAGATATCTTTAAGACAAACATTCTGACCAAATTTTAAGCTGCTGAAGCAAAAATGCGGCATCCAAAGTGTTAACAAGCTTTTCCTTCAATTTGACCTAGTGACCTAGTTTTTGACCCGGCATAACCCATATTCAAACTTGACCTAGATATTTTTAAGACAAACATTCTGACAAAATTTCAAACTGCTTAACCAAAAATTGCGGCCTCTGGAGTGTTAACAAGATTTCCCTTCAATTCGACCTAGTGACCTAGTTTTTGACCTCATATGGCCCAGTTTCAAACTTGTCCAAGATTTTATGGAGATGATTGTTCTGATAAACTTTCATGAAGATTGGATGCAAAATGTAGCCCGTAGAGTGTTAACAAGCTCAAATGTTGACCACGCACGTCGGCCGGACGCCGGACAAAATGTGATCACAATAGCTCACCTTGCACTTCGTGCATAGGTGAGCTAAAAACACCCAAAATAGTCATAATAAGCATTTGATTATAAGTCAAATGGGCAAAATCATTGCCCAGCCTAGAGCACCTGTCAAGGTGGATACTATTGAGCAATGGACAGACCTGTTTATTGTTTACAGTAGTATCTATCTTGCTGCTCACCCGGAGAAAACCCAAGCTCTTGTTAAATACATGCATATTGTCCGAACAGGGGAACAAAGGCATGGCAGGTTAGGTTTTAGAGATTATGATGAGCAGTTCAGATTTAGAGTGGGTATGAACCCTAATAAGGATTGGTCAGTTATTGATGGTGAACTGTGGATGTTATACATGCAACAGCCTGTAAAGGAGGATAGTTATACAAATACAAAAGCAGGAATGAAGTATTACGATGTTAATTATAAAGACGATTGCCAGAAAAGGCCGTGACCGTATTCACATAAATGCATGAAATGTTTCGGGATCATCCCCAAATTCTATGTCCCAGGGTTACGGGTGCAGGGCAACCTGGCAGTACTTTTCGTGGCTCCAATTGTCAGTCCGCTGTACCCCAGGGTGCCAATTAAAGTTTGCCCCCCACAGATAGACCAGATTGTTAAATTTATAGCATTTTCGTCTATTCAGGGGTTGACCTACAGTTCGTTTATATATTACAGCAATTGGTTTTAATTGTAAAATTCAAATGTTTTTTTTTATTAATAAAACATTAGAAGGTTTGAGAAGGGTTAAGTTACCACATGTTGATATTCGTTTGCCAATTACTCCCCAAATATTGGTTAAAGTTTTATCTAAACTAGCTGTAACTTGTACAAATGAGAATGAGTATGAGAGGAAATTGCTGCTGCTTATTCTTTGGCATTTTTTGGTTTCTTTAGGGTAGGGGAAGTAACTATTTCTAAAGGTAGATCAGTGCGTCAGATAATACAGTTTCAGGTGAGTCAGCTAGTAATCAGCATTGTTTGCCTTTTAGATCACATTTAGTTACATCAATTAAATTCCCCCTTCTTTGTTTCCATGTAAATCAGCCAATTTCAACCCTGAATTGTCACAGTTTTTAAACATTTTTACAGATAGAACACCCAATATCATTGAAAAGAGTTACCTCTAAGCTTTAAAATAATCTAAAGAAAATGGGGGTCATGTATTATGCAAGAGAGAATTCACCCAGTGAAGATGGTTACGGTCATTTAGAAGGAAATCAGCCTGGGATGAAACTGGTTTTTCACAAACTCTACTTTTACTTTCGAACAAGGTTAAAATAGTCAATGACATTAACTCCACTAAATGCCCACAGGCAACATGTCGAGCCCGCTCCAAAGGTTTTGTCACAGACATAGTGCTCTTCCATGCAATTGCATCACACACTGACAAAGAGTTGACCTGATAGGGCCTAGTTATTTATGCATCGAAATGCGTCTACAAGTTGTAACAGGTTAAAAGAGAACATTTTCTCCAAAAATTTGTTTCACTTCTACCATTATCACCTCATCATGGTGAACATGTGTGCCCAGTTACTTCGGAATCCTATGATGCATGGTTTCTCATTTTGACATTTGACCTCTAAGTGTGACCTTGACCTTTAAGGTACAGATCTGAGTCTTGTGCGCGACACTTCGCCTTAATATGGTGAACATTTGAGCCCAGTAACTTGGGAATCCTACGATTGATGGTGGAGATGTGGGCTGGACAAGGTACAGTCCTATCAAACAGTACTCATTTTGATCTTTGACATCTAAGTGTGACCTTGACATTTGAGGTACAGGCCTGGGTCTTGTGCGAGACAAGCCGCCTCATCAAGGTGAACGTTTTTGCCAAGTTTCTTGAAAATCCTATGAAGCATGGCTAAAATGCAATCCGGACAAGGTACAGTCCTATCAAACAGTACTCATTTTGATATTTGACCACTAAGTGTGACCTTGACATTTAAGATACAGGCCTGGGTCTTATGTGAGAAACACCGCCTTATCATGGTGAACGTTTGTGCCAAGTTTCTTGGAAATCCTATGATGCATGGTTAAGATGTGGGCCGGACAAGGTTCAGACAGACGGACTCCACATGTACATACTACGAACAGCCATTGTAACAGCTATATCGAGCTCACCACAAGCGGGCTCGACATAAATGTTTTGCCTAGTGACCTAGTTTTTGACCTGACATGAACTGTATTCAAACTAAGTCTAGATATCATCAAGACATTTATTTTGACAAAGTTTTTCCTTCAATTTGACCTTGTGACCTAGTTTTTCACCTGACATGACCCATATATTTGAACTTGGCATAGATCTCATTAAGACAAACATTCTGATAAAATTTCAAGATGCTGAAATTAAACAAATGGGCCATGATTGCCCTGAATCGCTCACCTGAATTAACAAGAGCTGTCGGAGGACAGCGCGCTCGACTATTCCACCGCTTATTTAAGTTACTGAGATAATGGACTCTAATGTAGTTGCATGCAAAACATTAACCACAATTTCTTAGTGGGTGATAATTAGTCGCCGGGCAGAATTATATGCAGGATAGTGTTATTTAACATGATTATTTTCATAGGTGTGATGGTTAGAAAGGGTTGTATAACCTTTCAATGGAATACATCTTGTAGTTACTAAGAAATGGACTCTTAATGTAGTTGCACGCAAACCTTTAACCATAATTTCTAAGTAAAAAAAGGGCAACAATTTGCCCCATATACAGGATCGAGTTATCTTAATTGGTTGTGTTTATAGTTGTGCAATTGGGAAAGATTGTATAAAGTTTCAATACAATACAAGTTGTTACTGAGATTACACTCTAAATGTAGTTGCAAAACAGAATTTCTAAGTCCAAAAAGGTCAATAACTTGCATAAAATACTGCATAGAGTAATCATACTTGATTGTTTACATAGCTGTGATGATTGGTAAGGGCTGTATAAAGTTTCAATGCAATGCATCAAGTAGTTACTAAGAGATGGTCTCTTTATGTAGTTACATGCAAAACTTTAACCAGAATTTATAAGTCCAAAAAGTCCATAACTTGCATAAAATGCAGGATAGAGTTATCATACTTGATAATCTACACAGTTGTGATAGTTGGGTAGGGTTGTAGAAAGTTTCAATGCAATACATCAAGTAAATACTGAGATATGGACTCTTAATTTAGTTGCACGCAAAACTTTAACCAGAATTTCTAAGTTAAATAAATGCCATAACTTGCATAAAATTCAGGATAGAGTTATCTAACTTGATAATCTACATAGGTGTGATAGTTGGGTAGGGTTGTATAAAGGTTCAATGCAATGCATCAAGTATATACTGAGACGTGGACTCTTAATTAAGACTTAAGTTGCACGCAAAACTTTAACCAGAATTTCTAAGTAAAAAAAGGGCCATAACTTGCATAAAATGCAGAATAGTGTTATCATACTTGATAATCTACACAGGTGTGATAGTTGGGTAGGGTTGTATAAAGGTTCAATGCAATGCATCAAGTACATACTGAGATATGGACTCTTAATTTAGTTGCATGCAAAACTTTAACCAGAATTTGTAAGTAAAAAAAGGGCCATAACTTGCATAAAATGCAGGATAGAGTTATCTTACTTGATAATCTACACATGTGTGATAGTTGGGTAGGGTTGTAGAAAGTTTCAATGCAATGCATCAAGTAAATACTGAGATATGGACTCTTAATTTAGTTGCACGCAAAACTTTAACCAGAATTTCTAAGTAAAAAAAGGGTCATAACTTGCATAAAATGCAGGATAGAGTTATCTAACTTGATAATCTACATAGGTGTGATAGTTGGGTAGTGCTGTATAAAGTTTCAATGCAATGCATTAATTAAATACTGAGATATGGACTCTTACTTTAGTTGCACGCAAAACTTTAACCAGAATTTCTAAGTAAAAAAGGGCCATAACTTGCATAAAATGCAGGATAGAGTTATCTAACTTGATAATCTACATTGGTGTGATAGTTTGGTAGGGTTGTAGAAAGTTTCAATGCAATACATGTAGTATTTAAGAACTTGCATGCAAAACCTTAACCAAAGTGTGACGTGGACGCCGACGCCAGGGTGAGTAGTATAGCTCTCATATTCTTCGAATAGTCGAGCTAAAAAATGAGATTTGTCATGCCTACCACAATAACTTTTTTTTTACTTACCAACATGCCTTGCAGTAAAGGGGCACCAAAGGAACATTTCTACAAAATTATTTGGAAATTGGTCAAATACTTTCGGAGAAGAAGATTTTTAATGTTTTCAATACAACCAAAATTATAAGGCAAAACAGCACGGAAAAGCGCAAGAAAGTGTTTGTCACTGTTTTACTTGATCTTATAGTTCAATGGTGACAATCAGTCGATACCCTCTTCCCTGACAAGGTGATTTTTGACATCTCTTTGGCTTTAAAAACAAGTCTGAGACATATCATGTATGACAAATTAACCCTTTCCCTCATATAGACGCTTTCTGACGCCTCTGCAGCAACTTCGAAACTATTCAGACCGTATCTGCTTCTGAAGCATTGCATTGCGTCTGCATGTGGGAAATGAACTTGAAAGGGTTTGTTTTTTCACCCAGGGGAGCTTAACCCTTTCCCTCATATAGATGCTTTCTGATGCCTCTGCAGCAGACGGCTTCTTGAAAACATGGGGACGAAAGAAGATATTGCTCAAAACAAGCAATTTTTTCAAAGTCGTCTGCTGCAGATTTGTTGTATGTGGGAAAGGGGGGTTAAGTATAAAGAGCTTACAAGTGTCTCATTTTCTGTTTTAAGCAGGGCAATTTTACGTTCAAGTCTTTGTGTCTGGGTTTGCAACTCGGAGACTCGTTTTGTAAGCTGGCGATCTCGTTCCTCTTGTTTACGGCTCTGAAAGTACACAAAAATAACAAACTGTAATAAGAAATGATTGTAAGGTAACATTAATTGTTGATAAATCCCATTTCAAGTTATTTAACCCTTTCCCTCATACAACAATTCTGCAGCAGACAACTTTGAACATATTTTGTCAAATAATGGAAACTCTCTATAATTGAATGGATAACCTATGACTAAAAGTGGAAAACATTGTGACAAAAGGAGAAATTGCACGTTTTGTGCAATTTCTTCTTTTGTTACTATATTTTCAAAAAGCCGTCTGCTGCAGAGGCGTCAGAAAGCGTCTATATGAGGGAAAGGCTTAAATCCTTTCCCATATTTAACAAATCTGCATCAACTTTAAACTTATCTTGAAAAGAGTCGACAACATTATGGCAAAAGGAGAAATTGGTTATTATGAGCAATTTCCCTTTTTTTCACAATGTTTCCAAGTCGTCTGCTGCAGTGGTGTCAGAAAGACTTATAATATTTGAAAACGATGTGATAAAAGAAGAAATTATATATTTTATATAATATTTTCAAATTTATAGAGATTTTCCCTATTTTTGTTCAGCTATAGTCGTCTGCTGCAATGTATTATATGTGGGAAAGGGTAAACGTGTATAACTTGACAAAGTTAACCTTACCCAGGGAATTGAAAAAGTGGCCGCCATTGGCGCCGCCTAAAAAGTGACTGCTCTCACTCCACTTTCATGGGCGAGACATAAAAGTTGTCTGCTACAAATTAAGGCATCAAAGGTAGTCTGGTTAAGGGAGAGCTGTGAGATGTTTTAGCAGTATATGGATTACATTGGGTGTGAATGATGAGCAATTTTTAGAGAGCTTCCAAACATTCAAATTTGTTGTTTTTAACCCTTTCCCTCATATAGACGCTTTCTGACGCCTCTGCAGCAGACAGCTATTAGAAAACATAGTAACAAAAAAGAAATTGCACAAAACGTGCAATTTCTCCTTTTATCACAATGTTTTCCACTTTTATTCATAGGTTATCCATTTAATTAAAGAGATTTTCTATGTTTTGACAAAATACGTTCAAAGTCGTCTGCTGCAGAATTGTCGTATGAGGGAAAGGGATAATGGAAGTCGTAATACTCAATGAAACCCTATGATATTGGTACTTAAAATATAAATCCCAGTAAGAGGATTCCTTTGGTTGCCCACAACATAGGATTTCGGCGCGATACAAGAAAGATATTTGTGTGAGAAGACCTTAGAGACCAGTTTATTCCCACTTTCCCACATACAACATTTTTTGCAGCAGAAGACTTTGATAACATCTGGACAATAATGAGAAAAATCTCTGTAAATGAAAATATTATTACTTGATCAAGTTGAAAACATTGTGGGAAAGGAGAAATTGCTCGTTTCGAGCATTTTTTTCTTTTATCACACATTGTTTTCAAATCTTCTGCTACAGCTGCGTGGAAATACGTCTGCCAGTGGAAAAAAGGGTTAATTGGGTCTCAGAGTCTGCAGGTTATAAATGTGGGATTCCTTGTTTCTCCATCAAACTTGGAATTGGTGTAGTTCTAAGAAGTATATATAAAATCAATCATTTTGACTTTGTTTCTGTTGATACACCATATAATACCCTCTACATATTGTGCAGTCAATGATCCAACTCCTGGTTTGTTTTAACCCTTTCCCATATACATACATTTTCTTATACCTCCGCAGCAGACAACTTTTGAAATCATTGTGGCAAATGGAAACAAGAGGGCCATGATGGCCCTGGAATCGCTCACCTGATTTTTTTTTTCACTTTAGCTATATAAGCCCCGCCATCTGGCCGGCATAGTTTCCAACCAATCAACTTGGCTTTAAGGAATCTGATAGAGGGTCACCCTAGGAACATTTCTACAAAATTATTTGAAAATCGGCCTGACACTTTTGAAGGAGAAGATTTTTTAAGTTTTCACTATAGCAATAAAAGGCAAAATAGCCCCCCCCCCCCCCCCCCCCCTGGCGGCCATGTTTTTTGACCAATCAACATGGCTTGAAGGAATCTGATAGAGGGTCATCCAAGGAACATTTCTACAAAATTATTTGAAAATCGGCCCGACACTTTTGGAGGAGAAGATTTTTTAAGTTTGCACTATAGCTATATAAGGCAAAAAAGCCCCACCCCCCCTGGTGGCCATGATTTTCGACCAATCAACATGGCTTAAAGGAATCTGATAGCGGGTCATCCAAGGAATATTTCTACAAAATTATTTTGAAAATCGGCCTGACACTTTTGGAGGAGAAGATTTTTTAAGTTTTCACTATAGCCATATAAGGCAAAAAAGCCCCGCCCCCCCCTGGCGGCCATGTTTTTCGACCAATCAACATGGCTTCAAGGAATCTGATAGAGAGTCACCCAAGGAACATTTCTACAAAATAAGTTCAAAATCTGCCAACCAGTTAGGGAGAAGTAGAATTTTGAAGTTTTTTTCGTTTCGTTGCCATGGAAACCAGAATTCTGCATGGATCCCAAAAATTTGAAGGAATTCTGGTGAGGTCATTGAGAGGATGCTTTCTGTGAAGTTTCATCCCAATTGACCCACCGGTTACTGAGGAGAAGATGTTGAAGATTTTTTAAGTTTGCACTATTTATAACCATAAAAGGCAAAATAGCCCCGCCCCCTGGCGGCCATGTTTTTGACCAATCAACATGGCTTGAAGGAATCTGATAGAGGGTCACCCAAGGAACATTTCTACAAATTTATTTGAAAATCGGCCTGACACTTTTGGAGAAGAAGATTTTTTAAGTTTGCACTATAGCCATATAAGGAAAAATAGCCCCGCCCCCCCTGGCGGCCATGTTTTTCGACCAATCAACATGGCTTGAAGGAATCTGATAGAGGGTCACCCGAGGAACATTTCTACAAAATTATTTGAAAATCGGCCTGACACTTTCGGAGGAGAAGATTTTTTAAGAATTTTGAAGTTTTTTCATTTCGTTGCCATGGAAACCAGAATTCTGCATGGATCCCGAAAATTTTAAGGAATTCTGGTGAGGACATTGAGAGGATGCTTTCTGTGAAGTTTCATCCCAGTTGACCCACCGGTTACAGAGGAGAAAATGTTGACGGACGACGGACGACGGACGACGGACGACGGACATAGGGCGATCACAATAACTCACCTTGAGCAAAGCTCAGGTGAGCTAAAAAATGGCTCATAATGTTTTCACCTCTATTTAAGTTTTTTATTCATTTAAAGAAATTTTCCATATTTTTGTGTTTTAAGAGTTGTCTGCTGCATATTTGGTGTATATGGGAAAGGGGGTTAAAAGTTACACTTGGGTGTGCACCGAATTTTAATCCCCATTCAGACAACTATTGAAGACATTTTAACCCTTTCCCTCATATAAATGCTTTCGGACGCCTCTGCAGCAGACGGCTTTTTTAAAACATAGTAACAAAAGAAGAAATTGCACAAAACGTGCAATTTCTTCTTTTGTCACAATGTTTTCTACTTTTAGTCATAGGTTATCCATTCAATTATAGAGATTTTTCTATGTTTTGACAAAATAAGTTCAAAGTCGTCTGCTGCAGAATTGTCGTATGAGGGAAAGGGTTAAGAGTTGTCTGCTGCAGATTTGGTGTATATGGAAAAGGGGGTTAAAAGTTACACTTGGGTGTGCACCCAATTTTAATCCCCATTCAGACAACTATTGAAGACATTTTAACCCTTTCCCACTTGTACACACATTATGACGCCTTTGCAGCAGACGAATTTTGAAAACATAATGTGACAACAGGAGAAATTACTCAAAACAAGCAACTAATCCTTTTGCCACAATGTTTTCACTTCTATTCAATAATTTAATTTTGATTTCTTTTATGTAGTAAAAGGGTAAATACCTCCTTTAGTTGCAAAGTTTTCTACCCTATCTTTTGATAATTTTTAACGTTATTTGCATGAAAATGTTTACAATAATTGAATATCAATGTCAAAACCTTAAATCTCTCCGGAGTCTCTGGACGTTGTCTCGTTGTTATTGTCCAATAATCGCCGAGAGCAAAGCCCTGTGATGGGGGCTGCCCTTCGTCTGGCCAATAATCCATCTCTCTATCACGTTCTCGAGAAAGCTCCATTGGTCTTTTTGTATATATATCACTAATGGTAACATATCACTATAGCAACAGATTCCACATTGTAAAGTCTGCACACCGGCCAAAAAGTCATAATATCACCAAGGTCAAAATAATGTCTACCTTAATTTTCTTCAAACAGTAACAATAACATCTGTTAATTAACCCTTTCCCTCATAGATACGCTTTCTGACGCCTCTGCAGCAGAAGGCTTTTTGAAAACATAGTGATAAAAGAAGAAATTGCTCAAAACGAGCAATTTCTCCTTTTGACACAATGTTTTCCACTTTTAGTCATTTATCCATTCAATTATAGAGATTTTCTGTTTTTTGACAAAATATGTTCAAAGTCGTCTGCTGCAGAATTGTTGTATGAGGGAAAGGGTTAAACAATAAACCAATTCACGAATGCCTTTTGACAACCATTCAGTAGACAACTCATGATCTTCACATACAACAAATTTGCAGTAGAATACTTTGAGAACATCCTAGCAAAATATGAAATGTCTTTAAAAAATAAAATGTAATAATTGAAACATAATTTCCCTTCTCCTTTTACCACAATGTTTTCAAAAGTTGTCTGATACAGGGCCAAGGTTTATAAGGGATTTTGATTGGTTGTATGGTGTTTTACTCTGTATATATCACATATATCAGTTATATCACAACATTTCCTGGGTAAGTAAACAGTAAGTATACTACATGTACTGGTCCATTAGTCCTGACATCAGCAAATCAGTCTTAACCCTTACCCCACAACCCTGAGTGCCAAGGCGGAAAGCCATTACTACCATTTTTAAAATCTTTTGGAATGACCCGGTCAGGGTTCATATCCGCCACCTCACGCAATGGATTGGGATGCGCAACCACTAAATTATCAAGGCAGTTATTTATAATGGAAAAAAGATACAACAGTAATTTCAAATAGCCAAAAGTATATCTGAAATGCTACATTAACCCTTTCCCTCATGTAAGCGCTTTCTGATGCCTCTGGAGCAGACGGCTTTTTGAAAACATAGTGACAAAAGAAGAAATTGCTCAATACGAGCAATTTCTCCTTTTGACACAATGTTTTCCACTTTTAGTGATAGGTTATCCCTTCAATTATAGATATCCATTCAATTATAGATATTTTCTATTTTTTGACAAAATATGTTCAAAGTCGTCTGCTGCAGAATTGTCGTATGAGGGAAAGGGTTAATAGTTTGCCCTAAGCCATTTTTTACAATTCATTACCCTTTAAGTTGTGGGGAACACATTTTTACAAGATGAGACATTCAACTTACAAGTTTTTGATGTTATTTAGTCACCTCTACTATAACTTCAAACTTATTAAATCCTTAACGACAGAAAAAGTTCAAGACAAATGTTGATGCAACAGCAGAAAAGGACCTTTTGAAAACAGTGTGGGAAAAGGAGAATATTTGTTTGTATGGTGTTTTACGCTACTTTTAACAAAGGGATAAGTAGAAATTGCTGTAATGAGCAATAATTAATCCTTACAATGTATGCTTCTCTTTTGTGAAATAAAATGTTCATCTCTAGTGATTTTCGTACAAAATTCTCGGATGTTTCAGGCCCTGATTTAGACTTACTTTAACATTTTAAAGTTTTTATATTACATACTAAAGCCATATCATGCAAGAGTCATAACAAATGAAACCAAAATGTTTAACCCTTTTCCTCATACGTTAATTCTGCAGCAGACGAAGACGATTTTGAACATATTTTATCAAACAAGAGGCCCATGAGGGCCTATGCTCTACTGGTATGGTTCTTTGGTCATTTTCAATCCAGAGCATGTATGTATGGTGAAGATCGGATAGTAAATGGAGGCTCTTTTGTGTTCACAAGCTGTATTATAGCAATTTTTACAATTTCATGGGCCATAATCCAGTCTTGCATGGGCGGATCTAGCTGGTTTTCAAAAGGAACCAAGCTCTCATCAATATTTAACTACTATCTAAGTTTGGTGAAGATCAGATAGTAAATGGAGCCTCTATTGTGTTCACATGCTCAATTATAGCAATTTGGACAATTTCAAGGGCCATAATCCAGTCTTGCATGGGCGGATCTGACTGGTTTACGAAGGAACCGAGCTCTCATGGATATCTTACTACTGTATAAGTTTGGTTGAGATACAATCAAAAGTGAAGACTGCATCATGTTAACAAGCTCTTTTATAGCAATTTTGACCATTTCAAGGGCCATAATCCAGTCATGCATGGGCAGATCTGGCTGGTTTTCGAAAGGAACCAAGCTCTTATGGATATCTAACTACTATATAAGTTTGGTTCAGATACAATCAAATGTGAAGACTGTATCGTGTTAACAAGCTCTTTTATAGCAATTTTGACCATTTCAAGGGCCATAATCCAGTCATGCATGGGCGGATCTGGCTGGTTTTCGAAAGGAACCGAGCTCTCATGGATATCTAACTACTGTATAAGTTGAGATACAATCAAAAGGGAAGACTGTATCGTGTTAACAAGAAATTGTTTACGGACGGACGGACGGACGGACGCACAGACGCACGCACGCACGGACGACGGACAAATCGCCACGACATAAGCCCTTCTGGCCTTTGGCCAGTAGAGCTAAAAATAGAAAATCTCTATAATTGAATGGATAACCTATGACTAAAAGTGGAAAACATTGTGGCAAAAGGAGAAATTGCTCATATTGAGCAATTTCTTCTTTTGTCACTATGTTTTCAAAAAGCTGTCTGCTGCAGAGGCGTAAGAAAGTGTCCATGTGAGGGAAAGGGTTAACCAAGTAATATAACTTTACAATCAAGAAGTCATAATTCAAATGGAAACTTGAAACTTTTTCCACATACAGATACCATCTTTCTGATGCCTTTGCAGCAGACACCATTTGAAAACATTGTGAAAACATTGTGACAATTATAGGAATTAAATTGCTAAAACCAAATATTTCTCCTTTTGTCACAATATTTTCAACTTTATTCAATTATCTTACTTTCATTTATAGAGATCTTCTATGTTTTTGCCATGAAATGTTCAATGTCATCTACTGCATTTTTGTAGTATGTGGGAAAGGATTAACCCTATCCCATATACAACAAATCTGCAGCAGACAACTTTGAAAACATAGTGACAAAAACCTGAAAAATCTCCATAAAAGATAGCTTACTTGTTAAATAGAGTTAAAAACAGTGTGGCCAAAGGTGAAATTGCTCATCATGAGCAATTTCACCTTATGCCACAATGTTTTCAAAAGTCGTCTGCTTCTATTCCGTCAAAATGTGGAAAAAGGTTAAAGACAGAGACAGCCTTCAAGGACTGAAACCATATTGAATTATTTTATAAGGAAATTATTTCATTGTCCATGGCAAACACAACAAATTCTTTGAAATTTTAGCAGCTGACATACCTAATTGTTTAAAATGCCAAATATCTCTTTCTCTCGCAATTTTTGGATGACTCCCCAATTATCTCTGGACTTATTTTGTTAACCTTTTTCCACATACAACAAATCAGCAGCAGACATATGGGCAAAGTTATGGAACATTTCTATAAGGGGGGATTTCATTATTGAAAAGAGTTGGAAACATTGTGAGCAAATTTAATCCTTTTGCCACAATGTTTTCAAAAATCATCTGCTGCAGTCGAGGCATCAAAAAGAGTTTTCATGTGGGAAAAGGTTAAATTCTTTCATTTCCATGCAAACAGCCTTTCTCAAAAAGTGGGTTAATTTGCCTCGATACAGAAGACATATGACACATCTGCAGCAAACAAAGTTTAATTAACCCTTTCTCACATACAGACGCTTGAAAACATTGTGACAAAAGGAGAAATTGCTCATACCGAGCAATTTCTCCATTTGCCACAATGTTTTCAACTCTATTTAATAATTGATGATTTGTTGTTTATGGGAAATGGTTATTGATGTCGACAGGAATAAACGCAAAGAAACGGAGCACATTTTCCATTTTCCATTTAGTGCTCTAAAATTACACTTCCAATTGTCCAGGTGATATGATTTGTTTTTTAAATTATCGAACCCCGACCTGCCGACCTGCAGAAACTTTCTGACATAACTCCAGCAAACTTCTTTTGAAAGCATCGTGGCAAATGGAGAAATTGCTCATCATGACCATTTTCGCCAGGTGAATTCTTTTTTGCATATTGCTTGACCCCCAATTTTCTTTGGATTGCTTTAAAGCTTAGAGGTAACTCTTTTCAATGATATAGGGTGACGCTTAGAATTTGAGAACTGCAACTAGTCGTTTTACATGGAAACAGCTTAACCCTACCCCTCATAGAGACGCTTTCAGACAGCAGACGGCTTTCTGAAAACATAGTGACAAAAGAAGAAATTGCTCAAAACGAACAATTTTTCCTTTTGCCACAATGTTTTCCACTTTTAGTCAGGTTATCCATTCAAGAGATTTTCTTTTTTTTTTACAAAATTTGTTTGAAGTTTTCTGCTGCAGAATTGTCGTATGGGGGATAGGGTTAAAGAAGGAATTTATTTGGTGTATTGTGACCTCTAATGCCATTAAGAAAACAAAGTAAAAATATGGTAAAAACCAATAACAAGCAAACCCCAAACCAAGCATCCAGAATATCTGCAGAGCTTTATATAAAGGTGGGTTTCTCAGTTATTCTTTACCCTTTCCCACATACAGACACATTTTGACACATCTGCATCAGACAAATTTTGAAAACATTGTGACAAAAGAAGAAATTACTCTATAATAAATTTTAAGCGAACATGTTTTCAAAGTGAACTTCTGCAGATTTGCTGTGTCTGGGAAAGTGTTAAATCTTAACCCTTTCCCTCATATGACAATTCTGCAGCAGACGACTTTGAACATATTTTGTCAAAAAATAGAAAATCTCTATAATTGAAAAGATAACCTATGACTAAAAGTTGAAAGCATTGTGGCAAAAGGAGAAATTGCTTGTTTTGAGCAATTTCGTCTTTTGTCACTATGTTTTCAAAAAGCCGTCTGCTGCAGAGGCATCAGAAAGAGTCTATATGAGGGAAAGGTTTAATATGACTTCCTAAGCCTATATTTGAGGCACTTAAAGGAACTGTTTCACTGTGATGCTTCTTTTAAGTACCTACAACAAAGGTTTATTTCAGTAATAAGATGGATATTCTTGAGCATGCATGCAGACCTTTTAATGCCACATTTAATAAATATCTCAAAACATTAAAACATCCAATAATTCAATTTAATTAAGATAACCTTTTCTAACCCAGTCAGAATTATAATTCTAAAAAGATGTTTTCCCCTCAAGTGTCCGTCTGGTCTCATCCTGTACTTGAATGGTTTCATTTGTAGCACACAGGTTTATATGTGGAGACACAATTTGGTCACAAACCTGGACAGCCTGACCAGGCTGTGTTGTTGTTGTTGATTGTCTAAGTATGTTTGTTGAAGGATCAGATTGAGTTTCATTAAGTCCAGATTGTCGAAACAGAGATTTTAGAGGAATGTCCGGTTTGTTGTTACCCTGGTGTCGTCGCTGGGTGAGAGAATGAAATAGTTGGGTTACGGACAGATACACTGGTTCCTCCGTGGGTAGAGATGGGTTCCCTGAATATGCCGGATGGACCACTGGGTACCGGCTGTAAGTGGCTGGGTACAAGGATAGGGTCACTGATTGGTCTCTTGGTTGTGCCACAGTCTGGTCAGTTTGGGTCTCTTGTGTCTTGTCCCTCTGACAGATAACTCCGGCCATATGCCAACAAAACCACACTGTTGCTATGCCGACCAGCAGGGCAATTGCACAGATGAGGTATATAAACATATATCCATCAAGGATAGTCATTATCCATTAAAAGAAGTCATTCACAGATTGATTGGTACACAGTTGATAATTGTTTATGTTCAAATGATGGAAGTAGCTGCATTATTTAACATTTTTAACCTTTTCCCACATACAACAAATCTGCAGCAGATATATAGAGGATATTACATGAGTGGTCATTCAATACGGAATTTATTAAACAAGTTTTCTGAAATTGATAAGAACGAGCCTTGGCGAGTTTTTTTCACTTTTAGAAAACGAGTTTAATAAATTTCGTATTGAATGACCACGAACGTAATGTTCTTTTTATATCATAAATACTAATTTAATAATTTACAGTGCTATATCCATATAAACGTCGCTATAAAGCGCGCGTATTTACAATGCTAAACGTTACGTTATAACGTCACATTACGTAGCATTGTTATTACACTAGTTAAATATGCAATTTATTCAATGGCTTTATTACACTCCCGGCGACGTCATTTATGATATAACTTTAAATACATCTAAGCTGAAAAATTGAATATCTGTATCGCTATTGAATAAAGTTGAAAACATTGTGACTAAAGGAAAAATTGTGCATTACTGCCACAAAGTTTTCACTTATCTGCTGCAGAGACACGTCAAAAAGGTTATGTTTGTGGGAAAGGGTTTAAACTCTTTAAAGTGTTAAATGTCTAAAACACGTAGTTCATCCCGGTAAGTCACCAGTACTACTGGTAAATTCATCCTGGTAAGTCACTAAAACTACTAGTAAATATATCATGGTAAGTCACCAGTACTGCTGGTCAATTCATCCTGGTAAGTCACTAACACTACTGGTAAATATATCCTGGTAAGTCACCAGTACTACTGGTTAGTTCATCCTGGTTAAGTCACTAAAGCTACTAGTAAATATATCCTGGTAAGTCACCAAGCAGTACTACTGGTTAGTTCATCCTGGTAAGTCACTAAACAACTGTTAAATATATCCTGGTAAGTCACTAGTACTACTTGTTAGTTCATCCTGATAAGTCACTAGTGCTTCTGGTAAGTTCAGCCTGGTAAGTCTCCAGTACTTCTGGTTAGTTCATCCTGGTAAGTCACTAAACTGCTGTTAAATATATCCTGGTAACTCACCAGTACAACTCGTTAGTTCATTCTGGTAAGTCACCAGTACTTCTGGTAAGTTCATCCTAGTAAATCTCCAGTACTTCTGGTTAGTTCATCCTGGTCAGTCACCAGTACTACTGGTTAGTTCATCCCGGTAAGTCACTAAAGCTACTGGTAAATATATCCTGGTAAGTCACCAAGCAGTACTACTGGTTAGTTCATTATGGTAAGTCTCCAGTACTTCTGGTAAGTTCATCCTAGTAAATCTCCAGTACTACTGGTTAGTTCATCCTGGTAAGTCACCAGTACTACTGGTTAATTTATCCTGGTAAGTCACCAGTACTGCTGGTTAGTTTATCCTGGTAAGTCAGATCTTCAGTACTACTGGTTACTTTATCCAGGTAAGTCACCAGTACTTCTGGTAAGTTTATCCTGGTAAGTCACCAAAGCTGGTAAGACACCAGTACTAATGCTGAATTTTGTCTGGTAAGTCACTAGTTCTACTGATAAGTTTTCTCTGGTAAGTCACAAGTCCTACTGATAAGTTTTCTCTGGTAAGTCACTAGTTCTACTGATTAGTTTTCTCTGGTAAGACACCAGTTCTACTGATAAGTTTTCTCTGGTAAATCACCACTTCTACTGATAAGTTTTCTCTGGTAAGTCACTAGTTCTACTGATTAGTTTTCTCTGGTAAGACACCAGTTCTACTGATAAGTTTTCTCTGGTAAATCACCACTTCTACTGATAAGTTTTCCCTGACATGAGTGTATCAGTCTTAATTGCTATCTGTGAGTGCCAATGTGGTAAGCCATTTTATACTACCATTTCATTTAACCCTTTCTCCTCATTTAGATTCTTTCTGACGCCTCTGCAGCAGACAGCTTTTTGAAAACATGCTGACAAAAGAAGATATTACTCAAAACAAGCAATTTCTCCTTTTGGCACCATATTTTCAACTCTATTCAATTCTGGTTGATATTCTGTGCTTTTGCCTCGACGTTTTCAAAGTCGTCTGCTGCAGATTTGTTGTATGTGGGAAATAGTTAACAGTGACAGGAACAGATTAAAAACATTGTAGCAAAAGGAGGAAAAAATGTTCATAATCAATCAAGTGAATGCATCACGCATGACACACTTATCGTTAATGTCTCTTAAATGTGACAAGGCCACTCCTTTCAAAGACTCAAAATTACTGGACTTATCCTAATGAAATGTCATCACAAGGGAGGTGGTCATTCACCTTTCCCACATACAACAAATTTGCAGCAGATGATTTCGATAACCTCAAGGTAAAATTATGGAACATCTCCATAAATGAAAGTTAAATTATCAAATAGAGTTGGAAACATTGTGGCATAAGGAGAAATTGCTCATGAAACAATGTTTTCAAAAGTTGTCTGCTGCAACAAATGTGGGAAAGGGTTAAAGTGCAGATTAATAAAATGATATCAGTAGATAGTTCATCCATCTAATACATAATTGCTCTTAAATCAATCTATAAATTTTGAATCAATTTCAATTTTCAACCAACTTTATGAAATCACTTCCATTCCACTACACTAATTTAAAAAAACTTCATTAGAAATTATCAAAACTCTAGTCAATATAACACCATTTCACATAAAAATTTCTATTCATCAAATTCAACCATAAAATTCTGATTTATGCACATTTAACACAATACAGAAAGAGTGTATAACAGTGTTTCACCAAAGTCACAATTCACTGCTATCAATAATAATAAAAATTCAATTTATCAAAATAATAAATTGAGAAAACTGCCTGGTTTATGACAAACAGTCATTTTAGCCCCCAGGGTCAAATCAAACCCTTTCCACCTTCAGATGTATTTTAACATATCTGCACCTAATTGTAAACATTGTGGCAAATGAATAAAAATCTCACATAATTTCTCATTTTGCATTTTTTTTTTTTAGTGTATTACTGTATAATTTCATTTATAGAGATGTTCAATACTTTGCCTTAATCTTTTCTAAATCATTTGCTGTAGATTTGGTGGGTGTCCGAAAGGGTTGACCCTTTTCCACATTCAGCAAATCTAAAGCAGACGACTTTAAGAAACAATTGAGGAAAAACAGAGATAACCACTACAGCTGACAGTTTAATTTTATAGCAATTTCTCCATTTATCACAATATTTTCAAAAGCCGTCTGCTGCAGAGACGTCAAAAAGCGTCTATATGTGGAAAAGGGTTGACCCTTTCCCTCGTATGGCAATTCTGAAGCAGACGACTATGAACATGTTTTGTCAAAAAATAGAAAATCTCTATAAGTGAATGGATAACTTATGACTAAAAGTGGAAAACATGTGGCAAAAGGAGAAATTGCTCGTTTTGAGCAAATTCTTCTTTTGTCACTAGGTTTTCAAAAAGCTGTCTGCTGCAGAGGTATCAGAAAGCATTTATATGAGGGAAAGGGTTAATTATATATATATAACAACCAACAAATTAACCAACCAGATTATTTCTTTCCCACATGTAAACAGACCCTTTCTGATGCCTCTGCAGCAGACATCTTTTTAAAACATTGATGAGCAATCTTCTCAAAGTTTTGTTTTGGTCTAAAACAATCACTCAACGGTTGCAAAGGGTTGATTGATTGATTGATTGGAGTTTAACACCATTTTTAACAATTTCTCAGTCATATCACGGCGGCCAGTTCACCTACTCATGCATTCCGGTCCCGAAGGGAAGCAATCTCCCAACGTTCTGTGGTCTCTCAACGGTCTTATCAATCTCCCAAGAATCCTCCCTCATCTTCTAGCCTAAGCTATTGCATCCACTGGCTGTAGTTACCAAACTATAATCTTCTTTCTTGTGTCAGCCAGGGGCGGATCCACCAGATTCGTTGCCTCCTTCTTCTGCGCCTCTGCCTCCTCCTTTGGAAAGACTTCAATGACCAACTGGTTCTGTATAATTGCTTGGTGACATAGTAGGATTGCACCGTGTATCAGCGCTTGGTTGTTCATCTTGGACTCTCTTCAACAGCTTGTCCGAGACTGATGCAAATGCACCACACACCTCTAATATATATATATACAGTCCAGAGGCTCCCTGTCACCCAAGAAATGCTCAACAATCTCCTTGTCCCCCAAGGAACTTCCTCTTTGTCGCAAAACAAGTGCTCAGCAAACTCCCAGTGGTTGCCTCAGGAGGCTTAGCATCCATTGATCTCTCAAGGGTTTTTCAATGAGCGCTCGATAAGCGCGTAATGAACGCCATGGTCATTCCAAGATCTCTATAGATGGCCATGGAAGTTGGGAGAAAATGCGTTTTGCACCCAAGGATCTCCCAAGCTCAACGCGAGCAATTTCTCCTTTTGCCACAATGTTTTCCACTTTTTGTCATAGGTTATCCATTCAATTATAGAGATTTTCCATTTTCTGAAGGCTGCAGATTTCGTCGATGTGGGAAAGTCTTTAAAATTGATAACACATAAGTGATTACTCTTCATAGGAAAATCATTATGTGTTAACACTTTCCCACATGGAGACGCTTTCTGACTCCTCTGCAGCAGACAGCTTTTGAAAACATGGTGACAAAAGGAGACATTTTTTCTCAACTCTTTCCAGTAATTAATTCTACCTTCATTTTCAGAGATTTTCCATAATCCTTTCTGGTTGTTTTCAAAGTTGTCTGCTGCAGTATATGTCGTATGTGGGAAGAGGTTAAAGCCCTTTCCCTCATACGACAATTCTGCAGCAGACAACTTTGAACGTATTTTGTCAAAACATCTCCATAATTGAATGGATAACCTATGACAAAAAGTGGTAACATTGTGGCAAAAGGAGAAATTGCACTTTTTGTGCAATTTCTTCATTTGTCACTATGTTTGCAAATAGCCGTCTGCTGCAGAGGCGTCAGAAAGCGTCTATATGAGGGAAAGGGTTAAAGACCTTTTGAGGTCACAATACACCAAATAAATTCCTTTTATGTTTCCATGTAAATCAATCAGTTTCAACTCTCAATAATGTCTCACTTTTTAAGCGTTTTACAGGTAGAACAGAGCACCATTTATCATTGAAAAGAGTTACCTCTAGGCTTTAAAATAAACCAAAGTAATGGGGGGATGGTGATCGTCATTTGAACTAAAGCAAGATCAGTGTGTGTATACCACGTTACTTTTGACGTCATATTTGCATGGTCAGACAGCAAAAGTTGCTCTTGATAAGAATGTAAAAAGAATGGTAACTTTGTTATTTCTTCACTCTTTTTAATGAAACATCGCGCAATCTACGCCGCGTACAATGTCCTATCTCCGGTTGTTTACAAGAGTTTGATTGGTGGTCTAGTTTTTTCAAACACTTCGACGAACCTGTTCTCAAAATCCAGTTTGGGTAATGCTCCGGTTGTCGGCGATATTGATACATTTTGAGAAAAGGTTAATCGAAGTGTTTGGAGAAACTAAACCACTTATCAAGCTCCGTTGAAAACTCGGAGATAGGGCTCTGTAAACGGCGTAGACTGCGCCATGTTTCATTAAAAATGATGAAGAAATAAAAAAGTTACCTTTGTTTTGACTTCTAAACCGAAGTAAAATATTTCTGTGCACCGTAGCATTTGTGACGTCAAAGTCACGTGGTATATGGGCAAGAATTCACTATTGGAAGTTTTGGTGTCAACACTCTATTCTGTATGTAGTTTCAATTAAGTACAGATTTAGAAAAAAAATTAAGACATTTATTTACACATTTATACCTTACACATCCTTTTGTAAAAAAAGAATGAACTTAAAAAGTATTGGTTGCGAGAAATAAAGCCTTAAAACATCATATTTAAGGTTTTAGTATGACAAAAAGTGTGACATTTTGTACATGCACTTTAATGTGTGTGTATAACAGCTTTATTTTGCCTCATTTTAGTGTGTAGTTGATTCAAAACTTATATATAATAATCAAATTTTCCTAAAAAATCAATCCAGTGTATTTGTCTGCAACAATTGTTTTACAAAAAAAGAATGAAAATTGACATGTGCATGTAACATTTGGTGTCAAACATTGTTACATGCATACATTTATCAAACAAACATAAATTGAGCACCAAAGGACTTAAATTTTTGCCTTATATTATGCTTTCCTTACCCAGTTGATGAATAAAAACACATTTTCTTCAAATCTTTGAGTGACTTATGATAGGAAGGCCCAGCATAATGTCTTAAATTTTGGTGTCAAATAAATCTTACACATTTTGATCAAATACTTCAATAATGGAATGCTTTCAGTTGTTTTAATTTAATAAAATTTACAAATTATTGGATGATTTAAAAATCTGTAATAATATGAATTCATAATATAATGTATGACAAAAAATAAACTCACATCAAAATGTGCATGTAACCTTGACAAGATGTTACCTACACCATACTTTTTTAAAACTTCAATTATTTGCTTCTCTTTAGACAAGTATCTCCAATCACTGGCTATGCTTTTTGGTAGAACATTTATAAATAAAAAAAAATATTTTTTTGTTTTCTCTTTATCAGAAACAACAACCTTTGATATGTGTGTGTAACTGTTTAATTTGACACAAACGTGTCCATGTTACATGCATCCAGCATAGCCATATCTTCTATACAGCAGCTGACAGGCTAAACTATTTAATTTAGAAAAATTCCACTCCTGACAATTAATCTCCAAACCACAAAACAACATATTAAATTTCAAATCTAACTAAATAAAATTGATTTTCAAATTTGTATGTAACATTGACAACAATTCTGTCAATGTTACATGCAACAATACATATAACAGTATAATATTAATAAGTTCATAATTTAGAGATGTTTGAAGTTATTTGATATATTGCATCACATGCTTTTGCTACAAGTAAAAAAAATAAAAAATAATATTGTATATAACAGAAATAAATGAGATTTCTAAATGTATGTAACTATTTCAGTTGACACGAAAGTGTCAATGTTACATACTTCAAATATCTGGCAATCAAACATACACAGTAGTAAATACAACCTGAATCAGAAGACCTGGTCCCAACTTCTAACATATAATCCACAAACTAAAGAAGATTTTATATGTTTAATGGATATAAATGACATTTTAATCTATGGCTATCAACGTGTCAATGTTACATGCATCAAATGGAGCTTTATTTTTATTTTTTAGGATGTTTACTTATGAAATTCATTCACAAAAAACACACTGACCCCAACAGCCATGAAATAGGCTAGGACAGAAGCAAGATATATTATTTGAAACAAACATAAGTCTGCACAAACTTTACAAGTGTAACATTGACACCAACCATATCTTTTTGCTATTTTTTCCTGTTAAATGACAAGACAGTATTTCTCATTCAAAGGGTAAATGTTGGAACAAACTCCAACATCATTTCACACCATAGCACAAATTAGAGCCTCTTTCAATTATATGAGATATGAACAATTGAAATAATCTTGGTGTCAATGTTACATACTCCATATTTCAATAACTATGACATTTAAAGAAGACAAGAAGACATATTTTAAAAAAAGTCTCTTGGTTTTAGATGTCTTGCTAGAAGAACTTAGTAGTAAGGCATTTTATAAAATGAATAAAGGTGATCTATTTTTTTGTTTCAATGTCACACTTTGTGTTGCATTAGTGAATTCTTGCCCATATACACACTGAAGATGGGGCGAATCTGGTTTTCACATACTCTTACTTTCACTTTCAAACAAGGTCAAAATATTAAAAAAGATCAAATCAAACATTTCCAGTGCATGGAAGTATTATAAATCAATAATTTAATAGTTGAAAATATTGTGGGAAAAAAGGAGAAATAATGAGCAACTTCTCCTAGTGTCACAATATTTTCAAAAGACATCTACTGAAGTGGGGTAAAATGTGTCAGTACAGAAAGGGTTAACCCTTTCCCTCATATAAACGCTTTCGGACGCCTCTGCAGAAGACGGCTTTTTGAAAACATAGTGACAAAAAAAGAAATTGCACAAAACATGCAATTTCTCATTTTGCCACAATGTTTTCCACTTTTAGTCATAGGTTATCCATTCAATTATAGGGATTTTCCATTATTTGACAAAATTATGTTCAAAGTCGTCTGCTGCAGAATTGTCGTATGAGGGAAAGGGATTTGAATTCTTTGCAGCAAGTAAATTTTTGAAAACATTGTGGTTTAAAGAGAAATCACTCAAAACAAGCAATTTCTCTTTTTCCAGAGGTCCAGATAAGGAGGGGTAAAAAGTTGTTTTCCCCACAATAAATCTCCTATAATCCAAGCAAATCTATGGACGATTCTTTTGAGTACCCACAACATAGGGTAAGAGGGTCAAATAAGGATTTTAGAACATGCAAAATGCCATTTATCTAGAGCTCTGCTTTTCACGAAATACTTTCTTCTCTTATATCACCATAGTACTGCCAATCTAGATAAAACATTTTTTGCAATTTTTTTTCCTATAATCAGAAAACTCTAATCATATAATTTGAGGTAAACGGTAAAAGTCCTTTTTTTTTTAAATCCATCATACACTTTACAATTAAAGTAAACAACCACACTAAGACCACAATCCACAATGACATCTAAACATGTATTTTAAAGTTAAATTCCAAAATTCCTAAGTTTGAAGAATACAGGTAATGTGTTACTATGTAGGTCCACGTCTGTAAAAAAAAATGTGAACTATGCATGGAAAGCATGGTGTATATATACAGGGATATCTAACACAGGTGTGCTATATATAGTAACTGTCACTCGATGGGATGTATTGTCAAGCAGCATGTATATTGTCACGTTGATTATTTCATTTAGGACATTTCAGGCTCAACACATGACCTTTTCCCTCATACGACAATTCTGCAGCAGACGACTTTGAACATATTTTGTCAATAAATAGAAAACCTCTATAATTGAATGGATAACCTATGACTTAAAATGGAAAACATTGTGGCAAAAGGAGCAGTTTCTTCTTTTGTCACTATGATTTCAAAAAGCCTAACACAGTGACTCCTATATATCCTCTACTTCGAAGGAGGTATGATAATGGAAAAGAGAGACATTTATCAAGATGAGCTAATCTGTAGGTATTACATCTGTTCCTAATATGATTTCAAAGATGACTTCCTAACACAGAACTCTACTAAATGGTGTCTTTTATAATTACTCTAAAACATAACCAGACCCCTCAATTTCTATGCTGTGGGTATGATTGCTTTTATCCTTTCCCACATACAACAAATCTGCAGCAGACGACTTTGGAAACATGTGGACAAAAATATAGCAAATCCTTATAAATGAGGGTATTTTTTTTACTAAAAGCATTTGAAAACATTGTGGTAAAAGGAGAAATTGCTCGTTTTGAGCAATTTCTTCTTTTGTCACAATGTTTTCAAAAGTCGTCTGCTGCAGAGGCATCAAAAAGCATGGATATGTGGGAAAGAGAGATATTGTTGGGAAAAAGAGGAGTTTAAAGCCCCCTCATCCAGGCCTCTGATAAAATCACTAATCAGGTGAGGGGTTTGTGACATAAAGCCATTATTCTACTATCAAGAATGTTTTTGTTTCTTTCTGAACCAAGTCGTAAACATTTAGCTTGGGGCAACATGTGGACTGTTGCTTGGTCAGCAGCTGGTGCATTGCCATATCTGCTTGGACAACTGACCATGTATAAACCTAGCTTAGTGGTCATCATTGGGTCATTCTCCGACATTTAGATCATGGGGGTTGGGGATCTTTCACCCTCTCCATCACCTTGTAACCCTTTCACACATACGACAATTCTGCAGCAGACGACTTCGAACATATTTTGTCAAAAAATGGAAAATCCCTATAATTGAATGGATAACCTATGACTAAAAGTGGAAAACATTGTGGCAAAATGAGAAATTGCTCGTTTTGAGCAATTTCTTCTATTGTCACTTTGTTTTCAAAAAGCCGTCTGCTGCAGAGGCTTCAGAAATCGTCTATATGAGGAAACATCTTGACAAAACTATGAAAATGTTTTATAAATGTAAAACTATTGAATAGAGTTGAAATCATTGTGGCAATAGGAGAAATTTCTCAAAACGTGCAATTTCTCCTTTTGCCACAATGTTTTCCACTTTTAGTCATAGGTTATCCATTCAATTATAGGGATTTTCCATTTTTTGACAAAATATGTTCGAAGTCGTCTGCTGCAGAATTGTTGTATGAGGGAAAGGGTTAAAAGTGAAAGGGAGAAACAATGTTTTAAAAAGACGTCTGCTGCAGAGGCGTCAGAAAGGGTCTGTATACATGTGGGAAAGAAGTAATCTGGTTGGTTAATTTGTTGGTTGTTAATTAACCCTTTCCCTCATATAGACGCTTTCTGACGCTTCTGCAGCAGACAGCTTTTTGAAAACATGGTGACAAAAGAAGAAATTGCTCAAAACAAGCAAACAGCTCTTTTAAAACATGGCGACAAAAGAAGAAATTGCTCAAAACAAGCAATTTCTTCTTTTGTCACCATGTTTTTCACTCTTTTCAATTATTGTATATATAGATATTTTTCAAAGCTGTCTGCTGCAGATTTGTTGTATGTGGGAATGAGTTAAAGCATGACCAGGAAATATAAGTATAACCAATAGTCTCTATCCAAACACTAGACTGGAATACATTCCTAAAGTTAACACTTAACCCTTTCCCTCATACGACAATTCTGCAGCAGACGACTTTGAACATATTTTGTCAAAAGATGGAAAATCTCTATAATTGAATGGATAACCTATGACTAAAAGTGGAAAACATTGTGGCAAAAGGAGAAATTGCACGTTCTGTGCAATTTCTTCTTTTGTCACTATGTTTTCAAAAAGTCGTCTGCTGCAGAGGCGTCAAAAAGCGTCTATATGAGGGAAAGGGTTAAGACACAGAGACAGGAAGTTTATCCTTAAATGACCCATTTTTACATACAACAAATCTGCATCAGATGATTTTCAAAATATATTGGCAACACTACCGAAAATCTCTTTAAATGAATGTATTATTATTGAATAGAGTTGAAAACCTTGTGGCAAGAGAAGAAACTGCTCATTTCATTTTTTCTTCTTGTGGAAACCGCTTCAATTATAGTTGTCTGCTGCAGATATAACAAAATGTTAAAATGTTTAACCCTTTCCCACATGTAGACCCTTTCTGACCACTCTGCAGCAGACTTTTTGAAAACAATTACATGATGATAACAAAAACTTGATTTGGATGACACAATGACAAATTAAGATGGTTTGGTGCTTTACGCCGCTTCCAACATTTGTTCAGTTATATCACATCGTTTCCTGGGTAGGTTACCAGTACTTCTGGTCCCTTTATCCTGACACCAGCCAGCCAGTCGTAACGCTAACCCTGCAATCCTGAGCGCCAAGGATAAGCCATTATACTACTATTTTGGTATCACTTAAGCTTTCCTGGGACAAAAACTGCCATAAGAACTTACTTTAGGAGTTGTAGCTACTATTATTCTGCCACCTTCCTGGATGTAATCCAGACGTGCTTGTGGGCGCTCCAGAAGTTCTGCCGGGTAGTCATCAAAATATTGTCCTCTGGGTTGGGATCGTCTTGGTCTTTCCAAGAATAAATCCATTTTTGGAAGAGATACTAAAACTCACTTAAATTCCTGATTTTGTTAGACACACTTTAGTTATCTCCCTTGATTTTCTTTCCAACAGTTACCTCCCATGAATGTAGCAGCTAAGCACCAACTATTTGGATGATTTGAACCTTTTAGTTTTGTGCATGATGCAGGGCAGAAACAGGACAGACTTAAACAAAAGTCTGTTTGTCATTTTTTTTTTGTAATGGCAAATTTCATCATTGTTTATAAACAGATAGTATGATTTCTAGTTCTCGAGTGTTTTAATCATATTTGAGCATCCTAAAATAATATTTGCACATTGAACTTTAAAACAACACATTTTGGAATTAAGGCATTTTGTACAAAAATAATAAAATCTTAGGGAATTCTTTTACAAATCTGAATGTCAAAATATCATCAAAACATTTAGATGCCACACTATTGTCTTATAAAATATTTTATTTCCATTTTGAAAAATATATGACATATGAATTACATTTAATTCCCTATGACATTGATTTCCTTTCCGAAGAATACAGATCCTAAAACATTATTTTACTATACCCCACACTTGCTGACCACTTCCTAGTTAAATAAAAAATTATTAAGTTAAAAGTTTTATGAAAGAACTATCAAATTATTGACTTAACTTTTTATTCTATTTATTTTCATATGAGCCTGTGCATGGAAAAAGGTACAAGTCGGCTTTTGTGAACAGTGTAGAAACAGATCAGCCAGTGCACCAGCAGTCTGATCAAGATGTACGCAATTCACATACTACTTACACAAGCTTGTTAGATAGAAGCTTCTGTCAACTTGAGTAGATTCTGATCTGAATCTTAACCCTTTCCCTCATATAGACGCTTTCTGACGCCTCTGCGGCAGATGGCTTTTTGGAAACATAGTGACGAAAGAAGAAATTGCACAAAACATGCAATTTCTCCTTTTGCCACAATGTTTTCCACTTTTAGTCATAGGTTATCCATTCAATTAAGGAGATTTTTTATATGTTTTGACAAAATACGTTCAAAGTCGTCTGCTGCAGAATTGTTGTATATGGGGAAAGGGTTTTAATGTTGAGAAATTTCAATGTGCACATTTTCACATGGACAGACTCAAAAGGCATGACTGAAATAGACCCCTTACACATTATACTATCGGTAAACAACTGAGTCACGTCACACTATTTGGGTCTACGAACAGGAGCAAACAGTGAAGACTCAGATGTGCTTGTGTACACACAGGGTCTTGCCAGAGGCTTCAATGTTGACTTACATTTATTATAGTCTAGTCCTCTGACAAAATGAACTAGAAGTGTGTGCCCCAAAAAACCTCATGCTTTACCCAAGGCCAAACTGCTAGAAGATGCAATATAACCCTGAACCACCGGCCGCGGATCAAGCATAATTGTATAGGCCATATCTTGTTTCAAACACTCTTCTTTAACACTCTTCTTTAAACAATGGAACTAACCCTTTATCTAATTAATGCACACATAATTTGATGCCAATGAAGCAGACAACTTTACCCTTTCCCACATACAACAAATACGCAGCAGACAACTTTGAAAACATAGTGAAAAAAACCTGAAAAATATCTATAAAAGAAAAGCTTAATTATTAAAAAAGTTTAAAACATTGTGGCCAATGGTGAAATTGCTCATCATGAGCAATTTCACATTTTGCGAAAATGTTTTCAAAGGTCGTCTGCTGATTTTAGCGTCAAAATGCGTCTGCAGGTGGGAAAGGGTTAAACTTAAACAGATATATCACTTTTCCTCCGGTTTTCAAAACAGTCAACTCTTAAACTATCACATGAGGTAAATCTTTAAACCCTTTCCCACATACAACGCTTTCTGATGCCTCTGCAGCAGACACTTTTTACATTCAAAATCATTGTGACAAAAGGAGATATTGCTTATAATGATAAATTTCTCCTTTTGTCACAATATTTTCAAAGTTGTCTGATGAAGGTTTGTCGCATGTGGGAAAGGGCCGTCCATCCATTCCACCATACAACAATTTTGAAACAGGTGACTAAAACATCTAGGGAAACATACAGAAAATGTCTATAATCTAATAAAGATAACAACTTTGTGGCGAGAGAAGAAATTGCTTATTTTTTGCAACTTCTTCTTTTGCTGCAATTTTTCAAAAGTCATCTGCAGCAATTACATCAAAATGTGTCTGCATTTTGGCCTGGGTTATATAAAAGCTTCAGTCAACTTTACAGAAGAAAAGTGACTTACTGGCATTTTGGCCCGGGTTATATAGAAGCTTCAGTCACTTTACAGAAGAAAAGTGACTAACTGACATTTTGGCATGGGTTATATAGAAGCTTCAGTCACTTTACAGAAGAAAAGTGACTAACTGACATTTTGGCATGGGTTATATAAAAACTTCAGTCACTTTACAGAAGAAAGGTGACTTACTGGCATTTTGGCCTAGGTTTTATAAAAGTTTCAGTCACTTTACAGAAGAAAAGTGACTTACTGGCATTTTGGCCTGGGTTATATAAAAGCTTCAGTCACTTTACAGAAGAAAGGTGACTTACTGGCATTTTGGCCTAGGTTTTATAAAAGTTTCAGTCACTTTACAGAAGAAAAGTGACTTACTGGCATTTTGGCCTAGGTTTTATAAAAGTTTCAGTCACTTTACAGAAGAAAAGTGACTTACTGGCATTTTGGCCTGGGTTATATAAAAGCTTCAGTCACTTTACAGAACAAAGGTGACTTACTGGCATTTTGGCCTAGGTTTTATAAAAGTTTCAGTCACTTTACAGAAGAAAAGTGACTTACTGGCATTTTGACCTGGCTTATATAAAAGCTTCAGTCACTTTACAGAATAAAAGTGACTAACTGACATTTTGGCATGGGTTATATAAAAGCTTCAGTTACTTTACAGAAGAAAAGTGACTAACTGGCATTTTGACCTGGGTTATATAAAGCGTCAGTCACTTTACAGAAGAAAAGTGACTTACTGGCATTTTGGCCTAGGTTTTATAAAAGTTTCAGTCACTTTACAGAAGAAAAGTGACTTACTGGCATTTTGGCCTAGGTTTTATAAAAGTTTCAGTCACTTTACAGAAGAAAAGTGACTTACTGGCATTTTGGCCTGGGTTATATAAAAGCTTCAGTCACTTTACAGAACAAAGGTGACTTACTGGCATTTTGGCCTAGGTTTTATAAAAGTTTCAGTCACTTTACAGAAGAAAAGTGACTTACTGGCATTTTGACCTGGCTTATATAAAAGCTTCAGTCACTTTACAGAATAAAAGTGACTAACTGACATTTTGGCATGGGTTATATAAAAGCTTCAGTTACTTTACAGAAGAAAAGTGACTAACTGGCATTTTGACCTGGGTTATATAAAGCGTCAGTCACTTTACAGAAGAAAAGTGACTTACTGGCATTTTGGCCTAGGTTTTATAAAAGTTTCAGTCACTTTACAGAAGAAAAGTGACTTACTGGCATTTTGGCCTAGGTTTTATAAAAGTTTCAGTCACTTTACAGAAGAAAAGTGACTTACTGGCATTTTGGCCTGGGTTATATAAAAGCTTCAGTCACTTTACAGAACAAAGGTGACTTACTGGCATTTTGGCCTAGGTTTTATAAAAGTTTCAGTCACTTTACAGAAGAAAAGTGACTTACTGGCATTTTGACCTGGCTTATATAAAAGCTTCAGTCACTTTACAGAATAAAAGTGACTAACTGACATTTTGGCATGGGTTATATAAAAGCTTCAGTTACTTTACAGAAGAAAAGTGACTAACTGGCATTTTGACCTGGGTTATATAAAGCGTCAGTCACTTTACAGAAGAAAAGTGACTTACTGGCATTTTGACCTGGGTTATATAAAGCTTCAGTCAACTTTACAGAAGAAAAGTGACTTACTGGCATTTTGACCTGGGTTATATAAAGTTTCAGTTACTTTACAGAAGAAAAGTGACTTACTGGCATTTTGACCTGGGTTATTTAAAGCTTCAGTCACTTTACAGAAGAAAAGTGACTTACTGGCATTTTGACCTGGGTTATATAAAGCTTCAGTCACTTTACAGAAGAAAAGTGACTTACTGGTATTTTGACCTGGGTTATATAAAGCTTCAGTCAACTTTACAGAAGAAAAGTGACTTGCAGGCATTTTGGCCTGGGTTATATAAAGCTTCAGTCACTTTACAGAAGAAAAGTGACTTACTGGCATTTTGACCTGGGTTATATAAAGCTTCAGTCAACTTTACAGAAGAAAGGTGACTTACTGGCATTTTGGCCTGGCTTATATAAAAACTTCAGTCAACTTTACAGAAGAAAAGTGACTAACTGGCATTTTGACCAATTTGTCTTGTATCTTTATCCTGTAGAATCATAACTCAATACATTTTAGATAACTTTAGTAATATTTACATTCAATTACGGTTAAATTTCAACCTGAATATGTTATTTTTAGAGTCTTCTGCTTTGACAAGAAAGATAAAATATCTTGAAAAGGGGTTGTTTAATGAAAATTGAAAACATTGTGGTTTAAGATAACTGATTGATAGGGTTTAAATACGCTTTTCAACATTTATTCACTCATAACACTGCTGACAGAGCACCTTCACATGTGTTTCCTATAATGCTTTCTCACACCTGAGTATTCCACACAACAGTCTTTTCAAAGTAACTGGCTGCTTTTCGAAATAGACCTTTAGCCAAGTGGTGGATGACGAATGACACTAAAATGTCAGATTGATTTTGTCAACCTCGGAGAGAATGTTGGCTGATGTGGGAACTCACAGTCCCTGCGGATTGACAGCCGACATTGCTACCAGGGCAATTTGAGCATGTTTCACTCTTTAAGCCCTTTCCAAGATACGGACGCATTTTAACGCATCTGCAGCAGACAACTTTTAAAAGGTGTTATATTTCTCCTTTTGTAACCCATGTTTTCAACACTATTCAATTGTTATGCCTTCATTTTTAGAGTTTATCAATATTTTTGCATAGATGTTTTCAAAGTTGAATGCTGCAGCATTATTGTATGTGGTAAGGGTTTAACCCTTTCCCTCATACGACAATTCTGCAGCAGACGACTTTGAACGTTTTTTGTCAAAAGATAGAAAATCTCCATAATTGAATGGATAACACTATGACAAAGAGTGGAAAACATTGTGTCAAAAGGAGAAATTGCACGTTTTGTGCAATTTCTTCTTTTGTCACTATGTTTTCAAAACGCCGTCTGCTGCAGAGGCGTCAGAAAGCGTCTATATGAGGGAAAGGGTTTAAAGGTCCTGTGCAGAAGTGGCAAGCAATGTCAGATATAGGTTAAGCCCTTTCACACTCCTTTTGCTGCAATGTTTTCAACTCTATTTAACATTTAAACTCCCATTTATGGACATTTTTCCAAAATTTTGCCAGTATGCGTTTTAAAGTTGTCTGCTGTAAATTTTTTGTATTTTGTATGTGGAAAGGGTTAAGGATTGTAGATCATGTACATACATCAAGATGTCAGATAGTTTTTGTCAGATATTTTCAAAGCAGACTTACCAGAAAATATCTGATCAGGTAAACCCAAAATACATCCAAACTGTAATAGAAGACTTTGAAAAGATAATGGCAAAAATACACAAAATGTCTATAAATGAAAGTATCCTTCCAGAATTGAGTTTGAAAGCATTGAGGCAAAAGGTGAGATTGCTTATAATGAGCAACTTCTCTTTAAACAATTATGTTTATCAAAGTCTTCAACTGCTGAGATGTCAAAATACATCTGCATGTATGAAATGGTTAACAACCCCTGTTGACTTGAAGCAAGTTGTTCTACCTAAGTCAATATATATTGTGTTATAAATAAAGAGGGTCAATCAAAAATCAACATTAATATGCACTTCAAATTTAACCCTTTGACTGCTGGAATCCATTTTGTGAAGCCTGTGCCACCAGTATAGAGCATGGACAGCCAGCCTATACACACACACCGTCCAATCAGACTCTATATACTATTGGCTGCTTAATTCAACATTTTTACTTAGTGTTCCTAGAATTAGTTTTAAACTTATTTATTTTACATAGATTGCGAAACAAGCTTTAAGCTAATATTAACCACTCTCGATGTCTGCTTCCTGAAGACATGATCAGTCGCAAAGTTTGTATGGAAAAATCCTAAAGGCACAACCCGCTCATCGAACCCGGGACCTTTTGTATGAGAGGCCGACGCTCTACCTCTTCCTAGAATTGACTATGGACTTTTCTAAATGTATAGCTGGACAAGTCAATCTTAAATATTCAGTATTGAAAGAGTTAACCCTTCTCAAAGACAAGTTCTTAATTTGTTTGTTTTATGTTGCTTTCAACAATTATTCAGTTACCTCAATAAGTTACCAGTGCTCCTGGTCTATTTATGCTGATACCAGCGAGAGTCACTCAGTCGTAATGCTAACCCCTCAATCCTGAGCGACAGGGAGGGAAGGCCATTACTACCATTTTTAAAGTCTTTGGTATGACCGAGCCAAGAATCGAATCGCAACCTTTCGCAGCCAAGGCTGATGCTCTCCTACAGCTACACCACCGGGGAGGTGTGTGGCATGCATTGGCAGGGTGAATCAAAGGGCTCACTCCTCCATTATCTGTGCATCTTTTTGTCAACCTTTTACATATTGGCAGAGGAAAAATGTGTATCTTTAATTCCAACTCTCCAAACAATAAAAACTCAAAGCTAACTTTACAAGAGCTACGACCAACTACATATAAAACATATTGTATTAATAGCCCAAATGCTAATATCTGAGCTTCATTAATTCATAGACCTGCCTGCATTGGGCAAATGTACTTATTTTACCCTTATCCTGCTGCATGTGACTTTCTTCCAATCTCACTTGCAGATGCATTTAAACGCATCTGCAGCAGACGACTTTTGAAAACATTTATGGTATTATTGTATTAGTAGCCAAAATGCTAATATGTGAGCTACATTAGTTGATAGACCTGCCATCATTGAGCAATTTCTCCTTTTGCCAAAATGTTTTCAACTCTATTTATTGCATGATTATATTTCCATTTCTAGAGCTTTCCCATCATTCTTTCCCACATACAAGAAATCTGCAGCATTTTACTTTGAAATGAACTTTGAAAAATATGGAAAACCTTTATAAATGAAAGTATTATTGAATAGAGTTGAAAACATTGTGGCAAAAGGAAAAATTGCTCATGAGCAATTTCTTCTTTTCAAAAGTCATCTGCAGCAGAGGTGTCAGTGGGCATCTGTATGTGGGAAAGAGTTAAAAGGCGGCTGCTGCAGTTTTATTGTCTGTGGGAAAAGGTTAAACAACCTCACCTTAGCCTACGATATATATTACATGGGGCTAAACAGCACCTACAAATAATTAAGACCAAAGATTATTATAAAGCCTTTATCTCAGTCTATATTATTTGATCATCATTTGTTAACCTTTTCCCACTGCAAGCAGACGCATCAACAGCAGCCGTCTTTTGAAAATATTGTGGCAATGGTTGTGTAGTAAGTGGTAGAGCATCCACTTTGGGTACAAGAGGCTGCAGGTCGAACCAAAGGCTATAAAACTTGTAGTAATGGCATTCCCTCCTTGGCACTCAAGGCTGTGGGGGTTAGCATTAAAGACTGACTTGCTGGTGCCAGGATAAATAGACCGGTATACTACTGGTAACTTACAAAGGAAATGCCGTGATACAAACAAACCCACTTTACAGGAATTCAGCATGTTAAGGGTTAATACCAATTTATATTAATTCTAGTCCCCAAAAGATTGTTTAGAGAGAATTGGGTTTCTTTCAAGTTTCCCAATGTTATGCACACATAATTTAAGAACTATTCAAACTTTGAAAACTTCTAGACGAAAATAGGAAAACACTTTCTAAATGAAGGTATGATTACTGAAAAAGTTGAAAACATTGTGGCATATGGAGGAATTGCTTGATTTGAGCAATTTCTCCTTTTGTATCACTGTTTTCAAAAGTCGTCTGCTACAGAGGCATCACAAAGCGTCTTTTTGTGGGAAAGGGTTAAGAACTATTTAATTGTACTCTTGGTGCCCTTATTAAAACTATTTACCTGATATGGCATTTTAATAATCTTCTACTTTCAAAATATCTGCAGAAAAAATTTGGGACATGCAGACAGTTAATGACCCTTTTAACCCCTTTCCTTCATATAGACGCTTTCTGATGCCTCTGCAGCAGACAGCTTTTTGAAAACATGGCAACATAAGAAGAAATGGCTCAAAACAAGAAATTTCTCCTTTTGTCACCAAGTTTTCAACTCTATTCAATTATTGTACTTTCATTTAAAGGACTCAGTTTCCAATTTTTTTCGAGTATGATTTTCAAAGTTGTCTGCTGCAGATTTGTTGTATGTGGGAAAGGGTTTAGACAGTTAATAAGAGTTATAAAGTTACAGGAAGACAAGTTTTGACTCCTTTCCCACATATTACAAATCTGCAGCAGACATCTTGAAAATATTGAGTCATGAAATGTTGAAATTATCTAGAAATTTATGGAAAATCTTGTAAATTTTGTTGAATATTTTTGAAAACATAGTAGCAATAGGAAAAATTGCTCCTTAACCCTTTCCCTCATACAACAATTCTGCAGCAGACGACTTTGAACATATTTTGTCAAAAAATAGAAAATCTCTGCGACTTAAACTGGAAAACATTGTGGCAAAAGGAGAAATTGCTTGTTTTGAGCAATTTCTTCTTTTGTCACTATGTTTTCAAAAAGCCGTCTGCTGCAGAGGCGTCAAAAAGTGTCTATATGAGAAGTAAAGTACTAGTATGACTCAATGAGAAGTTAAGTACTAATATGACTCAATGAGAAGTAAAGTGCTAATATGACTCAATGAGAAGTAAAGTACTAATATGACTCAATGAGAAGTAAAGTCCTAGTATGACTCAATGAGAAGTAAAGTACTAATATGACTCAACGAGAAGTAAAGTACTAATATGACTCAACGAGAAGTAAAGTACTAATATGACTCAACAAGAAGTAAAGTACAAATATGACTCAATGAGAAGTAAAGTACTAATATGACTCAACGAGAAGTAAAGTACTAATATGACTCAACAAGAAGTAAAGTTCTAGTATGACTCAACGAGAAGTAAAGTACTAATATGACTCAATGAGAAGTAAAGTACTAATATGACTCAATGAGAAGTAAAGTACTAATATGACTCAATGAGAAGTAAAGTACTAGTATGACTCAATGAGAAGTAAAGTACTAATATGACTCAATGAGAAGTAAAGTACTAATATGACTCAATGAGAAGTAAAGTGCTAATATGACTCAATGAGAAATAAAGTGCTAATATGACTCAAAGAGAAGTAAAGTACTAATATCGTATACATTTTCTCATTTGGTAATTCCTGATAAGCTTGAGGTTTCTATATTACAAAAATAATCCTTTCTTCCAAAAATAATCCTTTTGGCCAATTAGTGCAGGGTTAACACTTACTTATATTGGAGTATTAACCCACATACAATAAATCTGCAGCAGAGGACTTTGACATTATCAAGCTCAAAATATAAGTGATAGTATGATTAGTAAAGAGTTAAAATCATTCAGGAAAGTGGAGAAATTGCTCATTATGCGCAATTTCTCCTTTTGCCACAATGATTTCAAAAGTCGTCTACTGCAGAGGCATCAGAAAGCTTCTCTATGTGGGAAAGGGTCAATGGATTAGTGAAACTTCACTAACACACTGTACAACATCTTTTTGTGCTTTAACCCTTTCCTACATTAGAAGCTTTTCTGACGCCACTGTAGCAGACGACTATTGAAAACATTGTGGTTAAAGGAGAAATTATTTAATTACTCCTTTAGACACCATGTTTTTTAACTTTATTCAATAACATTTTCATTTTTTATATCTTTGGCTAAATGTGTTCAAAGACGTTTGCTGCAGATGTGTTGTATGCGGGAAAGGGGTAGCAGTTTACCTGTTATGAAAGATGTTTTATTTGTTTGTTTAAATAAAAAATTCTAAAAATAAATTTAACACCCACAGTTTTGTATTTTCAATGCAATAAGAACCCATTGATGTACGAGTTTACTTCATTTTCAACATATTTCAGTTTTATCAGGACAGCAAAGCACTTAGTCATGATTCCAGTGTGAATTAAACCAGTACTAGACTAGAAATGGGCCTTGCTCAAGGATGCTTTATATTGATCAAACAAATGGTCCTGGTCCTTTTTTCTGCATCCTAGACTGACTATGGACACAGGGCTCAATGATCAAACCCAGGGCACTGATCCATTTCATGCACCCTAGCCACTATGGACACAGGGCTCAATGATCAAACCCAGGGCACTGATCCATTTCCTGCATCCTAGACACTATGGACACAGGGCTCAATGATCAAACCCAGGGCACTGATCCATTTCATGCACCCTAGCCACTATGGACACAGGGCTCTTTGATCAAACCCAGAGCACTGATCCATTCCTGCACCCTAGCCACTATGGCAACAGGGGCATTGATCAAACCCAGGGGGGCTGGCCCATTTAAAGTAGTACTAGACACTATGGACACTGGGGGCATTGATCAAACCAAGAGACTGGTCCATCTTCTGCACCCTAGGCACTATGGACACTGGGGGCAAGTCGATCAAACCCAGGGGGCTGGTCCATCTTCTGCACCCTAGCCACTATGGCCACTTGGGGCATTGATCAAACCCAGGGGCTGGTCCATTTGCTGCACCCTAGGCACTATGGACACTGGGGGCATTGATCAAACCCAGGGGCTGGTCCATTTCCTGCACCCTAGGCACTAGGGGCATTGATCAAACCCAGGGGCTGGTCCATTTGCTGCACCCTAGGGGCATTGACCAAACCCAGGGGCTGGTCCATTTGCTGCACCCTAGGAACTATGGCCACTGGAGACATTGATCAAACCCAGGGGACTGGTCCATCTTCTGCGCACCCTAGGCACTATGGACACTGGGGGCAAGTTGATCAAACCCAGGGGGCTGGTCCATCTTCTGCACCCTAGCCACTATGGCCACTGGGGGCATTGATCAAACCCAGGGGCTGGTCCATTTCCTGCACCCTAGGCACTATGGACACTGGGGCCATTTATCAAACCCAGGGGCTGGTCCATTTGCTGCACCCTAGACACTATGGACACTAGGGGCCTTTATCAAACCCAGGGGCTGGTCCATTTGCTGCACCCTAGACACTATGGACACTTACACTAGGGGCATTAATCTAACCCAGGGGCTGGTCCATTTCCTGCACCCTAGACACTATGGGCACTGATCAAACCCAGGGGCTGGTCCATTTCCTGCACCCTAGACAGTATGGACACTGGGGGCATTGATCAAACCCAGGGGCTTGTCCATTTCCTGCACCCTAGCCACTATGGCCACAGAGCTCATTGATCAAACCCAGGGGCTGGTCCATTTCCTGCACCCTAGGCACTATGGACACTGGGAGCATAGATCAAGCCCTGGATGCTGGTTCATTTCGTGAACCCTAGGCACTATGGCCACTGGGCGCATTGATAAAACCCAGGGTGCTGAGACATTTCCAGCACCCTAGGCACTATGGGGCGCATTGATCAAACCCAGGGCGTTGGTCCTTTTCCTGCACCCTAGGCACTATGACCACTGGGAGCATTGATCAAACCCAGGGCGTTGGTCCTTTTCCTGCACCCTAGGCACTATGACCACTGGGAGCATTGATCAAACCCAGGGTGTTGGTCCTTTTCCTGCACCCTAGGCACTGTGACCACTGGGAGCATTGATCAAACCCAGGGTGTTGGTCCTTTTCCTGCACCCTAGGCACTATGGCCACTGGGAGCATTGATCAAACACAGGGCGTTGGTCCTTTTCCTGCACCCTAGGCACTATGGCCACTGGGAGCATTGATCAAACCCAGGGCGTTGGTCCTTTTCCTGCACCCTAGGCACTATGGCCACTGGGAGCATTGACCAAACCCAGGGTGTTGGTTCTTTTCCTGCACCCCTAAGCCACTTGGACACAGAAGATTCTTTATATAAGAATTAATCTGCTTGAGTACTTTAATTAGTGCTCTAACAGAGCACATATTAACACTTTCACACCTGGAGACACATTTTGACGCATTTTGACGCAATAGCAGCAGACGACTTTTGATAACATTGTGGCAAAAGATGAAATTGCTCATCATGAGCAATTTAGCCTCTGGCCACAATGTTTTCAACTTTATTTAACAATTAAGCTATCTTTTATGGTGTTTTTACAGGTTTTTGTCACTATGTTTTCAAAGCCTTCTGCTGCAAATTTGCTGTATGTGGGAAAGGGTCAAACCAGGCGTTCTTATTTTAATTGATATCTTATCAACCATGTACATGTAACAAATGATAGTTGATGCCTCTACAGCAAATGCCTTCTAAAAACATTAACGGCAATGGAGAAACTGCTCAAAAAGCCACTTCTTCTTTTCACACAATGTTTTCAAAAGTGTGCTGTATTGAGAAAAGGTTAGTAACAATTAACTATGATCCTTTATGGTTTATTTTTAATTTTAAATATGTTATCCATAAAATCTTCATACTCGGTCACTTATGCACTTTATAATTCTTTCATGTACATTAATATATAAAGTAAAAACATTCAAACACTTCAAGAATTAATTAAAACTAAACAATATTGATTAATGATCCGATATCATCCATCCAACACAGTAACACAGTTGTTTACCTTTAAAACACAAATTACAACAAATAGCATCTAATCAAACTCCTCAAATCACTGAAAAGCTTATTTTAGGACCTTAAACGAAAGATATAACATAATACAAATTCTTGAATTAAAAGAATTTCCTATGTTCGAAACAAAATAAGCCCTTCATGCACAAAACTATTGGATTAACTGACCAAGTTCCAATACAGACCCTTACGAGTCGAAACCTATTCCTTCACACATAGATTGCAGGGGGGAATAAAACGGTCGTAATTATACCCGCAATACCTGGCCTATCACTCAATCAAACCAAATATTATGGGTTGTCAAAGTATTAACTCAGGGAGACATTTATTTTGAGTACCAACAACATAGGGTTTGAAGGTCAAGAGTTCATAACATGAACTATAGGCATCAGCTCTGTTCAACAATAGTGTGTGAAATAATTATTGAAATAAATATTCTAAATATAAAGGTTGTTATAAAGGTTGTTTTAAATTAATTTTAATTTAATAAATCACTAATATAAAATTTTGTTTAAATGGTTATTTTTCTTAAAATGAGCAATAAGCTATTAGATTTTAAGGAGAAAAATAATTTCCACAATGTATGATAATTCTTTATATGATTGCTTTTATTTGTTTTGAACTTTATTTTATTCTGGATTTATAATTTATGAATATGAAATAAGTGACCATTTCTACAGTATTGAGTACCAGATCCACTAAGGGGCAGATCTTTGCAACTTGTAATTACTTTAATTAACCCTTTCCCACATATAGACACTTTCTGACGCCTCTGCAGCAGACGACTGTTGCCAGAGTGTTTTCAAATCTATTAAATAAGTATGTCTTCATGAAGGTAGATTTTACATATTATTGTTGCGATGTTTTCAAAGTCGTCTGCTGCAGATTTGCTGTAACTAATAAGTTCAATTATTTAATAAAAGTAGAAAACATTATTGCACATTCTTTATATGAACACTTATACTTTTGCCAGATTGTTTTCTATGCTTTTGTAGATGCTTCATAAAAAGCGTCTGAATGCAGGAAAGGTTTGGTGATTATGACAAAAGGTGTGTATTAATTAACCCTTTCCCTCATACAACAAATCTGCAGCAGACAACTGTAAAATTTCACAGCAAATGTGATAATTCTATATAAAAGAAAGACACGATAATCATTGAATAGAGTTGAAAATATTGTGGCAAAAGAAGAAATTGCTCAATTATTAAAATGTTGTCTGCTGCAGAGGCATCAGAAAGTGTTTGTATATGGGAAAGGGTAAACCATGATACCTGACATGATCTCTTTTACCCTTTTAAGCCTTTCCCTCATATAGATGCTTTCTGACGCCTCTGCAACAGACAGCTTTTTGAAAACAAAGTGACAAAAGAAGAAATTGCTCAAAACAAGCAATTTCTCCTTTTTCCACTTTTAGTCATAGGTTATCCATTTAATTATAGAGATTTTCTATTTTTTGACAAAATATGTTCAAAGTCGTCTGCTGCAGAATTGTCTTATGAGGGAAAGGGTTAATGCTGAATTTTTAGAAAGGTCTTGATCCCCCTTGGCAATCAAACGAGTTCATTGCCTATTCTAGTAATATCAAGATACAAATTTAGAGTTGAGTAGACAACAGTATATAGCCTGGCCAGACAGTTTGGAAGACTTCACAAAATCAACCCCACGTACTAGCCAAGGTTTTAGATTCAGCTGCTTGGAAAACTTCTGAAGAAATAATTGCCTGAACAAGTTGAAAACATTGTGGCAAAAGAAGAAATTGCTTGTTATGCGCAATTTCTCCTTTTGTCACAATGTTTTCAAAAGTTGTTTGCTGCAGAGGCGTCAGAAAGCGTCTATAAGTGGGAAAGGGGGGGTTAATGCATCATAATTGCAATTGGTTCAAATGCACTGTGAATCGCCCGATTTGATTAGTTTAAAATGGATCACATGACTAAAAGGAATTGCATTTATTTTCCGATAAACGAAATTGATCACATGACCAGGTCACGGAACTACTTTGAACATGGAAAAGAGATACCCAATTTTCAATTTATATTTCCCTTTTCAAACGATTATTTGGTGAAAAATAACATTTCCCCTTTAAACTGCAATTATAAGGGTTAAATGTATGTTTTGGGACAGTTATAAGAGTATAACACGAAATTGCCAAATTAATTGGCAAATAATGCCCGAATCCTTTATTGCATCTACTGACAAAAAGCTAGAAGAGTAGCCTAAGGAGTTTAACACCAATGTAACCAATGACGAAAATCAGAATAAAACACTATTCCATCTTAACACGCCTTTTGATGCATCTTCAGCAGATAAGTTTTGAAAACAGTAATGCAAAAGGAGAAATTGGTCATGATGAGCAATTTTTCCATTTGCCACACTGCTTTCAACTTGACTAAATATTTACGCTTTCATTTAACCCTTTCGCTCTTATAGACGCTTTTTGACGCCTCTGCAGCAGACGGCTTTTTGAAAACATAGTGACAAAGGAAGAAATTGCTCAAAACGAGCAATTTCATTTCTCCTTTTGCCACAATATTATCCACTTTTAGGCATAGGTTAACCATTCAATTAAAGAGATTTTCTATTTTTTGACAAAATTTGTTCCAAGTTGTCTGTTGCACAATTGTCGTATGAGGGAAAGGGTTAAAAAAGAGCCCCATACCTTTAGGCGCGTCTCATATAATTATATTCATTGATTTGAATTGATATTAAACTGAATCAAAACTGTTCACACCATGTGTTCTTCTACTGTAGCGATGATCTCCGCTTTGTCACAATATCAAAATAGTTGGCGAGATCAGAGCTTTAGATTATAGGGGGGGGGGGGCTTTATATAGTTTCATCGTCTAAAATCCATATTTCCAGTTCTCCAAACCCAATGATGTGGGTACTCATAAGAATCGTATCCGCGAGACTATTCTGTCAAGTACACTACAACATAAGGCTTTCTTTCGCTCATAAGTTAGTGCCGGACAAAGACCTGTGTTTAAATTACCTCCTTATTTCTGGAGATCATTCCCCGATCTAATTACAGACAATGACACTATTATTGTTTGAGTTGATAGTATTTACAACAAATCATTATTATGGAGGGTATTGTTTTGTCAATCAGCTATAGTTGTGAACTTTAACCCTTTCCCTCATATAGATGCATTTTGACGCCTCTGCAGCAGACAGCTTTTTGAAAACATTATAGTGACAAAAGAAGAAATTGCTCAAAACGAGCAATTTCTGCTTTTGCCACAATGTTAACCACTTTTAGTCATAGGTTATCTATTCAATTATAGAGATTTTATAGAGTCGTCTGCTGCAGAATTGTCGTATGAAGGAACGGGTTAACCTTATTCAAATGTACTCAAACCCTTCATTCTGATCACTGTGGTTGTGGTGCAGTATAACCTTTTAGGAGGTGGGGAACACTGTTTAACTCTTTCCCACATACAGCAGATCACATTGAAAACATCTACTCAAGATATGGAAACTCTCTAGAAATGAATGTATAATTACTAAAAAAAAAATAAAAAATTGTGACAAAAGGAGAAATTGTTCATTATGAGCAATTTCTCCTTTTGCCACAATGTTTTCAAAATTCATCTGCTACAGAGGCTTCAGAAAAGGTCTATAAGTGGGAAAGGGTAAATCAACCCTGAGGTCATGGTGTACTGTCACCGTGATATTGATTTTATGCTATTTCCAACATTATTTCAGTTATATCAAGACGTAAACAAACTAGTAGTACTAAACTAGGAATTATGCCTTGCCGATTATTAAGAGCATTCTGCCATGCCATGATATACCTGAAATGCTGTTGATAACTGCATAATTATATAATACAAGAGAAAGTTGATGCAACGCATCAATGTCGCCGGATATCCATAGTGCAGTTATGCATAACACTAACATTATAGTAGTTGAATAAACAGTTATCAACTGAGGGGCATATTGGAACATCAGGGGTGGGGTCAAGTGAAAATGTATCATAACTTGCATTGTTTTGTCAATTAAGTGAATGATAATTGAAGCCTTTCATTGTTTATGATCAATCTCCATTCCAAAGTAGGTTGACCATACACACAACCAACTAATTACTGATCATAAACAGTAATGGAAATGAGTAATCTTGCCAATCATTAGTCTTAGTATGTATACAGTGCTTTCATTAAGGAATAATTATAAGATTTATGAATTCCACATACACTTTTCAAGATGTTTGTCAGAATATTTGAATTTTATTATTTTTCATTAAAACCACAAAACAGACAATTTAGGATTTGCATGCAATAGCAATACCTTTCCTCTATTAAAGTCAACAGTGGACACCTTTGCAGCAATCTACTTTTAAAACAATGAGATAAGGGTTAAATCGCTGAAGACATGAGTTTCTTTTTTTTTTCAAAATGATATTAGCTTGGCATCCTAATTATATCATACATTACAAATGTTGAAATGTAGTCCAATATTTATAAATTAGACCACCTTCGAAATATAATATCAACTAAACAGTTAAATCTCATTGAAATTGTTGTATAATTTAAACTTAATTTCGAACATAAACTGAGCCCTACAACATGTTAATTTATTTTAATTCTTTCCTTCCTTTTTTTATAATGAAAATAACAAACTACTCATGTTTTAAAATTATATTATGATGAGCGCCCTTGTGTCAATGATGCATAACAATATGCAGATCGGAAGTAATATGCCTTTAGGGAATTAAATGACACATTTAAAATTGTCAAGGACGAAATAATTTTGTACGAAAGACCCGATTCTTTCTTATTCGCAGAGGTGTCGTTCTTGAAACTCTCTTTATAGGCAGAGAGTGTTCGTTCAAAGTAATTTTTCTATTAAAACCAGTTTTATCTCGGTTTGTTCTTTTCTTCATTTGTTTTGAACCAAATAAACATTTTAAATCACCTATGATTTACTATTTGTAAGTGAGTGTAAAGAGCGGCTCTCTGCAAAGGAGATTGATCTACGCAGTTGGTATTCGCGAGTATGTAAACAAATAAATTAGACTGTGCGACGTAAAGGTTTGTAGTTATCGCCTTTTGATTACATGTAGTATATAGTGTAAAATAAAGTATACCAGTCTAGCTAATATGGACTGTTTTGTCTTCGTAAATAAAACAAAAAAACATAAATGCGAGTCAAAATAAAGAAACTGAAAATACCTAAAACATCGGAATATTTATTTCATTTTAGATGTGTCATTACTTAGTGTTTTTAAACAAACACAATTGTAATATGTTCAAGACATCTAAATGTGTTTCTTTCTAATAATAATCCCCCCTCCCATGTCATTTCCGAAAACCTATTAAAAATAGAAGTCGCGGGCTTCTGCCCGGCAACTAATAACCCTCACTAAATAAAGTTTAATTTATAATATTGAAACAAGAGGGCTGAAATGGTCTAAAAGTGACCCCCTGGGTAATGGTTTAATACAAAAGTGTAACTTCAATATTGGGGGAAATTTGATAAAGTAAAGAAAGGTAATTGCAAGAAGTTGTCACTGCAAATGTAAACGGTAATTTGTAAAGGACATTTGACATTTTTTGAAAGAGGAATATCAAAGTAACAATGAGTTCCTACGAAGCTTAGTCTAATAGTCAAGTAGTGTAGGACTAAGAAGGGTAGGAGGAGGGTCCTTTGCCGCTAAAATATAATTTTACCCCTTTTCCGATGTTCAATATCGAGGGCTTGGCGCGAAACGGTTGTAACTAAAATTGATGCTTTTTTTGCCAAGGTTAATCACCTCGCCATAAAGTCTTTAAGCGTTAAATCATTTTTTTTGGTAAACAATGGAAATTGTTTACAACTTGGGTCAAAATTGCCCCTAAACCAGGGATCTTAAAATAGGTTTTTAGTTATAACCGTTTCACGCAAAGCCCTCGATATGGCTTGAAGTATGTAGGTTCTTACCAAACATGCAAAGGAATATTTCCATAAAATTATCTCAAAATCAGACAAGCACTGTCATGAGTGGTGGTATAGTAGCACATATATAACTGATAATGAATGTAATGGAAAATTTGATCAAGAGTTGGTATGAAACTCTCAAGGAGTGAACACTGTAAATGAAGACTTATTCGTAAAAGACCTTTGTAATAAAGAAGGCATAAATATTTTGGACACTTTTGAAAGAGGGCTCCCAAAGGAATATTCCTGGGAAGTTCGGTTGATAATTGACCTTTTGGACTAGGAGATATTCTAACAAATCAATATGGCTTGATAAAATGAATGCAGAGGGTCTGGTCTGACTTAAGGAACTTTTCAACTTAAATATCTTGAAATCAAACAAGAACTTTTTGAAAAGGGTCTCCATAAATAAAAGAGTGTGAAAATGTGTCTGCAAGTGGGTGAACGTTTGAAAAGCTGCAGACTATATGTCTGAACTAAATGGAATAACTTATGAACATCATGACAAACTATAACCAAACTTTAACCCATCCCAGTTGCAGATGATTAAATTCATCCTGTACAGCAGGTTATAGACAACATTTCACCCCTTTCCCACTTGTAGTCGCATTCTGACAAATCTGAGGCAGACGACTTTTGAAAACATGGCAACAAAAGAAGAAATTGCTCAAAACAAGCAATTTCTCCCTTTGTCACCATGTTTTCAACTCTATTCAATTGTTGTACTTTCATTCAAAGGGAGTTTCCCTAAAAAAATTCGGGTATGATTTCAAAGTCGTCTGTTGCAGATTTGTTGTAGTTGGGAAAGGTTAAAACATTGTAGGAAAGAAAGAAACTGGTCAAAATGAGCACTTTCTCCTGTTCCCATAATATTATCAATTCAGTATCAGAATCTAATATTCACTATTCCAGATATTATGATCTATGATGGTTTTTGGTGCTTTATGCCGCTTTCAACAATTGTTCATTTATATCACGGCGTTTCCTGGGTAAGTTACCAGTACTATTCGTCAAATTTATCCTGAGCACCAAGGAAGGCAGCCGTTACTACAATTTTACTATGATGGTAGTCATATAGTTTTATCAATTCACATTTTCCTGATGCTGCCAGAAAGCCACATAAGCTATAGAAGTTCATCTAAGGTACATATATAAAGCTATCATCAAACCTGATAAGCACTTTCAGAGCAGAATACTTTTTAAAGTTTTATTTTGAATCCACAGCAACCAGAGTAAAACTAAACATCTAATCCCATTTTTTTTTTTCAAAGACGACCACCAAAGAAGGAACATATTCCTGTGAAGTTTAGTTGAAATCTACTTGGTGGCTAAAGAGATGTTTTTCAACACTTTACCATTACATATGTAGACGATTTCTGACACTTCTGAAACAGATGACTTTTGAAAACATTATAGTAAATTAAGAAATTGCCCATTTTCAATTATTTTTAGTAATCCATATTATTTGCTAGATGTTTTCAAAGCCGCTTTTCAAAGCCGATTTGATGCATGTGGGAAAGGGTTAAAGAAATTATTGGTGAAGAACGATGACAATGCACAGCGACAGACACATAGTAATCTCAATTACTCACCTCAAGCTTAGTGAGCTTGAAATGAGCATGCTTGCTTCCAAAAAAATTCCAAGAATTGTTCAAACATCAATGATTGGAGGAAATTTAATTGCGCCGTGGCTGATTGGTAAGCGTTGGGGATTTTAACACGGGCATCCTGGGATCAATCCCTAGTTGAGGCTTTCATGGTGGATTGCGCTTGGGCAAGGCACATTTCCTACTACAGGTTTGTTTATCCAGGGATCATGAATAAATGAACTGTTGTTGTGATATTACTGAAATAATGTTGAAAATGGAAAAAAAAACTAATAAATCAATCACACATTAACCCTTTCCCTCATATAGACACTTTCTGACGCCTCTGCAGCAGACGGCGTTTTGAAAACATAGTGACAAAAGAAGAAATTGCTCGAAACAAGCAATTTCTCCTTATGCCATAATGTTTTACACTTTAAGTCATAGGTTATCCATTAAATTATAGAGATTTTCTAATTTTTGACAAAATATGTTTTCAAAGTCATCTGCTGCAGAATTGTTCTATGAGGGAAACGGTCAATGGTTGTGATATTTATTGCAGAAATTCGATAGCATAAGGTTAAACCTAATTTGAACCTATACATGCTAAAAGGTACGACTTGGCATTCAGAATCTACGCAAGTTGAGAAAATCTTTTAACAAGAATAACAAGAGAAAGTTGATGCAAGGCATCAATGTCGCCGGAAAAGACTGCATTGATTTATTTTTTAACACACATGTATTCTTGACTTTCATTAGTCTAAACATACACATAATGTTTTCATAAGGACTAATTCCAGGATTTTTGAAATTCCACATAGATCTACAAATTTCAGGATTTCTTTTGGTCAGGATTTTGGATGTTTTGTATTTGTCAATAAAACCACAACAAATTAATACATTTTGGGATTTAAATCTACATGCAATAAAAGGCTATTAAATATTTCCATGTCTGAAGCAACAATGAAAACCTTTAAACGCTTAAAACATTGAGAAAACGGTTAAATTGCTGAAGACATGAACTTTCTCCTTTTTAATAATAATTATAATAAATATTTCACAGATGTTAAAATTTATCCTCGTATGTTTAAAAAGTAGACCACACTTGAAACAACATATCAGCTAAATTGTTTATCTAAATCGTTGATGCATACAATATATGTTTGTCGCAAGAGAAATGCCAGTTGCGAGTCCCATTACTATTTTTAATAGGTGGCAAGTATGAAATTAATTGGGTGCGAAAGAGCAGATTTTCTTTATTTCTAAATCTATTGTTTATCAGAGTTTGTTCTTCTCTTAATTTGTTTCAAGCCAAATAATCATTTAATATCAAATATATTTAAACATTTAAGTGTGTAATATTAGCTATCTATCTGTAATAAGGTGTTTGAGCATTCTTTCGAAATGTTGACCCTCGATCGTTTCAAAATCGAGTCGTATAAGTGTCAAACATCAAAGAAAGTGAATAAAAAATCAGGCAAAGCGTTAGTGCATTCAAGAGAAAAAAGCATTTCTACAGTATCTGTCTTTCTCCTATATTCGACCCATGCACTCGTTTCGTGACGTTTAAGAAATCAATTTGTCGTGCGACATTTTTTGTATGCATTAACAAGATGTGTTTGTGAAACACTGATGCCCCCCAATGGCAACATCTAGGTCAAAGGTCAAGGTCGCAAGGTATACACATGTGAAATATGGTAGCATTACCTGTTATTGTTCAAAAGTAGTGGGGAAGGTTAAAAAAAAATTGAGAATGGCAACATCTAGGTCAAAGGTAAAGGTCGCAAGGTCAAAAATGTTGGTACTGACAGAAAGGTCATGTCACAAGGAATACACATGTGAAATATGGTAGCCGTATCTGTTATGGTTCAAAAGTAATGGCCAAGGTTAAAGTTTTTTTCGAGAATGGCAACATCTAGGTCAAAGGTCAAGGTCGCAAGGTCAAAAATGTTGGTACTGACATGTGAAATATGGTAGCCATACCTGTTATGGTTCAAAAGTAATGGCCAAGGTTAAAGTTTTTTTCGAGAATGGCAACATCTAGGTCAAGGTCAAGGTCGCAAGGTACTGACAGAAAGGTCATGTCACAAGGAATACATATGTGAAATATGGTAGCCATACCTGTTATGGTTCAAAAGAAATGGCCAAGGTTCAAGTTTTTTTCGAGAATGGCAACATCTAGGTCAAGGTCAAGGTCGCAAGGTGAAAAATGTTGGTACTGACAGAAAGGTCATGTCACAAGGAATACACATGTGAAATATGGTAGCCGTACCTGTTATGGTTCAAAAGTAATGGCCAAGGTTAAAGTTTTTTTTTAGTATGGCAACATCTAGGTCAAAGGTCAAGGTCGCAAGGTCAAAAATGTTGGTACTGACAGAAAGGTCATGTCACAAGGAATACACATGTGAAATATGGTAGCCGTATCTGTTATGGTTCAAAAGAAATGGCCAAGGTTAAAGTTTTTTTCGAGAATGGCAACCTCTAGGTCAAAGGTCAAGGTCGCAAGGTCAAAAATGTTGGTACTGACAGAAAGGTCATGTCACAAGGAATACACATGTGAAATATGGTAGCCGTACCTGTTATGGTTCAAAAGTAGTGGTCAAGGTTAAAGTTTTTTTTGTGCAGACAGACAGACAGACCAACAGACCAACCAACCAACAGACAGGCCAAAAACTATATGCCCACCGAATCGGAGATTCCGGGGGCATAAAAAGTCACTTTTCTAAGTTTACATTTTACTTCCGGTTACTAATGAATCGCTTTGTTTACATTTTGGCAATATGAAACTAGGTCACAAACTGAGGAAAAGGCGTTTCGACGTTCACGACCGATAAACAGGCTTATATTTGAGACATATTTTCACCAATTATTCTTATTTTTGTTTCTGTTACCAGTTTATGTTGATACTTATCTATTCTGTTACCAGTTTATGTTGATACTTATCTATTAAAAGGAGAATTCGACGTGATTTTAATATCGATAATCGACTGCAAGCAGGTGCGCGTATGTAATCAAATTAGACTGTGCGACTTAAAGGTTTGTAGTTATCGCCTTTTGATTACATAGTTTATGAAAATAAAGTATCCCAGTCTAGCTAATAGGGACTATTTGTCTTCGTAAATAAAACACAAAAACGTAAATGCCAGTCAAAATAAAGAAACTGTACATACTTAAAACATCGGAATATTTATTTCATTTTAGATGTGTCATAACCTAGTGTTTTTAAACAAACGCAATTGTAATATGTTCCAAGACATTTAAAAAAAAAAAAAATCTAATAATAACCCCCCCTCCCATGTCATTTCCGAAAACCTATTAAAAATAGAAGTCGCGGGCTTCTGCCCGGCGACTAATTATGCAAGTGATATTTGAACAGTGTAGATCTTGACTAGAATGTGCTGATGTACAGGCTGATCTGGATATACATTGTACACAAAAGTCAAGTTGTACCGTTTTACCCAAGATTCGGCTCAAATATTTTACATAATCAGATGGTAATCTATTTGTAATAGATAAGTAAAAGGCATGCAGAATACAATAGAAAATGTAAATTTATTCAAGCTTGGTCACCTTTACTGTTAAGTCTCAGTTTTAATTTTAAAACTTAAATAAACCCTTTATACAAGTTCCACACCACATCAGAAGTGCAGTGGTAAGAGCATTCGCCTCAAAAGTGGGGAACCAGAGCTGGATTCCTGGTCAGGCGATACCAAAGACAAATGGTAGTATATAGTGGCTGAACTCCCTCTGGGTTGCAGGGATTGCAATACGCCCGACACTATGGTGACAGGATAAACATACCAGCATTAACACAACTTTAACTCCCCTTTCCCTCATACAACTAATCTGCAGAAGACTTTGGAAACATGTGGACAAAAACCTGAACAATCTCCATAAAAGATTTGTTAAATAAAGTTGAAAACATTGTGGCCAAAGGAGAAATTGCTCATCATGAGCAATTTTTCCTTTAGCCACAATGTTTTCAAAAGTCGTCTGCAACAGAGGTGTCAAAGAGCGTCTATATGTGGGAAAGGGCTAAACAACAGTTGTTTATCTGCAGCAGAAGACTTTCAAAATACCTGGGCAAACATGAAAAATCTCTATAAATGGAAGTATATTGATTAAATATAGAGTTAAAACATTGCGGTAAATGGAGCAATTGCTCATTATGAGCAATTTCTCCTTTTGCCACAATGTTTTCAAAGGTCGTCTGCTGCAGATGTATCAAAATGTGTCTACAAGTGGGAAAGTGCTAATGAATTAATTAAACAACAGTTGTTTATCATATTTTTACATGTCTTCAACCCTTTCTAACATACAACAAATCTGCAGGAGACGAACCTTGAAAACATCCAAGACAAAACGTGGAATATATCTATCTATGAAAATACAATAATAGAAGAGAGATGAAAACATTGTGACAAAAGTCTTCTGTTGCACATGCATCAACTATGTAATGCTATTAGTAGTAAACACATCAGGGTTGGGCCTTTCTCATTGAAATAGGACCAAATTCTTCAGTCTGCATTTATTCAACCTGAAGATACAGCATAAAAGGTCATCTCAAATTGACCCTATACAATTAAATATTCATGAGCAGGTGTTTAAATCGCCAGATACAACTAATGCTCAGTTCTGCTATCAAAATATGGTTTCAATTGGATGTCCCCACCACCAACGCTTTTATATCTCTTTTTTTTTATTGATTATCTCCCCTGTGGATACCTAACAATTTGTTGTAGGTGAAAATTTGATTGGCTGACGCAAAGGTCAATCTAAGACAACCTGTAATAGGCAGTCATCAAATCTAAACTAGACTTTGCTTCTGTAGCGAAGTTTAGGTCTTGAAAATGATATCTGCGTATAATATTTTTACCCTTTTCCACAAATTTGCAGCAGACAACTTTGAAAACATAGTGCCAAAGGTGAAATTGCTCATCATGAGCATTTTCACCTTTGGCCACAATGTTTTCAAAAGTCGTCTGCTGCTATTGCGTCAAAATGCTTCTGCATATTATATTTTAAGTAAGGCGGTTACGTGCATGCATGTTAGTGAATGCTGAAATGGCATGAATGATTACAACAAATCTGTAACAATTGACTAATATATGGAAAATCACTTTAACCCTTTCCCTAATATAGAAGCTTTCTGATGCCTCTGCAGCAGACGTCTTTTTGAAGACATGGCAAAAAAAGAAGAAATTGCTCAAAACAAGCAATTTCTCCATTTGTCACCATGTTTTCAACACTATTCAATTATTAATTGTACTTTCATTTAAAGGGTTTTCTGTGCTTTTGCCTAGATATTTTCAAAGTCGTCTGCTGCAGATTTGTCATATGTGGGAAAGGGTCAGATGTAAGGTTTATTAATGAATAAAGTTTGAAATATTGTGATACATTTCTTTCAAATGTCACCTGCTGCAATTGGGTATGTAAGTGAATGGAGTTCACAGGCCTCTTGTTTTTACCCTTCCCCTCATACAACAATTCTGCAGCAGACGACTTTGAACATATTTTGTCAAAAAATAGAAAATCTCTATAATTGAATGGATAACCTATGACTAAAAGTGGAAAACATTGTGGCGAAAGGAGAAATTGCTCGTTTTGAGCAATTTCTACTTTTGTCACTAGGTTTTCAAAAAGCTGTCTGCTGCAAAGGCGTCAGAAAGCGTCTATATGAGGGAAAGTGTTAATGTGTAACAAAAGAGAAAATATTAACTCATTTTTGGACATATTAACTCCTTTCACTACATCCGCCTTGGATCCATATATCTAACAAAAATCACAATATACTCTTATAACCCTTTCCCACTTGCAGATGCAATTTCTACATGCATTTGCACAGTAAACATTGCTTTCAATTTTATTCCTTTGTTAAATTTGTATTTATTGAGATTTTCTTAACTTTTGCCAAGCTGTTTTGAAAATCGTCTGCTGCAGAATTTTTGTATGAGAGAAAGTATAATTAACAGGTTGAAAGTTATAGTTCTAAGGACATCTAATAATTATTGATTTATTTTAATTGAAAAAAAAAGGATATAATTAACACTTTCCCACATACAACAAATCTGCAGCAGACGACTTTGAAAACATACCCAAATTATTTTGGAATGACAGTACAATAATTGAATAGAGTTGAAAACATGGTGACACAAGGAGAAAACGAGCAATTTTAATTTGTTGTCAACATGTTTTCAAAAAGCAGTCTGCTGCAGATGCAGAAAGCGTCTATAAGAGGGAAAGGGTTAATACCATTTGAATATATTTCCGTTTCATATTTCTGTTCAAAAGAACCAAACAGGACATTGGCATGAGGTCTAGTTACTAATTAATTCAATAAATCTTCAGTCTCTTTACCCATCCCCACATACAAACACATTTTCTGACATCTGCAGCAGATGACTTGTTGAAAACATTGAGCACTTTCTTGTTTTGCTAGAAAGTTTTCGGCATACTAGAAAACCTGGGCTGGGCTCATGGGATGGGCTCGTGGGCTGGGCTCGTGGGCTGGGGCCGTGGGCCGAGTTTTCTTTTCTAAGGTCATGACCTGGTATTGTTTATTTGTCTTTCTGAACATCCCACAGCAGCTGATGGGTGTAAGGACATTACAAGGTCAGCTAAGGAGAGGATACCTTATTTTAAATCCCAGAGGGTTTTGGGAAGATTTATTTCAAGATGAGAAGAAAGACTATACAATATTGGATACATCACGTTTTATCTGCTATTTGGTGTTTTATTTCTTCAGATGACTTTTGTTTTATCATTGTGCACATCAATTTGTTTTATTATTATTATTATTATTATTATTATTATTATTATTATTATTAAGTCAGCGTAAAATATGGGATTTAATTATTACGATTGGCTGCAGATATAAATGCGAGTCGGATGCGATGATAAGGCACATAAAACGCTTTAACGTGACTATTTCACATATCTTAATATGAAAAATATGAAACATTAGGTCACATTTACACATGCTGGTTAACATTCCTGTAGAGTTTTATGACTCTGGTTTATATACTTTTTGAGATACGCAACATACATGATTTTGGAACGGACATGCTCTGTAGGCTATATTGTTAATAATTCAAGGGCCATAACTTTGCACTAACTTGGCACAGACAAATATGAAACATCAGGTGCACATCTACACATGCTGGTCAACATTCCTGTAAAGTTTTATGACTCCGGTTCTTTTCTTTTTGAGATACGCAACACACGATAATTTGGGAAGGACATGCTCTTTAGGCTATATTGTTAATAAGTTAAGGGCCATAACTTTGCACTTACTGGGTACAGACAAATATGAAACATCAGGTGAACATCGTCCACATGCTGGTCAACATTCCTGTAAAGTTTTATGACTCCGGTTCATATACTTTTTGAGATACGCAACACACGAGAATTTCGGACGGACAGACGGACGGACGGACGCACTTCCTTACATATGGACCTTTGTTGGGTACTTTGTTCTTTATAAAATACCCAACAAGCAAACAAAATACCCAAAAAGCCACCCTTTCCCTAACCCGAATGACACTGTTTTCTACTGTTTTTAGTAAACCATAAGTACCCGTTTGTGTGCTCGGACAGACGGGCGAACAGAAGGAAAAATATATATGCCCCCCCTTATAGTTTGGGCATAATACATGTGACATCTGACCTTATGATCCGCAAACGAGTAGGTGGGAATGGAATGTGATCCAACTAGTAGGTGCACAACATTCCATGCTTACTAACACTCCCATGAAGCTTCATGAGTTTTTGTGTTGCATACACGGAATGTGACGTGACATGATGGGACATACGTGACTCCTACTATATATAGGCCCCAGATATAACTATATAGGGGTATAATTATTGCATTTTGCCTATTCAACTAAACGAAATTTATATACGTTGTATTATTTCACATTTAAATATGTTGTTTACTTTTCATGCGATGTGCATGACTTTTTGTAGTGTTATCAACACCAGAAACTTATAACTCCAATATACTTTTTTATTGAGCAGCTATAGATGAGCCTGAGTGGGGTGGATATATTCAATGACAAACTTTCACTCCTTGTTATCAATTTTATTTTATTTCAGTAATTAAGCCACTATTTAGCTCTTGTTTGAACAGTACATTACAGCATTAAAGCGACTGAACTCCAGAATTAGAGTAGGATATCATTATGTTAGAATCATTTGAAAACGTTTATAAACAATACTATTATGTAAGCAATAATACACTTTGTACAGTAAAAGACGCGGAAAATACGGGGACTATAATTATGTGAATACTGTAAAAAGAAAAAAAAAAAAAACATATTAAGTGATATTCTTAACATGTTCAGCCCCAGGGCCCAGCCCATGTGCTCAGCCCACGAGCCCAGCCCATGAGCCCAACCCATGAGCTCAGCCCACGAGCCCAGCCCATGTTTTCTAGGATGCCAAAGTTTTCAACTCTATTCAAGATATAACCTTTTATCAATAATTGAGGTATTCCATGATAAAGTCATCTGCTGCAGATATTTCATTTGATAGAAAGGGTTTAATCACATGAATAATAGTAAAACTGAATCATAAAGCCATTGGGATGTTGAACGAAAAAAGATCCGATTTAATTAGGTTGAAATTGAGTCTGATGGTAGTTTAATCATAATTAAACACAAGAGGGTTAACCCATTCCCACATACAGGCACCTTCTGACACCTCTGCAGCAGACGAATTTTAAAACTATTTTGGCAAGAGAAGAAATTGCTCATGATGAACAGTATCTCCTTTTGCCACAATGTTTTCATATCTTTTCAATAATCAACATTTCTTATATGGAGAGATTTCATATTTTCGCCAAAATATTGTAGAAATTTAAGTCGTTTGCTGCAGATTTGCTGACAGCCTGTATATGGGAAAAGGCTTAACCCTTTCCCTTTCCCTCATACGACAATTCTGCAGCAGACGACTTCGAACGTATTTTGTCAAAACATAGAAAATCTCCATTATTGAATGGATAACCTATGACAAAAAGTGGAAAAACATTGTAGCAAAAGGAGAAATTGCTCGTTTTGAGCAATTTCTTCTTTTGTTACTATGTTTTCAAAAAGCCGTCTCCTGCAGAGGCGTCAGAAAGCGTCTATATGAGGGAAAGGGTTAAGATGGCCCTAATTCATCCTGGGTGATTAGTCAAATGTAGTTACAGCAGATGACTTTTGAAAACATTGTGACAAAAGCAGAAATTGCTCAAATTGAGCAATTTCTCCTTTTGAAATAATGTTTTCAACTTTTTTTCAGTAATTATACCTTCACTTCTAGAGAGTTTCAAATAATATTATTGTCTTGAGTATAATTGTTTTCAAAGTCGTCTGCTGGATTTCGGTACCCTACATCTAACATGTAAACGGTCATTACGTGAATGAAATAACCTGATAATGTGTTTGTCACCATGTAAACGGTTATTACATGAATGAAATAACCTGATAATGTGTTTGTCACCATGTAAATGGTTATTACATGAATGAAATAACCTGATAATGTGTTTGTCACCATGTAAACGGTTATTACATGAATGAAATAACCTGATAATGTGTTTGTCACCATGTAAACGGTTATTACATGAATGAAATAACCTGATAATGTGTTTGTCACCATGTAAACGGTTATTACATGAATGAAATAACCTGATAATGTGTTTGTCACCATGTAAACGGTTATTACGTGAATGAAATAACCTGATAATACATGTGTTTGTCACAACATGCAGTATGCTGATTGATTGATTGGGGTTTAACGCCGTTTTTAACAATTTCTCAGTTATATCACGGCGGCCAGTTCACCTACTCATGCATTTCCTGGTTTTCTCACACCAGTACTCCACACAACAATCTCCCCAAGCAACTGGCTGCTTTTCCACATAGACTTAGCCCATTGGTGGAAGACGAATGACGCATGTCGCATTCACTTTTGTCAATCGTCGGAAAGAAAGTTGGCCGAGCCGGGATTCAAACTCACAACCCCTGGATTGACAGCCCGCGTCGCTACCGACTGAGCTACCGGGGCTCGGCTGCAGTATGCTGGATTACCCATATGTATGTAACACTAATAATTTTACACCTGACGAATCTGGGTCGCGTGTTGATTGACCGTTGTACACAAGTGGATTACAGTTAATTTTGACCAATAAGTGTGTCATTTGGCGGCGTTTCAAAGGGGACCGCTGATCAAGGCTGTTTATGTGTTTATAGTGTATAATTAATTGAGGAGGGGGGGGGGGGGGGGGGGGGGGGGGGGGGGATTTTAAATATTTTTAGTAACCGTTTAAAGCCGTTGACTGCTTGCACAAGTTTGACTGTATATGGTTAAAGCGTGACTGTGACGAAACTGTAAAGTTTTTAAAAACAGCATTAAATTCCAGTCAATCACTGTACTCCTTGCATGAGTCCACTATGGCCTACGTAGTGGTTAGAGTCAAGGATTATGAACTAGGCATCCTGGGTAAATTTTGACTCCAAGGCGCAGTGTTCAAGGTGGAGTGCCCTCGGGCAAGGCATATTTCCTAGCCTAGTACTAGTTTATTTACCCAGGGATCATGAATCCGCCTAAGTGTACTGATGTAATGCCGTGATATGACTGAAATAATGTTGAAAACGGCATAAAGCCTCAATATACCAATCTATTGGTCATTGTGGGGCAATATGACATAGCAGTACTAAGTATACTTCAATGTATATCAGATTCCACACTATGTAGCCTACAAAAAGGTTTGATCTCCCCTCTATTGATCCTTAACACTTTCCAACATACGACAATTCTGCAGCAGACGACTTTGAACATATTTTGACAAAAAATAGAAAATCTCTAGAATTGAATGGATAACCTATGACTGAAAGTGGAAAACATTGTGGCAAAAGGAGAAATTGCTCGTTCTGAGCAATTTCTTCTATTGTCACTATGTTTTCAAAAAGCAGTCTGCTGCAGAGGCGTCAGAAAGCGTCTATATGAGGGAAAGGGTTAACCATTTCCAACATACAACACATCTACAGGCATCCACTTTGAAAACCTCTAATCAATAATATGGCATTTCTCTATGAAAGAAAGTATCATTGTTGAATAAAATAGAAAATATTGTGACCGAAAGGAGTAATTAATAGTTTATGTTGAGCAAATTCTCCTTTTGGCAAAATGTTTAAAAAAAACATCTGCTGTGAATGCATTTAAATGTGTCTGCAAGTGGGAAAGGTTTAAGAGAGAATCATTGTATAGCTGATGCTGAGTCATCAAAAAGTTTGATGTACATCAAGTCTGCAGCTGGTACAGAGATGCTGATAAAAATATCGATACTCCCTTCACCATGTTATACTTCATATGACAATTTTATAGTTTTTGATTTATGTGCTTTAAAAAAAAAATTAGAAAATATTTCCACATCTAGGAATATGGCAGTATGTTATTGATACTAATTCATTGAAAACATTATGAGTGAAGGAGAAACAATTTCTCTTTTATCTACAATGTTTTTAAAAGTTCACAAGCCTGAGATCTACGGTATCAATATAGAAAGGGTTTAGCTATTACAAAATATTACACTGTTATCTGTATAGAAAGTATAGAACTATTGCAATCTTACGCTACATGTCGTTTGATTATTACAATATTACACTGTCGTCTGTGTAGAAAGGTAGAAAGGTTAAACTCTTACAATATTACACTGTAATATGTATAGAAAGATTAAACTCTTACAATATTACACTGTCGTCTGTATAGAAAGTATAGAACTATTGCAATCTTACGCTACATGTCGTTTGATTATTACAATATTACACTGTCGTCTGTGTAGAAAGGTAGAAAGGTTAAACTCTTACAATATTACACTGTAATATGTATAGAGAGATTAAACTCTTACAATATTACACTGTCGTCTGTATAGAAAGATTAAACTCTTACAATATTACACTGTCATCTGTATAGAAAGATTAAACTCTTACAATATTACACTGTCATCTGTATAGAAAGATTAAACTCTTACAATATTACACTGTCGTCTGTATCATGAGAAAGGTTAAACTCTTACACTATTACAAGGTCGTCTGTATAGAAAGGTTAAACTACTACAATATTACACTGTCGGCTGTATAGAAAGGTTAAACTATTACAATATTACACTGTCGTCTGTATATAAAGGTTAAACTCTTACAATAGTCCACTGTCAGCTGTATAGAAAGGTTAAACTCTTACAATAGTACACTGTCGGCTGTATAGAAAGGTTAAACTCTTACAATATTACACTGTCGGCTGTATAGAAAGGTTAAACTCTTACGATATTACACTGTTGTCTGTATAGAATCGTTAAACTCTTACAATATTACACTGTCAGCTGTATAGAAAGGTTAAACTAGTACAATATTACACTGTCGTCTGTATAGAAAGGTTAAACTCTTACAATAGTCCACTGTCAGCTGTATAGAAAGGTTAAACTCTTACAATAGTACACTGTCGGCTGTATAGAAAGGTTAAACACTTACAATATTACACTGTCGGCTGTATAGAAAGGTTAATCTCTTACAATATTACAATGTCGTCTGTATAGAAAGGTTAAACTCTTACAATATTGTAACACTTTCGTCTGTATAGAAAGGTTAAACTCTTACAATATAACACTGTCGTCTGTATAGAAAGGTTAAACTCTTACAATAGTAAATGTCGCCTGTATAGAAAGGTTAAACACTTACAATATTACACTGTCGTCTGTATAGAAAGGTTAAACTCTTACAATATTAAACTGTCGTCTGTATAGAAAGGTTAAACTCTTACAATATAACACTGTAGTCTGTATAGAAAGGTTAAACTCTTACAATATTACACTCTCAGCTGTATAGAAAGGTTAAACTATTACAATATTACACTGTCGGCTGTATAGAAAGGTTAAACTCTTACAATATTACACTGTCAGCTGTATAGAAAGGTTAAACTCTTACAATATTACACTGTCAGCTGTATAGAAAGGTTAAACTATTACAATATTACACTGTCGGCTGTATAGAAAGGTTAAACTCTTACAATATTGTAACACTGTCGTCTGTATAGAAAGGTTAAACTCTTACAATATAACACTGTCGTCTGTATAGAAAGGTTAAACTCTTACAAAATTACACTGTCGTCTGTATAGAAAGGTTAAACTCTTACAATATTATACTGTTGGCTGTATGGAAAGGTTAAACTATTACAATAGTACACTGTCGGCTGTATAGAAAGGTTAAACTCTTACAATATTACACTGTCGTCTGTATAGAAAGGTTAAACTCTTACAATATAACACTGTAGTCTGTATAGAAAGGTTAAACTCTTTACAATATAAACACTGTCCGCTGTATAGAAAGGTTAAACTCTTACAATATTACACTGTCGTCTGTATAGAAAGGATAAACTCTTACAATATAACACTGTTGTCTGTATAGAAAGGTTAAACTCTTACACTATTACACTGTCAGCTGTATAGAAAGGTTAAACTATTACAATATTACACTGTCGTCTGTATAGAAAGGTAGAAAGGTTAAACTATTACAATATCACACTGTCATCTGTATAGAAAGATTAAACTCTTACAATATTACACTGTCAGCTGTATAGAAAGGTTAAACTCTTACACTATTACACTGTCGACTGTATAGTAAGGTTAAACTATTACAATATTACACTGTCAGCTGTATAGAAAGATTAAACTCTTACAATATTACACTGTTGTCTGTATAGAAAGGTTAAACTATTACAATATTACACTGTCTGCTGTATAGAAAGGTTAAACTCTTACAATATTACACTGTCCTCTGTATAGAAAGGTTAAACTCTTACAATAGTCCACTGTCAGCTGTATAGAAAGGTTAAACTCTTACACTATTACACTGTCGGCTGTATAGAAAGGTTAAACTATTACAATATTACACTATCGTCTGTATAGAAAGGTAGAAAGGTTAAACTATTACAATATCACACTGTCATCTGTATAAAAAGATTAAACTCTTACAATATTATACTGTCAGCTGTATAGAAAGGTTAAACTCTTACACTATTACACTGTCGACTGTATAGTAAGGTTAAACTGTTACAATATTACACTGTCAGCTGTATAGAAAGATTAAACTATTACAATATAACACTGTAGTCTGTATAGAAAGGTTAAACTATTACAATAGTACACTGTCAGCTGTATAGAAAGGTTAAACTATTACAATATTACACTGTCAGCTGTATAGAAAGGTTAAACTCTTACAATAGTACACTGTCGGCTGTATAGAAAGGTTAACCTCCTACAATATTACACTGTCGGCTGTATAGTAAGGTTAAACTCTTACAATAGTACACTGTCGGCTGTATAGAAAGGTTAAACTCATACAATATTACACTGTCGGCTGTATAGAAAGGTTAAACTCTTACAATATTACACTGTCATCTGTATAGAATGGTTAAACTCTTATGATATTACAAGGTTGTCTGTATAGAAAGGTTAAACTCTTACAATATTACACTGTTGTCTGTATAGAAACGTTAAACTCTTACAATATTACAAGGTCGTCTGTATAGAAAGGTTAAACTATTACAATATTACACTGTCGTCTGTATAGAAAGATTAAACTATTACAATATTACACTGTCGGCTGTATAGAAAGGTTAAACTCTTACAATATTACACTGTCAGCTGTATAGAAAGGTTAAACTTTTTAAAGAAGGATTTGGGATTTTCCAGGGCCCCCGGAACCCCTCCCCCCCCCTCCTCTGTATCCGCCCATGTAGGAGCTGGCTGATCTGGGTCTTGCAAAGGCGTGAAATGTACTGTCAAAGAATTTCTCATTCATAAATGAATCATTCAGCTTATACATTCATTAAAACATGTAGAAAATGATATATTTCAGTAATAAATCGCGTTAAAAGTATTTTACTTACGTGTAAACCGGCACTAACAAGTAAATGACGTGTAGTGGTATCGATAAAGCATCAGAAAGTAGTGACGTCATAGTGACGTTTTACACAAATATCGCCCCCACTCGTACGCGTACCTGTACAAGTTTCAAATCAAAACCTCCCTAATATGCCTCTATTTACAAGCCTTTCCCACATACAACAATTCTGCAGCAGACAACTTTGAAATTATCAAGTCATCTTTATAATTGTTTAAAAAAGTTAGTCACAAACCTTTTATGATTGCGACAGTGATGCTGCGGGTTTTTTGTATGTGGGAAAAAGTTATCCACATACAAGTTTTGGACAAGTTAACCCTTTCCCTCATACGACAATTCTGCAGAAGACGACTTTGAACATAGAAAATCTCTATAATTGAATGGATTATAAACCTATGACTAAAAGTGGCAAAAGGAGAAATTGCTCATTTTGAGCAATTTCTTCTTTAGTCACTATGTTTTCAAAAAGCTGTCTGCTGCAGAGGCGTCAGAAAGCGTCAATATGAGGGAAAGGGTTAAGAATCGGACAGGCTTTTTGATACCAAGCAGGGCTCTAAAGTCATACCCAACGTACCCAACCAAGCACATATGCTAAATAAACATTCCAATTCAGTTTCATTATCTGAATACACTTTTGTAGATATGCAAACCCTAAACACAGTAAACATCTCAGAAGGACAGACGGACAGACATTTTGACAATAGTAAACATGTATTTCAATGCCCATTCCACTTAATTTAATTAAAACTTATTTATATTACATTGATTGCGAAACAAGCTTTAAGCTTCACACTCGATGTCTGCTTCCTGGAGACATATCCAGTTAGTAAGTACTTGCGCCATTTGTGTGGAAAAATCCAAAAGGCAGAACTCGCTCATCACGGGAGTCGAACGCTGGACCTTCAATACGAGAAGCTGACTTAAAAAAAGAAACTACAAGATTGCCTTACCTTAAAAGTGACATTTCGTAAATCCATCCCAATTGTCCTTACGTATCCAGACCTCTTCACTAGAATACATTTATTCCTTGTTAATTCATCCTCAAGATCAACTTTCACTGAATCTCTAACAAACACACATACATCAATTACCAGTGTTGAGTTGTCCTACATGTCATTGTGTCAATTTAGTTGTTATTTATTTATTGATATGCCTCCTTTTGCTGATATTGAGTAAAATACAACTTACTGTATCATGCATCTTCAGGAGAACATTGTAGAAAAAGAAGAAGTTTCTCAAAAAATATGCAATTTCTTCACTTCCAACAATGTTTTCAACTCTGTATATTCGGAATCATGTAACTTTCAATTTGCCTGATCTGACCTTTCAACCCTTTCCCTTTCTGACGCCTCTGAGGCAGACGTCTTTTGAAAACATTGTGACAAAAGAAAAAATTGCTCAAGACGAGCAATTTCTCCGTTTGCAACATTATGTTTAACTCTTTTTAATAATCACTCTGGTTTATGGAAATGTTTACGTATTTGTATATATAGGTTTTCAAAGTTGTCTGCTGCAGTTTTTGCAGTATGTGGGAAAGGGTAAAGAGACTATTTACAAATTAACCCTTTCCCACATATCTGCAGAAGATGACTTTTCAAAATATTGTGGTAAAAGGAGAAAGCAAAATTCTCCATTTGCCACAATGTTTCCGACCTTATTTATTAATTATACTTACCTTTATAGTGATTTTCAATGATTTTATAGAGATTTTCAATGATTTTTGTTTGCAACATGTTTTCAAAGTCACCTGCTCCAGATTTATTGTATGCAGGAAAGGGTTTAGATGAAACCACATATATATTTGATTACATTTAAAATTCCAATACATCTTTCCTACTATTTAATTCATCATTTCACGTTAAATAGAACACTTCTTTCAATCAGGAAGAGAAACGATTTTCCATTTTCCTGCCGTTCTATATACATAATACTACACTAATTTCCAATACTAGCTTTCCTACTCTTTTTATTTGTAATTTCAGTTTGACTGTTTTAGTATTGATCTATTACTACCCCAGAAGCCTTATTATGACAGATAGTCGAATTTTCGTCTCTCAAATTGCCAAACTAAACCCTGCTGTAGTGTGGAAGCTCAACCCTTTCACTCATACAACATTTATGCAGGAGACGACTTTGAACATATTTTGTCAAAAAATTAAAAATCTCTATAACTGAATGGATTACCTATGACTAAAAGTGGAAAACATTGTGTCAAAAGGAGAAATTGCTCATTTTGAGCAATTTCTCCTTTTGTCACTATGTTTTCAAAAAGCCGTCTGCTGCAGAGGCATCTAAAAGCGTCTATATGACAGAAAGGGTTAAACCTTTTCCCACTTGAAGATGCATCTGCAGTAAACAACTTTTGATAACCTTGTGGCAAAAGACGCAGTTGCTCTTAATGAGAAATATTTCTTTTTGCCACAATGTTTTAAATTTTCTTCATTAATTGTACCTTTATTAATAGATTTCCCATGATTTTGCAGAGATGTTTTCAAAGTTGTCTGCATGCTGCAGATTTTGTTGTATGTGGGAAAGGGTAACAAGAGTACTTTTAGCGAGGCTCAAAAAATGTATCATCAAACTAATTGTCTGATCAGTAACACAGGGACGATTGTTTCGACAGTACCCACAACATAATGCTTCGAGGTAGAAATAGCTTGGATTTACGGCCATGAAATATGAACCTGTATCTAATAATACTTTTCCTACCTTACTTAATAAATTGTCATTTCGGTTTTGAACCAATAATATATTCTATAGTATCGTATCCTATCAAGAGCAAAAAATCAAGTTCACGGATAATATCCAATTCACATTATCCAATTCATGCCACTCTCCCAACTGACTCCAACACTTTACAATAAATTGGTATTGTACGGAACAAGTTGTGTTCACTTTCTAAATCAACCATTATTCTACGGTACACAATGAACGGACATGTTCTGTAACTCTATAGAGTCCCCAATAGTTTTGTACAATGATCAATGCCTGACTATGTTTAGTCTATATCAATGAAAAAGTCTCGTTGTTAGATAAAGATCAGGAGTTAAAACAATACATGGTGAAAACAGGGAATTTTGACACTAAACAAAGGTTAAGACAAATTAACCCTTTTCCAAATATAGCAAATTCTGCAGACGAAAATATCTAGATATTTAGACAAAAATATGGGAAATCTCCATAAGTGACAGGTTGGTTAACTATTGAATAGAGAAGAAAAACATTGTGGCAAATGGAAAATTGCTCAATCTTGAGAAATTTCTCCTTTTGACAAATTATTCAAAAGTTGTCTGTTGTTGTCTGTTGCAGAGTCGTCAACATTCGTCTGTAAGTGGGAGTCTAGGGTTAACCCTTTCCCTCATACGACAATTCTGCAGCAGACGACTTTGAACATAATTTGTCAAAAAAATAATTTGTTTATATAGTTGAATGGATAACAGTATGACTGAAAGTGGAAAACATTGTGGCAAAAGGAGAAATTGCTTGTTTTGAGCAATTTCTTCTTTTGTCACTATGTTTTCAAATAGCCGTCTGCTGCAGAGGCATCAGAAAGCGTCTATACGAGGGAAAGGGTTAATCCTTTACATTGTCTTAGCAGATAACTCCAGACAGGCCACAAAATCTCAAATCTTTTCTACAGATGTGTTAACCCTTTCCCTCATACGACAAATCTGCAGCAGACGACTTTGAATGTATTTTGTCAAAACATGGAAAATCTCCATAATTGAATGGATAACCTATGACAAAAAGTGGAAAACATTGTGGCAAAAGGAGAAGATGCACGTTTTGTGCAATTTCTTCTTTTGTCATTATGTTTTCAAAAAGCCATCTGCTGCAGAGGCGTCAGAAAGCGTCTATATGAGGGAAAGGGTTAACGCAGATGCATTTGAAGCACACAAACTTTGAAAACATTGTGGCAAAAGGAGAAATTGCTCATCGTGAGCAGTCTCTTTCCTTTTGCACAATGTTATGAACCCCTTTCCCACTTAAAGATACATTTTGACCAATCAGCAGCAGACATATTTAAAAGCAATTCAAACCAATTCACAATGTTTTCAAAAAGTCGTCTGCTGCAGAGGCGTCAGAAAGCGTCTATATGTGGGAAAGGGTTAATAAAGACTCCTTCATTTTGGGAGATCTTTCGTATTTTTAGTTAGATATGTTAACCAAGTTGTCTGCTGCAGATTTGTTGTCTGTGGGAAACAGTCAAGACCCCCATTTTCTACCTGACCCAGTCCAATTATATTGACACAGGTATATAGAAAGAGAAGGATGAGACTACAGTGTAAACAAACTTTACAAAGTACTAACAAATAAAGGGACCTCAACAAGATAAGAAACTGCTTCAAACATTTTTTATGTTCTTTGAAAACCACTTCAGTAAAATTTGTAATAACTGCAAGTGCAATTTTAAGTTTGATTAAATTTTGAAAACATTGCCAAAAATATAGAAATTGCTCAAAATGAGCATTTACATCACTATATTAAAGTCTTAACCCTTTCCCTCATATAGACGCCTCTGCAGCAGACGGCTTTTTGAAAACATGGTGACAAAAGTAGAAATTGCTCAAACTGTTTTTTAACTCTATTCAATTATTGCACTTAAATTTATCAAGAAATTTATCTGGATGTGTTCAAAGTCGGCTGCTGCAGATTTGTTGTATGTGGGAAAGTTTTTAATTACACCTGCTGCATAACTGTAAAATGTTATACTGGCTTCATCAGGAAAAGATTTAACCTGACACTTTCTGACGCCTCTGCAGCAGACGACGTTGGAAAACATAATGGCAAAAGAAAAACTGCTCATGATTAGCAATTTCTCCTTTTGCCACAATGATTTCAGCTCTTTCTAACGATTCCACTTTCATTTATGGAGATTTTCCATATTTTTGCCTGGAAGTTTTCATAGTTGTTTGCTGCAGATTTGTTGTATGCGGGAAAGGGTAAATAGGCCATGTAAAGATAAGAACTACTTCAAACTTGTTCTGTCCTTTTATCACTTGTTATGTTATAAGGGGCTAACCGACACAGTTGACATCAGAGGCCATCATATCCCATTAAGAAACTTGTGAAAATTGACCCACTATTTCTCCCTTTCCCACTATATATTTTTATTTTCCCTTTCAACTTTTCTAAGTTTTCGGGTATATGGTAACAATTTGATGGATTTGAATGGTCTCCTGCTTTTGTTTATTCTCAGTAATTAATTTATTTCATTGATCGCATTTAATAGGCTTTCAGCATATTACCCATGTTCAATTTCTGCTTCCTGTAGGCCTTAACCCTTTCCCTCATAAAGACGCTTTCTCACGCCTCTGCAGCAGACGGCTTTTTGAAAACATAGTGACAAAAGAAGAAATTGCACAAAACGTGCAATTTCTCCTTTTGCCACAATGTTTTCCACTTTTTGTCATAGGTTATCCATTCAATTATGGAGATTTTCTATGTTTTGACAAAATACGTTAAAAGTCGTCTGCAGCAGATGGCTTTTTGAAAACATAGTGACAAAAGAAGAAATTGCACAAAACGTGCAATTTCTCCTTTTGCCACAATGTTTTCCACTTTTTGTCATAGTTTATCCATTCAATTATAGAGATTTTCTATGTTTTGACAAAATACGTTAAAAGTCGTCTGCAGCAGATGGCTTTTTGAAAACATAGTGACAAAAGAAGAAATTGCACAAAACGTGCAATTTCTCCTTTTGCCACAATGTTTTCCACTTTTTGTCATAGATTATCCATTCAATTATGGAGATTTTCCTACCTTTGGTACCGAAGGTTGACAATATACCAATCCTGTGCACCATTGCTTTGAAATATCCCAAGGAATAAATGGTAATATCTGGAAAATGGAATTACAATTTTCATTCAAAATCTGGGAACAATTTGTTGGTTTAAATAAGCTGTATACGGAACAAAAGCTTGTTTTGTTCACATCAATATATGTTATGAGTTCTTAAAAGTGAACTGTATGAGGGAAAGGGTTATACGTATGAGTAAAATCCTAGACAGAGCTCATAATAATGTGAAAGTTGAAAACACTGTAGGAATTTGTTTTATTGAGGTTTTACACTGTTTTCAACATTATTTCAGTTATATCACGGTGACAGTTCACTTATTCATGATCACTTGGTAAACAAACCAGTACTAGACTAGACTGGGTATCAAACCCGGGATACCCGGTTTCAAATCCCCGACACTAACCACTCGACCACGAACACTGTAGGAAAAGCATAAATCGTAAACAATTAAGTTTTCCTCTTCAAACAAGGTTTTCAAAAGATGTCTGCTGCAAAGGCGTCAGACATTGTATCCAACAGTGAAAGGTTTAACATGCAACAAATCTGCAGCAGACGACTTTGAAAACATTTAGGCAAAAATATGGAAAACTCTGTAAATGAAAGCGGATCACTTAATAGAGTTAATATATCATGGCAAAAGAGAAATTGCTCATGATAAGCGATTTCTCCTTTTGCCCACAATGTTTCATAAGTCTTCTGCTGCAGAGGCATATCATGCAGAAAGTGTATGTATGTGGGAAATACTCAACAGCATGGGAATGTTTACAAAACCTAAATAGTTATTGGTTAACCCTTTCTCCCTGCAGACGCAATTTGACGCAATAGCAGCAGACGACTCATGATTCGCAATTACGCCTTTTGCCATAATGTTTTCAACTTATTTAACAATTAATCTGTCTTTTATGGAGATTTTTCATGTTTTTGTCACTATGTTTTCAAAGTCATCTGCTGCAGATTTGTTGTATGTGGGAAAATGTTAACTGGGTAAAAGGTGCTTAATTAATCCAGGATTTGTCACACACACACACATTATACCTCTATAACCATTTATGAAGTTTTCTGTTTTCGATCATTAGAATTTTATTCAAAATTTAGTGTAACAGTTAAGACTCGGGCATGTCTGTGCAAATGTACAAGTTTGATTAGCAGAATGTATACTGTTTGCAGATGCAGGGAGATTGAGTTTCACCTAACTGCGACTCAAATTGTTGTACAATATACTTTGTATTGATCTTTATGACAGCTGTGTCACAGGCCCTTGTTAAACCCTTTCCAACATACAACAAATCTGCAGCAAAACATCTCAGCAGAAAGGACAGAAAATCTCTATAAATAAAAGTATAATTAATGAGAAATAAGCAATTTCTATTTTTGCCACAATATTTTCAAAAGTCACCTACTGCAGATGCATCTGCATGTGCGAAAGGGAGTTAACCCTTGCCCATATGCAGACAAAGTTTGATACATTTGCCACCGACAACTGTGGCAAAACGGGAAATTGCCCATGATAGCGAATTTCTCCTTTTTTCAGAATGCTTTCAACTATATATATATAGCCATAAATTCTACTTTTAATTGAAACAGATTGTCCTAAGGTTTACTTGTTACTTTAAAGTAAACTTAAATATTTCTATTTACCCAATTACATACAATTTATGTAATTAAGTTACCAGTACTACTGGTCCAATTATCCTGACAACAGTTATATCATGGCGTTTCCTGGGTAAGTTACCAGTACTACTGGTCCATCTATCCTGACACCAGTTATATCACGGCGTTTCCTGGGTAAGTTACCAGTACTACTGGTCCATCTATCCTGACACCAGTCAGTCAGTAGTTATGCTAAACCTGCAACCCTGAGCTTTCAACAATTTTTCAGTTATATCACGGCGTTTCCTGGGTAAACTACCAGTACTACTGGTCTATTTATCCTGACAACAGTTATATCATGGTGTTTCCTGGGTAAATTACCAGTACTACTGGTCCATTTATCCTGACAACAGTTATATCATGGTGTTTCCTGGGTAAGTTACCAGTACTACTGGTCTATTTATCCTGACAACAGTTGTATCATGGTGTTTCCTGGGTAAATTACCAGTACTACTGGTCTATTTATCCTGACAACAGTTATATCATGGTGTTTCCTGGGTAAATTACCAGTACTACTGGTCCATTTATCCTGACACCAGTTATATCATGGCGTTTCCTGGGTAAGTTACCAGTACTACTGGTCCATTTATCCTGACACCAGTTATATCATGGCGTTTCCTGGGTAAGTTACCAGTACTACTGGTCCATTTATCCTGACAACAGTCAGTCAGTCATGACAATATGATAAATTGAGAGTTATATAATAAAACAGTTATGGGCTTTTCAGCTGTTATGCATGATGTTGATATGTACCAAACAAGAGCTGTCGGAGGACAGCGCGCTCGACTATTCCACCGCTTATTTAAGTTACTGAGATAATGGACTCTAATGTAGTTGCATGCAAAACATTAACCACAATTTCTTAGTGGGTGATAATTTGCATTATATGCAGGATAGTGTTATTTAACATGATTATTTTCATAGGTGTGATGGTTAGAAAGGGTTGTATAACCTTTCAATGGAATGCATCAAGTAGTTACTAAGATATGGACTCTTAATGTAGTTTCACGCAAACCTTTAACCATAATTTCTAAGTAAAAAAAGGACAACAATTTGCACCATATACAGGATAGAGTTATCTTAATTGGTTGTGTTTATAGTTGTGCAATTGGGAAAGGTTGTATAAAGTTTCAGTACAATTTTTCAAGTTGTAACTGAGATTACACTCTAAATGTAGTTGCAAAACTTTAACCAGAATTTCTAAGTCCAAAAAGGTCCATAACTTGCATAAAATGCTCGATAGAGTAATCATACTTGATTGTTTACATAGATGTGATGGTTGGTAAGGGCTGTAAAGTTTCAATGCAATGCATCAAGTAGTTACTAAGAGATGGTCTCTTTATGTAGTTGCATGCAAAACTTTAACCAGAATTTATAAGTCCAAAAAGACCATAACTTGCATAAAATGCAGGATAGAGTTATCATACTTGATAATCTACACAGGTGGGATAGTTGGGTAGGGTTGTAAAAAGTTTCAATGCAATGCATCAAGTAAATACTGAGATATGGACTCTTAATTTAGTTGCATGCAAAACTTTAACCAGAATTTCTAAGTAAAAAAAGTGCCATAACGTGCATAACATGCAGGATAGAGTTATCTAACTTGATAATCTACATAGATGTGATAGTTGGGTAGGGTTGTATAAAGGTTCAATGCAATGCATCAAGTATATACTGAGATATGGACTTTTAATTTAGTTGCACGCAAAACTTTAACCAGAATTTCTAAGTAAATAAAGGGCCATAACTTGCATAAAATGCAGGATAGAGTTATCCTACTTGATAATCTACACAGATGGGATAGTTGGGAAGGGTTGTAAAAAGTTTCAATGCAATGCATCAAGTAAATACTGAGATATGGACTCTTAATTTAGTTGCACGCAAAACTTTAACCAGAATATCTAAGTAAAAAAAGGGCCATAACTTGCATAAAATGCAGGATAGAGTTATCTTACTTGATAATCTACACAGGTGGGATAGTTGGGTAGGGTTGTAGAAAGTTTTAATGCAATGCATCGAGTAAATACTGAGATATGGACTCTTACTTTAGTTGCACGCAAAACTTTAACCAGAAATTCTAAGTAAAAAAGGGCCATAACTTGCATAAAATGCAGGACATAATCTACATTGGTGTGATAGTTTGGTAGGGTTGTAGAAAGTTTCAATGCAATACATGTAGTATTTAAGAACTTGCATGCAAAACCTTAACCAAAGTGTGACGTGGACGCCGACGCCGACGCCAGGGTGAGTAGTATAGCTCTCATATTCTTCGAATAGTCGAGCTAAAAATCATTATTAACCTCGGCTATCGCCTCGGTCGATAATGATTTTTTTGGTGCATATCACATCATGTATAACAGCTGAAAAGTCCATAATTGTATAATATGCACCAGTTTAATTACAAGTTTTGTGACTGAGATAAAATACAAATTTGGGGGAGAAACTGATAGTTTTGCTTGTTTTAAGAACATTTTCCAATTTTAAAAAATATTTTGTTTCAGATGTGGCAAAGGTTCTGAAAACTTATAAACAAAATCTATCTTTGTGAGGCCCCTTTTCACTGCAAAGGGACATAACAACAATATAATACAGTGCCACATAGTAAGAGTTGTCTTTCTTGTTTATTGATAATCCTTTTGGCTTATTCAGTCTATTTCATGTAACATTTATATTATTAACCCTTCACATATGCGGATGCAATTTGATGAAACTGCAGCCAATGACTTTTGAATATATTGTGACAAATAGAGAAATCACTTATGAGGAATTATTACTCCTCTTGGCACAATATTTTCAACTCTATTTCATAGTACTTTCATTTATTGAAATGTTCAATATTTGATGACTTTAACCCTTTCCCCGATATAGACGCTTTCTAATGCCTCTGCAGCAGACAGCTTTTTAAAAACATAGTAACAAAAGAAGAAATTGCTCAAAAAAAAGCAATTTCTCCTTTTGCCACAATGTTTTCCACTTTTAGTCATAGGTTATCCATTCAGTTATAGAGATTTTCTATCTTTTGACAAAATGTGTTCAAAGTCGTCTGCTGAAGAATTGTCGTATGAGGGAAAGGGTTAAACGTCATCTGCTTCAGAATTATTGTATATCATAAGCAGAGGTCCAGATAAGGAGGGGTTTACAGCTCTTTTCCCCATAATATCTCTCTTATTATCCAACCAAACCCAAAATAATCATCTCATTGAGTACCCACATCATAGGGTTAGCGGATAAAATAAGGGAGGAATAAGTGGATATAACGTTTTCGTACAGAGTTACAAGCCATGAAGTTCTCATTGCACTCATTATGTAAGTAATTAATGAATGACCATGAAACTGCTACCATACTACTATATATATATATATAGATCTGTCTCCAAATAATCATTGTAAATTGACCAAAACCTTTAACATACACATGTATATACAACAAACCTGCAGCAAACATTTTGATTATATCTCTATCAAGAAATGTTTGTCAAACATAATAATTATGCCCCCATGAGTGTCACATTTCAGGAACAAGTAGAAGCATGAATAAAATATGCATGACCCGAAATGGGAGCAAATTTCTGATCAATCGGACAATTTATTTTTAGTTCAAAATCACTGAGACCTTGACATTTGAATGGATGACCTCAAACTCAAATTGGGGTCATCTGCTGGTCATGCCCAACCTTTGTAGGTCTAATCATTACCCAGTTATCAATCAGACAAGCTTTGGTCTACTAACGGACCAATATATGCAAAGCACAAAATTTGTACCCTGGCGGCATATCTTCTTCGAATTGGGGCAATATTATGGCTAGGAAAACATCATGACAAAAGGAGAAATAATTGCTCAACGACTGCCACAGATGCATCAAAAGTTGTCTGCATGTTGTTAACCCTTTCCTTTATTTAGATGCTTTTTAACACATCTGCAGGATAATGAGAAATTTCCCCTTTTGCCACAATGTTTTCCACCCTATACAATATAATTATACTTTCATTTATAGAGATTTTATAAATCTTTGTCTAGATGTTTTCAAAGGAATCCACTGTGGTCGAGTGGTTAGCGTCTGGAATTTGAGACCGGGTTTGATCCCCAGTCGCGGCACTATAATCAAGGTTGAGTGTCCTTGGGCGGCAAGGCACATTTTCTAGCCGTGATATAACTGCAATATTGTTGAAAGCTGTATAAAACCCCAATAAAACTAGATGTTTTCAAAGTCGTCTGCTGCTGGATAGTTGTATGGGAAACATGGTTAAGTGTTACCTGAGCTTATCATATAAAAAGGCCAATTCTGTGATAATTCGTTTGAAAGACATGTAACTAATTGACTTTTAAATATAAATATCAGCTTATCATAAGATATGTGACTTGGCTAATACAGCCTTGCATTCACAAGGCAATGCAACACATAATATACTTATTATTGCATAACCTGGTAAGTTTCATTAATTTTCTGTGAAACCCGATTGCATTTTGTTGAAATGTAATGGGTTCTCACATAAAATTAAAGATATATATGCATGGTGTCTAATAGAACTAGAAATATCACTGAAGGTGATGAATACCTCCAGTTGGTGCCTGACAATATACATATGTATGAGAAATTCAAGGGGCCATAACTCATTTAAAAATAATTCCAGTGCAACACGCCAACCGTCAAGCGTGACTCCTATATAGCCCTCATATACTATGTATCTGGGGGTATAATGAAGCCTCAGTTTACTGTTCATAACAAGCAATATGGATCTTCTTTTGACACAATGGTTTTAGCTTAAATTCACTGTACTTTCATATATAGTTGCAATATAATTGACTAGATGTCTTCAAAGTAGTCTGATGAGGGAATGTGTTACCCTTTCCCTCATATAGACGCTTTCTGATGCCTCAGCAGCAGACAGCTTTTTGAAAACATAGAAACAAAAGAAGAAATTGCTCAAAACGAGCAATTTCTCCTTTTGCCACAACGTTTTCCACTTTTAGCCATAGGTTATCCATTCAATATTAGAGATTTTCTATTTTTTGACAAAATATGTTCAAAGTCATCTGCTGCAGAACTGTCATATGAGGGAATTTGTTAAGGGTTCAAATTAAACTGGATGGAATATGAGAGACAATGTGATTCCCTGGTCCATAACATCCTTTATTCAATACCAAATTATCATACAGAAATCTAGATGAGGCAAGTTGTTCTTACTCTAAAAACTTTATTTGTCCATCAAACCCTATATTGTGGGTACTAAATGGAATTGTCTTACTAAAACAATTCTTTTGAGCATGAGTTTGGTCATGTAATAAGAGATAAAATAAAATTATTCTATTCTATTCTATTCTGTTCTAAGAGATGTGTTGAAAATGATTAGTTATCAAGGCCTCAACAATAAATGTCATTTTGAGTTGGAGGACTGTTTTCTTATATTTTCCATTATTTGTTGCATGATTTCTGTAGAAAACACAAATTAATTTGACTTTCATTTATTATTTTTAACGAAAACATCTTTTTATTAATTTCAGCAGGGACGTAGATAAGATTTCAGGGCTTGAATTAAACCAATGTGTCATGTACACAATTCATATTGGAAACATACCTCTCCACTATGACACAGCAACTCTATTCAATAATTATAGTTACATTAACAGACGTTTTTCATATTTTGCCACGATGTTTCCAAATTCTGCTGCAAATTTGTTGTATGTGGGAAAGGGTTACAACTCTTCGAACCCTCAAACTACAGTCAAACTTGTGTGAGCGGTCACATGCGATCAGCGGTCACCGGCGTTAAACGGTCACTTTAAATCCCTCCCAACCAATTATACTCTATAAACTGCCTTGATCAGCGGTCCCCTTTGAAACGCGGCCAGCGGCCACACTAATTGGTCGAGATTAACTGTAATCTTATTGTGTTCAACGGTCAATCAACCACACACACGACTTGGATTGCAAGGTGTTAAATGATCGGTGTTTAATACATACAGGTAATAAAGCATACTGTGACAATCACATTTTTCATACGCGTAATCTGTTTACATGTTAGATCTAGGTTACCGAAAACAGCCGACGTGTGCCGAATGATAGTTGTATGATTCATCAACAAAAAGTTGCGATTTTGGTTTATTTTCTGTTTACGATGTCGGGCAAAATTGATAAATTGAAAAAGACATTTATGAGCGATTTAGACCGAAAGACAGTACATTTATATGTTAAAACGAAAGTTAATGTCCACTTGAAGCCCCAAGTAAATTTATATTGCCATTTCCATTTTAAATCTAAAGATTATCGAGTAAAACTTTCTGCAAGAAGTAGACGTAGATTCGGACGCTATTTTTTCCGGATATGTTATTCGGTGAATTTCAAAGTGAAGTAAAAAAATATTTGATAGTCACGTTAGTTGTAAACGTCGGTTTAAACTAAATAATGGATAGCACAATGAAATATTTGATAGAAAAAAGCTACAAATCTTCATAACAATGTTTAAATACAAGTTTATAAAGACAATTTACAATTTGTAATGTAATGACTATTCCTAACAGTTACATATGTAATATTATGTCAACTGACTTGAACAAATCCGACCAAGTCATGAAACTTGTGATAAGCAGCCACCTGTCTTAAGTAGCCAGTTTCATCATGTCCCTTGGGTGGCTGCTGATCGCAAGTTTGACTGTACATGGTCGCTTCGGTATGATACCTGTGAAGCCTCTCAAATTAACCTATAGATGTATTTTGACGCATATGCAGCAGACGACTTTTGAAAACATCATGACGAATGGAGCAAATATAATATTATCTCCTTTTGCCACATTGTTTTCAACTTTTTTCAGTAATTATTAGTCGCCGGGCAGAAGCCCGCGACTTCTATTTTTAATAGCTTTTCGGAAATCACATGGGAGGGCGGCTTATTATTAGAAAGAAACAAATCTAGATGATTTGAACATATTACAATTGTGGTTGTTTACGAACACTAATAAATGACACATCTAAAATGAAATAAATATTCCGATTTTTTAATGTTTGCAGTTTTTTTTTATTTCACTCGCATTTAAGTTTTTTGTCTTATTTACGAAGACAAAAGTGGTCCCTTCAAGACGTGAACCAACACCCCTAATGCAGACTCTTATGTGTCATCATTGAGGTCAATTTCGGATTCTCCTTTTAATAGCAATTTTAACTTACTAAATGTTGTTTTCATGTTCAAAGAGATGTCTTGATTTGTGTAGAATTCATTTAATAATGTTAATCCATGAATATCTAAAGTAGGAACTGTTTCTAAGCTAAATATAGACCCTATTCTGTTGTGTAGTTTCGTGACCTTTAACATCGATTTTCGCGCATGCGCATTTCGATATGAAAAAGCGAGTGATATTATTTTATTTTAGACAAGTACAAGACGAATGTTTGACGCAAAGCGTCAAAGAGAAGCCGCAATATTTCGTTGTACATGTAGAAATAAGAAAAAAAGAACATTTTTAAATCCACAAACAATAGAACAATTTAAACTGTAGACGGTAAGTAATGCTGATATATTTCTCCTTTTGAAGACTTTTGTTTTCTTCAAATTACCTCCCTTTAAAGCAATACCAGGATATTTACCTTGTGATTCGAATAAGAATGACAAACATTGAAATTATATGAATGAATACTATTATTTAAATAAGTAACAACAGCAAAATTAAATTTAAGCCAAGATAAATGTGTACACATTTCGTTAATTTTTTATAGATACCCTAATGTATAGATATGTGTATATAATTTATAAGCAAATGTTTTCATTTCAACGTTCCTAATGTTTGAATAGACTAAGGAAAGTCAAGAATGCATAAATCAATCAATGCAGTCTTTTCCGGCGACATTGATGCCTTGCATCAACTTTCTCTTGTACCAACAATTATAGAGATTTACCATATTCTTTAGGTAGACATTTTCGAAGTCGTCTGCTGCAGATTTGCTGCATTTGGGAAAGGTTTAACTCTTTACCTCATATAGACGCTTTCTGACGCCTCTGCAGCAGACGGCTTTTTGAAAACATAGTGACAAAAGAAGAAATTGCACAAAACGTGCAATTTCTCCTTTTGCCACAATTTTTTCCACTTTTTGTCATAGGTTATCTATTCAATTATGGAGATTTTCTATTTTTTGACAAAATACGTTCAAAGTCGTCTGCTGCAGAATTGTCGTATGAGGGAAAGGTTTAAGCACACTTACCACTTGGTCATGGTAGATCTTTTTCCACAATCTTCAGTGCAAAGCTGAACTGAAGTTATTACAAACAGCTTTGTTTTACAGGTACTTTATCTGTTTACAGGAGACGGATTTATTTGCCTACCATAAGTCTATTCCTGGTTACCCCAGACCCACCCTGTTTCAATCAAGTAACCCTTGACTTTAACTTTGACCGCTTCGATTTCAACCCTTTCCCACATACAGACACATTCTGACACATCAGACTGATCAGTAGCAGACATACAATTTTTAACAAGAGGAAACAATACCTTAAACAACAAGAGGGCCATGATGGCCCTATATCGCTCACCTGATTTTATTTGTTTTCACTTTAGCCATATAAGCCCCACCCCCTTGCGGCCATAGTGTCTGATTAATCAGCATGGCTTGAAGGAATCTGACAGAGCATGTGACAAATAAATGAAGTTTTTATCGTGTCACAAAGTCAGTTATAACTATTTTGCCAATTTTAAAGGGCCATAATTCAGTCATGCATGACGGATCTGGCTGTTTTTCAACATGTATATCTAGCTACTGATGTATAAGTTGGTAAACATCAGATAATAAATGATGACTTTATCATGTTCACAAGGTCAATTATAGCAATTTTGCCAATTTTAAAGGGCCATAATCCAGTCATGCATAAACAGATCTGGCTGGTTTTCGAGAGGAACCAAGCTCTCATGTATATCTAGCTACTGTATAAGTTGGTAAACATCGGATAATAAATGATGACTTTAACTTGTTCATAAGGTCAATTATAGCAATTTTGCCAATTTTAAAGGGCCATAATCCCGTCATGCATGGATGGATCTAGCTGGTTTTCGAAAGAAACCGAGCTCTCATGTATATCTAGCTACTGAATGGGTTTGGTAAACATCGGATAATAAATGAAGACTGTATCGTGTTCACAAGAAATTGTGGATGGACAACGTACGAAGGACAAAGGGCGATCACAAAAGCTATAACCTTGTCACTACGTGACAGGTGAGCTAAAAATGGAAACTCCCTTTAAAATGAATTACAATAATTGAATAGAGTTGAAAACATGGTGACAAAAGGAGAAATTGCTCGTTTAGAGAAATTTCTGTTTTTGTCACCATGTTTTAACCCTTTCCCTCATTTAGACGCTTTCTGACGCCTCTGCAGCGGACGGCTTTTTGAAAACATAGTGACAAAAGAAGAAATTGCACAAAACGTGCAATTTCTCCTTTTGCCACAATGTTTTCCACTTTTTGTCATAGGTTATCCATTAAAATATGGAGATTTTCTATGTTTTGACAAAATACGTTCAAAGTCGTCTGCTGCAGAATTGTTGCATGAGGGAAAGGGTTAAACAAGAGCGTCAAATGTCACAAAATACGCCCGTCCTGTTTTATGAGACCAAGTATAGTGATAATTGGTTGTACATCAGCCAAACTTAGAGAGCGGACACTGTTAGTACAGTTTTGGCCATTTTGAGGGACATAATTGTGTAGTGACTAAGATAACGTTGCAAGTTATCAAACCTGACCAACTTCAGATATTCTGCCCATCAACATATTGTCTAAATTTGGGGATGATCGGATAAAGGCTTCACAAGTTATTTAGCTGACAAGACCAATTTTAGGTAATTTCTATAATTAAAGGGCAATATCTCTCTATCGACTAGAGTAATATGGCTAGTTATCGATCTTGTCCGAGATATTATGCCAATACACATTCCGACTAAATTTGGTGATGATTGGATTTAAAATAAAGGCTCCTTAGAAAGTTATTGAGCTGAAAAGACCAATTTTAGGTAATTTCTATAATTAAAGAGCGATAACTCTCGATTGACTAAAGCGATATGGCTAGTTATCAAACTTGTCCGAGATATTATGCCAGTACACATTCTGACCAAATTTGGTGATGATTGGATAAAAGGCTTCTAAAGTTATTGAGCTGACAAGACCAATTTTAGGTAGTTTCTATAATTAAAGAGCGATAACTAGACTCAATTGACTAAAGCGATATGGCTAATTATCAAACTTGTCCGAGATACTATGCCAATACACATTGTGACCAAATTTGGTGATGATTGGACAAAGGCTTCTAAAGTTATTGAGCTGACTAGACTAATTTTAGGTAATTTCTATAATTAAAGAGCAATAACTCGATTGACTTAAGCGATATGGCTAGTTATCGAACTTGTCCGAGATCTTATTCCAATTCACATTCTGACCAAATTTGGTGATGATTGGACAAAGGCTTCTAAAGTTATTTAGCTGACAACGTACTAGACGCCGCCCGCCAGCCCGCCCGTACGCGCAGGTAAAACTATAATACGGGCGTATAAAAAGCCGTCTGCTGCAGGCGTCAGAAAGTGTCTATATGAGGGAAAGGGTTAAAGCCCAAAGGCATCAAGAGCTCAGGGTCTGACATTGTACCTATACATATGTACCTATATAATATATATAATGTAAGACGTTAAATTAGCCCAATATCGCCCAACTGGAGCCCAGGTTAATCTTAATTATTTACACAGACAGAGGGACATGAATTCCTTAGTGTTTGTCAAAAGTGATAAGCTTAAAATAATAATCATGAAGCTGTAAAAATGAATTACTACTTACCCCTTTCCCTTATATAGACGCTTTCTTACGACTCTGCAGATATGAGAGTGGAAAGGGTTATTTAATATTCTAACATGACGTTGTTTTCCTTGCCTATAGAGAACGAAGAAAATAACCGTTGATTATTCGTCAATAACCAATGGAAATGCACTACTTTTCACATTGGCTATTCCGGTTATCCCCCCGCGTATAAGCCTGTCATTCAGCGTCACGTGATGTAAAGAAACATACATGTGTATACTACGTCGTCTGCAATGGCTGACTCGATATTTTATTTATTTTATTTTTATTTATTTTACATCGATTGCGAAACAAGCTTTCAGCTTGGATTAATCATGCTCGATGTCTGCTTCCTGGAGACTTAACCAGTACTCGTGCCGTTTTGTGTGGAAAAATCTCAAAGACAGGACCCGCTCATCACGGGACGCGAACCAGGGACCTTTGATACGAGAGGCCGACGCTCTACCTCTGCACCACTGTAACGTTATGACGTCAAACCGCTCACGTGACGTCACTTTCCTAGTCACGCCCACAGAAAATGTTTAAGTTAAGAACCCCTATTAAAAGCTTTCTCCAAGAATCCAAACTAAATGTATCAGAAATCTAAACACACCGTTGTTTGCACTGGATCTCGGACAAGTTTTAGGTTGAATTTCAGGTTTCTAGCTGATTCCGTTATTTGCTGGTACGAGATCTACAGAAATATGTTGTGAAAATGTCGATTTTTCAGGTTTTAACCTCAAAAATCTCTGAAACTAGATTTTTCCCATATATAACGAACACGCCCAGACCTAGATCACATTGAGTTCTATAAGTGTGGGGAATTTCAGCAAAATTTCTTTGTCCTCAAATCGCTGAATTTTCGGACATAGCCCTGTAGACATTCGTTCCGCAGAACAGAATAGAATAATTCTGCTCCACTACACTCATTCTATACATATTGTTAACTTGTATAGTACAATGAAAACTAAATAATTAATTAAATAAAATTACATTGTCTTGTTGCTGAGTCTACCCCTCTTTGTCGTTTTTTTCTGCAGTTATGCGTATAATGCAGTGGGTAGTCACAATTGATGGAACAGCAAACTGGTGGGTAAACTGGTTTGCTAAATAGTGCATTTATTTCCCTTTGTTAAGGTGTCGGGTCATGTTAGAATCGAAATGAAACTATCAAAAACCTTGGTTTATTGGGGAATAACCAATGGTTTGTCGTTCTGATGCGTTGTAATTAACCACTCAGGCCGTAGGCCTTCGTGGTTAATTCCTGCGCATCAGAACTCCAAACCATTGGTTATTCGCCAATAACCCACGGTTGTTGATAGTTTATTTCTTAAATATGTCATGAAAATATATGTTGGTTGATTGTTTTACGCTGCTTTCAACAAATTTTCAGTTATATCAAGTTACCAGGACTTCTGGTCCATTTATCCTGACACCAACTAGTCAGTTGTAATGCTAACCTCGCAGCCCTGTGGGCCAAGGAGGGTAAGCCATTACCTTCATTTTTTAAGTCTTTGGAATGACCCAACCAGGGATTGAACCTGTGATCACGCACCATGAGGCAGATGCTCAAAATCTATGTTGGAAAGAGTTACTAAATGATATGCTGTGAAAATGTATCTCTTTGCTTTAGCACTTTTCCACATACAACAAATTTGAAAACTTCCAGAAAGTATCATGGTACTTCTCTATACACTAAAGGAACTAAGTGTATTCGATAGTGGTGAAAACATGTTGGCAAAAGGAGAAATTGCTCATTGTGAGCATTATCACTATCCACAAATTCTCCTTTTGACACAATGTGTCTGTATGTGGCAAAGGGTTAATTTAAGGTCAATACAGCTCCCTTTAAAACAAAATCTCTCTTATTAACTTACCAAACGATATGATATGGGTACTCAAACAAATTGTCTCCTTTGAGAACCCACAACATAGGGTCAGAGGGTCAAATAAGAATTTCAGAATATGCAAAATGCCTCTTACTTAGAGCTCTGATTAGGTAATATTAGGTCTGCTGGGGAGGCATCCAGTCACCAAAATCAGGGCGAGGGTAAAACAACAACAGTTATTGTATTATCCCTTTCCCACATACAACAAATCTGCAGCAGACAACTTTGAAAACATCTAGACATAAATAAGGAATTATTATTCTCTATTAATGAAACAATAATTATTGAAAAAGAGTTGAAATCATTGTGGCAAAAGTGGAAATTGCTCATTATGAACAATTTCTTCTTTTGTCACAATGTTTTCAAAAGTCGTCTGCTGCAAAAGCATCAGAAAGCGTCTGTATGTGGGAAAGGGATTAAGAAAACACAGTATCTAATATTACAATCCCATTTTTGTGTGAGAATACAGGCTTTAATAATATACCCAAATAGTATAAGATTAAAGGTTTCGTGACACAATTCAGCCTATAAAGGCCTTTTTGTGTAGTTTTTGGATTAATGGGTGATTTCAATACATTACAGGGATATTCTATCCCTTTGCTTACTTGAACTATTTTCCACATGCCGATATATTTTGATGCGTCTATAGCAGATGACTTTTTAAAATGTTGTATCAAAAGGAAAAATTACCATTATAAGCAATTTTTTCTTTTGTCACAATTTTTGTTGCGTCTATAACAGATGACTTTTGAAAATGTTGTCTCAAAAGGAGAAATTACCATAATAAGCAATTTCTTCTTTTGTCATAATTTTTTTCAAAATGAATCTCTTTAATAATTATACATGTACATGTACTATCAAATTTAAAGAGACTTTTCTGATGTTTACAAAGTAATTTACTGTATAACTATTGTATAAATGGAAAAGGTTTAATCTGTCCACAGTAAAAGTATCTGGATCGACAAACATATGGGAAGTCTCTATAAATGACATTATAAATAGATAATAAGAGTTGAAAAATGCTCATAATAAGTAATTTCTCCTTTTGCCACTATGTTTTCAACACTATTAAACCCTTTCCTTCATATAGACACTTATTGATGCGTCTGCAGCAGACAGCTTTTTGAAAACATAGTGACAAAAGAAGAAATTGCTCAAAACGAACAATTTCTCCTTTTGCCACAATGATTTCCACTTTTAGTCATAGGTTATCCATTCAATTATAGAGATTTTCTATTTTTTGACAAAATATGTTCAAAGTCGTCTGCTGCAGAATTGTCGTATGAGGGAAAGGGTTAATAATAAGCATTTTATTGATGGATATTTTCCATACTTTTTTCCCTCGGTGTTCCCAATTTGTTGTATTGTATGGTAACAAGATTAACATATCTATTCCAATACTTTTAAAATGCTTTGAAATCGGGAGGTCAAAATCCGGCAGTTATTGTCTAATTAAACTGGTGTAACATTATCATCACACCGGTCGAAAGCACAGTCAGTGGAAAGGTACTTCGTAATACTTATCCGTTATCTTTAGCTGGGGTTAGTTTGAAATAGGGACAATATTAACGTAAGAATTTCATGGGGTACTAGTGCAGACATTTACAAGCTAAATTGTTAAAAGAATCTAATCAATAAAGGATATGTGTGAAAAAACCTCTTATTATAAATCGTAACTGCATGGTTTGTACCAAATTGTCAACACTCAAGGTAAAATGCAGTCTACCAGTTACAAATTAGTTAAGATCATTAATATATAAATATTATATTATAACATTCTATTAATTATCAAATAGGTTTGTTTGGAGTTTAACGCCGCTTTCAACAGCTTTGGTCATATCACGGCGGTCAGTGCACCTACCCATGTTTTCCTGGCTTTCCTACACCAGTACATAATCATCAAATAGGCTCAAATAGCATATTTTTAGATGTCTAAAAATCCCATACATTATTTGCGCTGATTATGAATTCACGAATATTAGCGAAAATTAATATTACGCGAATAAAACGTGATTATAGTACTTAGCCTGAGATTCACATAGGTACCAATCATCTATGTATCAAATCTAGTGATCCAAGTAACTTATTCAAGTGTCTTCTTGTGGAAGACAGTGGTGCAGAGGTAGATCGTCAGCCTCTCATATCAAAGGTCCCTGGTTCGAGTCCTGTGATGAGCGGGTCCTGACTTTGGGATTTTCCACACCAACGGCGCGAGTACTGGTTAAGTCTCCAGGAAGCAGACATCGAGCGTGATTAATATAAGCTGAAAGCTTGTTTCGCAATCGATGTAAAATGTATAAGTTTAAACTAAGTGTCCATCGATGGTTAACCCTTTTGAAAATGACTTTGAAAACATTTAAGCAGAACTATAGAAAATTTAAAATTATTGAATAGAGTTGAAAATATTGTGGTAAAAGGGGAAATTGCTCATTATGAGCAATTTGCAATTTCCCCATTTGCCATAATATTTTCAAAAGTTGGCTGCTACATAATTATGTGTCAGAAAGCGTTTATATGTGGGAAAGGGTTAAATTAATATTGTTTTCATAATGACTCTATGAGTATGTCATATCAAGAAATCTTACCCTCATTGAACCCTCTCAATCATACAACAAATCTTCACCAGAAGACTTTGAAAACATTTAATCCAAAGAAATTAGACTCTCATTAAATGCAAGAACCATAATTAATTAAAGGCGAAGAAAAATAAATCTCATTATGAACAATTTCTCCTTATGCTGCAATGTTTTCATGACTGGTCTACTGCAGATTGAGATGCAGAAAGTGTTAAAAGAGGTTAAATTAAAGCACCAAATAGGTAATACATTATGAATTTGCTACGGCACACAACTTACTTTTAATGCACTTGTAGTGGCCGACTTTCGGTAGGGAAAAGAAACACCTTTTTTATGATTAGAAGATCTATATTTACTCCCTTTGATCTGGATGCTATGCTTTATGAAAAACCAACCTAAAGTTGTTATGATCAGTGTAGATCCAAGTCAACTTGCTTATCCACACAGTTTGATCTTGCTCTGCTCACTTCCCCAATTAGTCACAGAGTACTTCAAGTAAGTGGGAAAAGGTAAAGTTGATAAGTTAGTTGGCATTCAGCCCTCGTACACGTTAATAAAACCTCCTCTTCAAATTGAAATGATCGAAAAAAGGTCACACGTTCACAAAATAAAACCTCTTTTCTCATAGTGGATCAATGGATTTTTTCTATCTCCATTTTGAAGTGATGAGAAATTTGCTTAAGTCTGTACATACTTAACGTCTTCTTCTGATTTGCTAAATCCTTTCCCACATACAACAATTCTGCAGCAGACGACTTTAAAAACATCTAGACAAAAATATGAAAAAAAGTCTGTAAATGAATGTGTAACTATTAAATAGAGTTGTAAATTAAGACAACTTTTAAAACATCTAGGCATCAATATAGAAAATATCTTTATATAATTATGAAAGTAAAATTATTACTGAATAGTTGAAAATATTGTGGCTAATGCAGGAAATGCTCATATTGAGCAATTTTCCTTTGACACCAGCTTTTCAAACATCATCTGCTGCTGAGGCGTCAGAAAGCGTCTGTATGATATAAAGTTTGAAGGTTGGTGGTTTTCCTTAATTTTTGAACCTTGAGATGTTCATTTTGTGGGTAACGATAATGAAGGGTAAAATTGTTAATGTTTACATTCATTTTGACAAACAGAAATTATGAAAAGTGAAAGGGAATGGCATTTTATAATTACACATTTTTTAGCTCTGTTTTTACTTCATGATTGTTCATGTTTCCTTTTTGTTGACTTGATCTACAATTTTATTGTTATTTTTTACATTTTCTACAGGACAGAAAAAATAAAACTGAACATGTCGATAATATACATCATATAAATGTATACACATCATGTTATGTATTGATGGGCCAGTGGCCTTAGTACATGTGAATAAATTTACGTATTTAGATCTGTTTAACCCTTTCCCTCAAATAGACGCTTTTTGATGCCTTGATCTCAGAATGCTTTTAGAAAACATTGTGACAAAAGAAGAAATTGCTCAAAACGTTAGTCATAGGTTATCCATTAAATTATTGAGATTTTCTATTTTTTGACAAAATATCTTCAAAGTCGTCGTCTGTAGAATTGTCGTATGAGTAAAAAGGTCAATTCACAATGATTATTTGGGGACATTGGAGTTATTAGTCGCCGGGCAGAAGCCAACGACTTATATTTTTAATAGATTTTCGGAAATGACATATGAGGGAAAGGATTAACATGGTCTGCTTCAGTTTGTTGTATGTGGGAAAGGGTGAATTAATATTAACCCTTATCCTGCTGAATTCCGGCAACTGGTATAACTTTCCCTGATGAGAATCAAACAATTAAGGTCAGACTGAATGAATGTGGAGGCTGATCTTAGTCTACGCGGTTTCACAATTTTGTTGTAAATTTGTGCTAAATAGAAGGATAGGCGAATCTTGTTTAGTAAACCCTTTCCCACATATAGAAGATTTCCGAAGCTTCTACTACAGACGACTTTTGAAAACATATGCACTAAAGGAGAATTATTTTCTCCAGTTGCCACAATACTTACAATATTGTAATTCAGTGATTATATCTTCATTTATAAAGATTTTCCTTGGTTTTTGCCCAGATGTGTTCAAAATTATTGCTCGCAGATTCGTTGTATTTAAGAGAAGCGTTAAAATTGCATACAGGGGGAAAAGTTAGTTTTAAAACCAGCAGTGATCAATTCTCACTTTGTGTTAAGAAAGCCCCCATACAGATGCTTTCTGATGCATCTGCAGCAGATGACTTTTGAAAACATTGTGGCAAAAACAGAAATCTCCCATAATGAGCTACTTCACCTTTTGTTTCAATGTTTTTAAACTTTTTTCGATAACATGATACTTTCAATCAGAAATTGTCCAACTTACTGCTCAGATGTTTTCAAAGTAGCTAGCTGGAGATTTGTTGTATGTGGGAAAGGAATAACCCAAATTCCCATCACAAATACCAAAGAATTAGGACTCAATTTTAGGGAAGAGTAGAAAAACAAGAAATATGCAACAGATAATTAACTTTGAAAATGTTTAGGCAAAAATATGGAAACTTTCTATTAATGAAAATATAACAATTCAGAAGAATGAATGAATGAATGTATATTGTTTTATGGCGCATCGACAGCTAAGGTCATTTAGCGCGCAATTAATTTTAATTATTCATGATCCCTGGGTAAACAAACCAGTACTAGGCTAGAAAATGTGCTTTGCCCAAGGGCACTCCACCATGACTGTAGTGCCGCGACTGGGGATCGAACCCGGGACACCCGGTTTCGAAATCCCCAACGCTAACCACTCAACCACAGCGGATTCCCAATTCAGAAGAGAGGAAAACATTGAGGAATTATAAATGAGAAATTGCATTTTTTCCTTTTGCAACAATGTTATTGGGTCAAAATGTGTCTGCATGTGGGAAAGAGTGAACGTGCTATGGCAAATGTTTGGCAATTTTTGTTATTATTGTATTCCAAAACAAACAATCTTGTAGGAGTAATTTGGAACCAATTACACCATGTAAGAAGCAATTTTCTATTCTTCTGTGAGTCACAGTGAAGTTTGAAAGTTAAAAGTATGCCCTAATCCTTTCCCTTATACAGAAAATCTTAAACAACCCTTTCCCACCTGCAGACGCATTTTGAAGCAATAGCAGCAGACGACTTTTGAAAACATTGTGCCCAAAGATGAAATTGCTCATAACGAGCAATTTCTCCTTTGGCCACAATGTTTTCAACTTTATTTAACAATTAAGCTATCTTTTATGGAGATTTTTCAGGTTTTTGTCACTATATTTTCAAATTCGTCTGCTGCAGATTTGCTGTATGTGGGAAAGGGTTATAAAGCCCTTTCCTACATAAAACAAATCTGCAGCAGATGGCTTTCAAAATAATACAGTCAGAAACGTGGGAAATCTCTATAAATTAAAGATTAAGAAAACATGAGAAATTGATCATGATGAGCGTTTTCTCCATTTGCCACAATCATTTCAAAAGCCATCTGCTCCACATGCATCAAAATGCATCTGCAGGTAGGAAAGGGTTAAAACTCACAGAAATATTCCCCCATCAAACGATCAAGCCTCATTGCTTTTCACAATGAATCCCCCCCACCCCCCATCAAACGATCAAGCCTCATTGCTTTTCACAATAAATCCCCCCCCATCAAACGATCAAGCCTCATTGCTTTTCACAATGAATCCCCCCCCCCCCCCCCCCCCCCATCAAACGATCAAGCCTCATTGCTTTTCACAATGAATCACCCCCCATCACACGATCTAGCCTCATTGCTTTTCACAATGAATCCCCCCCCCCCCCCCCCCTCCCATCAAACGATCAAGCCTCATTGCTTTTCACAATGAATCGTCCCCCATCACACGATCTAGCCTCATTGCTTTTTACAATGAATCCCCCCCCTCAAACGATCAAGCCTCATTGCTTTTCACAATGCATCCCCCCCGCCCCCCAATCAAACCTCATTGCTTTTCACAATGAATACCCCCCCCCCCCCCCCTTTCCCACATACAGACGCTTTCTGATGCCTCTGCAGCAAACAACTTTTGAAAACATTGTGACAAAAGGAGAAATAGCTCAAAACAAGCAATTTCTCCTTTTGCCACAAAGTTTTCAACGTTTTTACGTAATTATACCTATAATAATAGAGATCTTCCATATTTTTGAGTAGACATTTTTAAAGTCGTCTGCTGCAAATTTGTTGTATGTGGGAAAGGGTTAAAGTACCCACATCATAGGGTTTCAGAGTCTGACATAGTGATTTTAGATAATGAAATATTCACCTTATCTATATAGCGCTCTGATGATTCACAAAATCAGACTGGTACTTGTTATTTATATTTCGTACATGTGAGGCATTAATCCATTTCATTTACCCTTTCCCACATACAACAAATCTACAGCAGACACCTTTGAAATTTTAGGTAAAACTATGGATAATTTTTATCAACGAAAGTATAGTTATATATATATAGAATAAAGTAGTAAACATTATGGCCAAAGGAGAAATAATTGCTTATCTACAGTATGTTTTTCGTTAGTTGCTACAATGAATTCAAGTCGTCTGCTGCATATTGTGTCAAAATGTGTCTGCAGGTGGGGCTTTTAAAGCAACTACAGCTATTATTTTGGGCTATATCTTACTGAGAGGAGAAATGTGAAATAATCCTCATTTTCTAACAACCCTTTAATTTGATTTAGTTAAACAAGAGGGCCATGATGGCCCTAGTTCGCTCACCTTAATTAATATAAAATTTACTGCAATGCAAAACACATCAAGACAATTTAGTCTGAATGCATCCTCAACAGTGTTAACAAGATTTTCCTTCATTTGGCCTAGTGATCTACATTTCTTTACCTGATATGACCCGTATTTCAACATGGACTAGATATCATCAAGACAACATTCTGACAAAGTTTCAACTTGCTCAAAGTAGAAATGCGGCCTCCGGAGTTTGAACAATATTTTCCTTTATTGACCTTGTTTCTGACCCAATATGACCCATATTCCAACTTGACCTAGATATAATTCAGAAAAACATTCTGACAAATTTTCAAGCTACTGAAGCAAACAAACGGCATCCAAAGAGTTAACAAGATTTTCCTTCAATTTGGCCTAGTGATCTAGATTTTGACCCTACATGACCCATATTCGAACTTGACTTAGATATCTTTTGTCTTCAAAATTTCTAACTTCTGAAGCAAAAAAAGCGGCCTCTAGAGTGTTAACAAGATTTTCCTTCAATTTGACCTAGTGACCTATTTTTGACACAACATGACCCATGTTCGAACTTTTATTACATATCATCAATACAAACATTCTGATAAAGTTTCATCATGCTCAAGTTAAAAATGCGGTATCCAGTGTTAACAAGATTTTCCTTCAATTTGGCCTAGCTAGATATCATCAAGACAAACATATTGATAAAGTTTTCTAGAGTGTTGACAAGATTACCCATAAATTTGGCCTAGTGACCTTGTTTTTGACCCGGCATGACCCATATTCGAACTTGGCCTAGATATCATTCAGCTCACCATTCTGACCAATTTCAAGCTGCTGAAGCAAAACATGCGAGTTAACAAGATTTTCCTTCAATTTGGCCTAGTGACCTAGGGTGTTAACAAGATTTTCTTTCAATTTGACCTAGTGACCTACTTTTTGACCCAACATAACCCATGTTCGAACTTGACCTACATAAATTCATGACAAACATTCTGATAAAGTTTCAACATGCTCAAGTTGAAAATGTGGCCTCTAGAGTGTTAACAAGATTACCCTTCAGTTTGGCCTACTGACCTAGTTTTTAAATCGGCATGACCCATATTCAAACTTGTCCTAGATATCATTCAGCTCAACATACTGACCAAATTTCAAGCTGCTGAAGCAAAAAATGCGGCTTCTACAGTGTTAACAAGATTTCCCTTCAATTTGGCCTAGTTACCTAGTTTCTGACCCAATATGACCCTTATTCAAACTTGGCCTAGATATTTTTAAGACAAACATTCTGACAAAATTTCAAACTGCCGAAGCAAAAATTGCGGCCTCTGGAGTGTTAACAAGATTTTCCTTCAATTTGACCCGACACCCTTCTCTAAAAAAAATACACTTTTTACCAAAATGCGCTTAAAATGCGCTTAAAATGCATTAAAAAGCGTATTTTTACTGCACTTGTTGTAAAAAGCGAATTTTTTCTGCATCTTTTCCAAATTAAGTGTATTTTAAGCGCATTTTTTCTGCATAAGTGTATTTTAAGCGCGTCTTTTTCAATTGAACTGCATTTTAACCGTATATTTTCTGAATAGAAGTGCATTTTAAGTGTATTATTTTGTCAATAAGCGAATCTTTTTCACTGAAGTGAATTTTTTATGAAGAAGAGTGCGTTAAAAGTGAATCTTTTGTTAAAAAAGCGTATCTTTTCATTTTCTGAATATAACAAAGTGCATTTTAAGCGTATCTTTTTGTAAAGAAGATAATCTTTTATTTATTTATTTTTTTTGTAATCAATAAGTGCATTTTAAGTGTATCTTTTTGTAAAGAAGTGAATCTTTTATTTTTAATTCTACCGTATAAATTTGATTTATTCACCATTAAATATTTGTTTTATTGTTTTAACCCTTTGCCACATGCAGACGCTTTCTGACGCCTCTGCAGCAGACGGCTTTTTGAAAACATAGTGACAAAAGAAGAAATTGCACAAAACATGCAATTTCTCCTTTTGCCACAATGTTTTCCACTTTTTGTCATAGGTTATCCAATCAATTATGGAGATTTTCTAATTTTTGACAAAATAAGTTCAAAGTCGTCTGCTGCAGAATTGTGGTATGAGGGAAAGGGTTAAACAACCCTGCCAGAGTCCCCATATAATCATATTCTGAATCCGAGACCTTTCTGAAGGGGGCAGTTCATTAATTTCTAGAAACACTGGCCACAGGCTAACTGATGAGGAATTGTAAAGTGGAACTCCATCAGTGTTCATGGTGAGAGTTATGTGTCCGATTCCAATATCCTTGCCTCTTTTTAGCACCTCCATGACCTGCGAACCAACAGACGTGGATGCAAAGTAGCACTTTGGTCTTTTTAAATGTTGAAAGTGTTCAGGCCCAGAATATACTTTATAAAGAAAATTGAATTCTGGTTTTATTGATGCATGAATCATAACAATCTTTTCAGGAATAAATTGATAATCGTAGTTCGAAGTTTGATTTACAGGTATTTTCCGATCCACCTGTAGAGTCGCATTTCAACATATGGGTCAGTTTAAAAATAAATGCGATCACATGATTGATTTGCATATTAATGAGATCACATGATCCAATCAGGTCAAATATATAACTTCCTGTTGATTTTTTAATCATTTCCAGTCGCGATTATTTATGAAAATATCGGCACGTAAAGTTAAGAGCATGGCGTTCCGCATCTGGTAAGTATTTATTTACGATTCAATACATTTGAAAACTTTAAATCAATAACTTTAATTTGATGCAAGAATAAACAAAATCCGTCCACAAACAACGATAGCATGCAAATTTAAAGTTCAAAGGTCACGCTTTTCGAGCATAACGCAGAGGTCAATATACGACGCCATTTTGTCAATATTACCTTGCTGTAGAAAACACATTAGAAACCCCGAAATCAGCGCTAATACACAGTCTTGAATAATATTTTGATGAATAATCAGATAATTAATATGATTTTATGAAATAAACCCATTAATATTTGTTATTCAAACATTATACTTAAATTCGTTAAACCCTAAACAAAGGGTCACGATTACGTAAATTTTCATAATAAGAAAACAATAACATTGGTGAAAATGTTCGCTTACGTGCGAGTTTCTAAACAGTTTTAGAAATGAAACACATATACACTTGTCATTGCATTGCACACTTATTTAGATGCTAGTTATTATTTAAAACGAAGCCAAATTTTTTATTTTGAAATTGCCAACTGGAATTGATTTCGGACAGTCATATTTTCGGATAAGGCAATGTCATCATACATTTTCGTGATGGACGTGACATATTATAAATATTATGTGTATTTTCAATGATTTGACATTATATTAATTAATAAGATGAACCCTTTCCCACATGCAAAGATATCTACCACAGAACTGATTTTTTGAAAACATTGTGGAAAAGGAGGCTTTTTTCAAAACTTATTCAATAATTATATTTTCTCTTATATTAGAGATTTTTTAATCATTTGACATGATATAAAATTATAACCTTGCCCACCTGTAGACACATTTGCAACCGATTTTTTAAGACATTGTGGAAAAAGAGGATCTTTCTTCAAACTTAATAACTTACTGCAACATCTGCAGCAGATTTTATTTAAAACATTGTGACAAAGGGGGATTTTTTCTGCAAACCTTATTCAATTATAACACTCCTCAATGAAGAGATTTTCCTTAATTTGACCAAAATGTTTTCAAAGTCACTGATGCAGATCTGTCACATGTTGCAATGGGTTTATTCTTAATCGGCTATAGTTGCTATAGATAAAGTATAACCTGTACTGAATTCTTGGAATGAAAATCAAAGACACATTTACTTTTCATTTATTTTCATAGTTTTATGAATCATGTACATATTTCAGACTTATGACTTGATGAATGGTTTATAATGGTATCCAGCCAACACGAGACATGATCCCCTGAATCACCCCAGTCCGTCCTGTAAAGATGTTCAATCCCAAAAGAATACATCAAGAATGACGCGAAGATGAAAGATGATGGTGTTATAATTTCAAACATTGAAGCATTGAATGATGATGCCATTAGGTCAAATTTGAAAGATGACAGAGGAATTTTTTCTAATGATCTTATGCTGTGTGTTATTGATTTATTTGGACTTGAGGTAGCAGTTGATAAGATCCCATCAGCCATACAGTTTGTAGCGAAACACCTATTCCAATGTGAAATTCATAAATCTGATCTTTCAACTTCTTCATCGGTTTAAAATATTGTTGATGAGGGCCACTTCTTAGTCAAGAGCTACATAGCAGACAGAATCCAAACTTCTGAATATTTGGGATTAAGCGTTGACGGCACCTCTCGGCAGAAAAAAAAGATTTTGGACACTTAATTCCCTCACCCTGGACACCGGTGAAATTGTCAGCCTCGGTTTTATGAGAGTGGCATCAGAGACTGCTAAAAAATTAATGATGTGACCAAAGCGCACTTTGAAGAACTGGCAAAAGTTATTTCTGAGTTAAACAAAAAGAATGTAAGGGATACTGGTTTTGTAGCAGTCTCTTCAAAAATTAACATTTACCATGAGTGACAGAGCTGCCAATGAAAAATGTGCTGACAAGTTTTTCCAGGGATATATATAAATAATGTAATAATGAAATGAAGCATTGTTGACTCTTTTTTCATATGTATAAAAGTTTTTAAATAAAATATCTATTTGTTTCATTATTTTATTTATGCCCTGTTTTGCATGGACAGATGTATAGAAAAAGTACAGGGCTTTTTCCTTTTTAGTGATTTTTACTGCATTTCAGCGATTTTTCCTGCATTTTAAGCGCATTTTTCCTGCGTTTTAAGTGTACTTTTCTGGCTTAAAATGAAAAAAAAAATGCGCTTAGGATGCAGTTAAAATACGCTAGAAGTGAATTAATTCGCTTGAAGTGCGTTTAAAGCGTATTTTTCTTCTTAAAAAAATTCACTTTCAACACAGTTAAAGTACACTTAAAATACGCTTACCGGTAAGTGAATTAATTCGCTTGAAGTGCGTTTAAAGCGTATTTTTCTTCTTAAAAAAATTCACTTTCAACACAGTTAAAGTACACTTAAAATACGCTCAAGTGAATTAATTCGCTTGAAGTGTGTTTTAAGTGTATTTTTCTTCAAAAAAAATTCGCTTTTAACACAGTTAAAGTACACTTAAAATACGCTTAAGTGAATTAATTCACTTGGAGTACATTTTAAGTGTATTTTTTCCCAAATAAATGCGCTTTTAATACAGTTAAAATACACTCAAGTGAATTAATACGCTTTTTTGCAGGAAAAATACACTTATAATGCGCATTTTTTGTTAATTTAATTCACTTTTAATGCATTCGGTAAGAAAAAATACGCTTAAAATACGGTGCCAATACCGCAGCGTTTAATGCAGATTAAATACGCATTTAATGCGCATTAAATGCGCATTTTACACACTTATTTGAGAAGGGCATGACCCATGTTCGAACTTGACTTACATATCATCAAGACAAATATTCTGATAAAGTTTCAACTTGCTCAAGTTGAAAATGTGGCCTCCAGAGTGTTAACAAGATTTCCATTCAATTTGACCTAGTGACCTAGTTTTTGACCTCATATGGCCCAGTTTCGAACTTGTCCAAGAATGTTCTGATAAACTTTCATGAAGATTGGGTGCAAAATGTAGCTTGTAGAGTGTTAACAAGCGCAACTGTTGACGAAGGACATCACGACGGACGGACACCGGACAAATTGTGATCACTATAGCTCACCTTGCACTTCGTGCATAGGTGAGCTAAAAAGCATCATAATCCAGTTCAAAAATTGAAAATCCTCATTAACATAAATTGTAATTAATAACCAAATGTGTCTTCAAATGGAATCTTAATATCATGAAAACAAATGTCTTTCATATTTAAATATTTCAAATATTTGATAGCATTCGCTAGTTTTGGCTATCTTCTATTTTGTCCTCAGAACGCGTCCACATTTTAGACCTTGCCACATATGATTTGTTACTAAAACTAGCTCAAACACTCGTTTTTCCTCGTCTTTTCAGACTATTTAGCACAGCCAGTTTGTGTCAAAATGATATAAAGCATGTCAATTTGTTATATATTTATAAAATATCAACTATCTTTAATTATCATTTCAATAATTTGATTCTCGTTCGGTTTACATTTTATCACTGGCACATGACTATCTGCAAAAAATAAAAGTTTGAGGCCGAATCGAAAAGCTGCTTCGACTCGATCTATTCACAGACATGTACATGTATTTGTTGACAGTGTAGAAATACATTTTTATTTTCAATTCTGTAATTCCTGTATTTCAACAGCACATTTCTTTGCAGTTCTTTCTAGTGCATAAGTGATATCAAACCAAATCCATTTTCCGGTTTTACCGCATTTTGTTTTTTAGTGACAGACATGACTAAACAGGAACCAGTCCATTCATTTTTAAAAAAGTATTCCACAGATGCATTTGCTTTCATTGACATTATAATTATACAATCTACGAATATCAAGACATCTCTCTGAACCCCAAATTGTGTTCCGTAATGAAGAGCTACTATAAAAAGCGATATTTGAAGTAATTCATTGCAGAAATTGTAATAAGACTTTAACAATAGGGACTGATTCCAGTCTAAATTTCGTTGAGTGTCTTCGGATTTCGCCTACTATAGCAATTGGCTCTAAAGAGTGCTTCCTGTAAATCAATCTTTATTGGAGAGGACCTAAAATAAGCTATGAGCTTCAGTCCAATCCATTTCTCCATTTTAAATTTCTTAATGTTTCCTACTATGTAAAATATATGAGGATTAAATATGTTTCAACTAAAGAGCCCCTTGCTAAAAACCATCTTCAGCATTAAAGACTTGGGTTGAATTTGTATTGAATTGTTAATTTGTTATTGACTGAATTCCAAAAGCTGTAGAATACAGTGGTGCACTTGACTACTTAAAGGCGTTGTACACCACCTCAACAGAAGGACAAATTCTGAAAACATTATGAACTAGAGCTATCACTAAATGTGATTAATACCCCTGAACGCCGCCCTGATAGGAAATGGTAGTGAAATATTTAAAACTAGTCACCTAAAAATGACAATGTTATGGATCGGGTTATTCTTGTTTTGTTCATTTTTGGACAAGCTAAAAATTGTTGTAACTTACATAGACTTCTCTTGCTGGCTCACTCATGGCAGATGATGACCTCGCTTTCATCTCTGAAACTCTCAACACTGTCAACGGAGATGGGCCAACTTCTTCGTCAATCACCATGGCTGGAGTTATTGCAGGGGAAGCCAATAAGTTATTTATATTCATTGCAACTTCCTCAAATTTCAACTCACTTGTAGTTGAAACTGACCTACTTACTGCCCGACTGGAAGCTTGACTTTGAATATGTTGCAGATCTGCGATTAGTTCCGAGAAATCAACCTCATTTAGTTCATCATCTGATTCATTCACATTTTCACTTAAAGCTTTCTCTGCTTTTTTCAACTTTTCCATATTTCCGAGTGCAAGTTTCTTTGATTCACCTAATATCCTTCTTAATTCTGCATCGTATTCCTCTTTAATCTTCGTAAACTCCTTCTCTTTTCTTGTCTCTTCTGCACATTTCTTCTTGAACTCTGTTTCAATCTTCTCTTTTTCTTCCTTAATCTTTTGAATGTCCTCATTCAACTGTTTCTCCCTCTCACTGATCCCTCTCTTCTCATTTTCTAGAGCTAACTTAATGGCACTGTCCTTTTCCCTCTTATATTTACTTTTCAATTGTTTCATTTCGTCATCTTTGTACTTTAACACTTGTTGCAATTCTTTATCCTTTTCTTCCTGGATAGAAATCTTCAGTTCTTCTTCCATTCGGTTTTTCTCTATGTCAAGTCCGGCTTGTAATTTCTCTTCAAGCTCATCAATTTCTGCTTGCTTTTGACTTTCATATGATTCTCTGATCTCTCTCAATTCCACAGATTTTTCTTTATGACTTTTCTTACTTTTGGCTTTTTCAAGGTCAAGTTCACTTTTAAGTCTTGCAATTTTCCGTTTATAATCATCAATAGAATACTTGTGTTCTCTGTCACGTTTACGACCTTCTGATTTTGAACTGAATGTGCTTGTTGGTGTGGAAGCCCTACTTATATCGTTGAAATCAAATTCATAATTATTATTACGCGGGTAATCCCTGATGGCTTCTCGGCTCCGTTCTCGTTCCCCATCCCGATCACTTCGATTTCGATGGTGGTCTCGAGAATGTTCCCTGGAACGATCCCTCGAGTATTTGTCCTTGTCTCTATGGTGACGTCTATTTGAGACTTCCATGTTCCTTGAGTGTTTGTACCACACTTGTTTCAATATCACAGATTGTGTACCATTTTGGCTGAGGTAATACGGTTGTTAAAATGCCTGCAAATACAACAAGAGGGCCAAGATGGCCCTAAATCGATCACCTAATTGATAGTAAATTAGTAGCAAATATTTAACTGCAAATATCTGGAAATTTTTATCAGGGAGTGCAAATGAAACTGAAAGGAGTGGACACTTCTCAAGAAACAGCTTATCAGTAAAGGCCATTTATATCTTGAAATCTAACAAGAACTTTAATAAGAATGGAATTATAAAGTTTTTGTCATTTTGCACCTTTCCTGATGCCGCCTTGCTGCCCTGTTTTTCAACGAAATCAATATGGCTTCAACAGTTTATTTAGAGGGTCACTTAAGAAACATTTCTACCAAATTATCTTGCAATCGCACAAGTAGATTATGTAGGAAAAGGATTTTAAAATTTGGGTATTTTTCTCACTCTCTGATGCCGCAGCAACCAAAGTTCTCAATGGAATTTAAATCTTTGAACAATTTTGAAAGAGGACCACCAAAGGAACATTCTTGTGATGTTTTGTGGAAATTGGTCTATTGGAATGGTAGGAGTTGGTTGTCATTTGTAGCTAAAAGCTCAATTTACCCTTTTTGTGATGACGCCTGGTTGATATGATTGTGTAACCAATCAAAACGGCTTAAACAAATTAAAAAGAGGATCATTACAGTAAGATTCGTATTATATTTTCTTAAAATCAGACAAACACTTTCATAAAAATGGAATTTTCAAATTTTGTCATTTTGCCCCTTTTCTGATGCCGCCTGACTGCCATGTTTTTCGATCAATCAGTATGGCTTGAACAATTTTTATAGAGGGTCACCCAAGGAACATTTCTACCAAATTATATTTGAATCTGACAGGCAGATTCGGAGGAGAAGATTTTTAAAGTTTGGACATTTTATCCCCTTTCTGATGCCGCAGCAACCAAAGTTCTCATTGGAATTTTAATCTTTGAACAATTTTGAAAGAGGACCACCAAAGGAACATTCCTGTGATGTTTTGTGGTAATTGGTCTATTGGAATGGTAGGAGATGGTTGTCATTTGTAGCTAAAAGTTCAATTTACCCCTTTTGTGATGACGCCTGGTTGCTATGATTGTGTAACCAATCAAAACGGCTTAAACAAATTAAAAAGAGGATCATTACAGTAAGATTCATATTATATTTTCTTTAAATCAGACAAGCATTTGCATAAAAATGGAATTTTCAAATTTTGTCATTTTGCCCCTTTTTTGATGCCGCCTAACTGCCATGTTTTTCGACCAATCAGTATGGCTTGAACAATTTTTATAGAGGGTCACCCAATGAACATTTCTACCAAATTATATTTGAATCTGACAGGCAGATTCGGAGGAGAAGATTTTTAAAGTTTGGACCTTTTGCCCCCTTTCTGATGCCGCAGCAACCAAAGTTCTCAATGGAATTTAAATCTTTGAACAACTTTGAAAGAGGCCAACCAGAGGAACAGTCCTGTGATGTTTCACGGAAATTGTCCTTGGAGTTTGGGAGGAGATGATGTTTAAAGCTAAAAGTTAACGCCGGACGGACGGACGACGGACGACGGACAAAAAGTGATAGGAATAGCTCACCTGAGCCTTTGGCTCTGGTGATCTAAAAATAGAATCCATGTTCAATATGATCAAATTTGTATAACTTGTGTCTACTATCATTCTGACATATTGAAAACTACAACATCACCAATATTCTTTGTAATTTTGTATTTTGCTATTTGTACTGTATGTATATGATTGCAATTAAAATATTTTGTATTGTATTGTATTGTATTGTAGTGTACAGCAGCAGATAACTTACACCCTTTCCCACATATAAACACTTTCTGATGCCTCTGGAGCAGATGACTTTTGAAAACATTGTGGCAAAAGAAGAACTTTCTCACAAAAGTTCAAATGCATCGGCAGTCAAAAATTAATTATATTAATTTAAACAATATACAATATACTTGATTAGTATACCAGGTGAACATTATACAGATATTGACGTTGTAGAAAAATAACCCTTTCCCACATATAGACGTTTTCTTACACCTCTGCAACTTTTTTAAAGGTCAATAATTTAATATGGTTAACTTACCTCTCCCAAATTTATTAACTGTATATATTGTTCACCTTGTATACTAATCATGTTGTTGCTCATAATATTGCTCATATATTGTATATTATTAAACCCTTTCCCTCATATAGACGCTTTCTGACGCCTCTGCAGCAGACTGCTTTTTGAAAACATAGTGACAAAAGAAGAAATTGCTCAGAACGAGCAATTTCTCCTTTTGCCACAATGTTTTCCACTTTTAGTCATTATAAGGTTATCCATTCAATTATAGAGATTTTCTATTTTTTGACAAAATATGTTCAAAGTCTTCTGCTGCAGAATTGTCGTATGAGGGAAAGGGTTAATCAATATAATTTATTTTCATTATAGAAGAGATTTCATCCATTTACAGAGTTATTTGCTTTAACCCTTTCCACCTTGCAGATGTATTTTAACACATCTGCAGCTACAGACTTTTGAACACATTATGGCAAAAGAAGAATTTTACTCCTTATGAACAAGTTCTGCTTTTGCCAAAATGTTTTCAACGATATTCAAAAGTTACTTTTTTTTTTCCATCTTAATGTCTTCAAAGTTGTCTACTGCAGGTTTATTGTATGTGTTAAAGGGTTATAAACATGTGAGAAAAGAAGCATCCTCTCCAAAGGCGTAGACAAGAACCCCACAGCGCAAAAGCCAATGCTCGTCAGTTTGTTCTAAGTAAAAAAAGGGGCATCACTGAATAGTTATTATGTGACTTGGCAGAGACATGTGTAATTGCTCCTAGAAACATGTGTACCAAGTTTCGTTTGAAAATGTTAAATTTATTTTGAGCTGTGAGGTAAGGTTAAAGTTGTGTGATGACAATGCAGACGCCGCCAAGGGTATCACTGTAGCCAATCTGTTTTCGAAGAAAAAAAGGAGTAAATGGGTTTTATGCCAATTTCACTATCACAATTATAATTGAATTAAACTACTTGTTGTGGGTGCCATATGAAACTATTCTTTTAAGCACCCACAGCTTTGGGACGCCTCTGCAGTAGATGACTTTTGCCACAATGTTTTTAACTAAGTTATTCAATAATTGTCCTTTTATTTATAGATAGTTCCATATTTGGAAATTGTTATATATATTCAAAGTCGTCTGCTGCAGTGATACATATAATAGATTCATCTTTACCTACATACAACAAATATGCAGAAGACAATTAAAGCATACAAACATTGACATCTTCACCAACTCGCATACTTATTCCAACATCTCCTTTAACCACAATGTTTTAAAAAATCGTCTACTGCAGAGTGTAAACATGTGGAGTAAAGGTTTAAGATTTACATTATGTAATTGTAATAACAGACAAATAAACATTTAAATTATTCAATTGATATTATAACACAAATAAACCAACACCCAAGGGCCATGACATGAGCATTATGCACGCTTTCATGCTTACCCTTTCCCACATACATAAACAATTTGACGAATATACAACAGACAACTTTTGAAATCATAATGAGTATTTTGTCCTTTTGTCCTTTTGCCTATATGTTTTCAAGTTGTCTGCTACACATGTGGTGTATGGCGTAAAGTGTTAATTAACATTTACAGACTCTTATTCAGGTCTTAACCCTTTACCGCATACAACAAATATATAGCAGACGACTTCAAAACCGTCTTGGCAAAAATGTGAAAAATCTCCATTAATGACAGGTTAATTATTAAATACAGTTTAACACTTTGTGGCAAGTGGTGAAATTGCTCATCATGAGCAATTTCCCCTTTGCCACAATGTTTTGAAAAGTCGTCTGCTGTTTGTTGTCAGATTCTGCCTATTTTCCCTATTGTCAGTCACATGAATAAGAAAGTAGAACAACCAGAGAACTAGATAAGAGGGAGTGGACAGGTCTCTTTTCCCCACAATATTTCTCAAATATCGAAATTTCTGAAGTCAAATAAATCCAAGTTACTTCTAACGTATATTTAGATTCTTGCTTTTAGAAAATGTAGATTGAAAAAGGAACTTATTTCACTGGATGATGATTGACATTGGTGGATACTGTGGTTACATATATCTCCATTAACTAATTGAAATGAAGATTGAGTGATGTTTTATTCATACTAGACTCCAGTTAATGGGAGTCTCTCAGGTTCTAAATGTGCCATGGCCAAGTGGTTAGCATCAGGAATTTGAAATCCGGCATCCCAGGTTCGATCCCCAATCGTAGTGTGACTGTCATGGTAGAGTGCCCTTGGGCAAGGCACATTTCCTAGCCTAGTACTGGTTTGGTCACCCTGAGAGACCTTGAATGAGTGGCCTGTCGCTGCGATATAACTAACATAATGTTAAATACGTAAAACCTTAACAAACTAGAACTATCAGTAATAATCACTGAAGATGATAAATACCCCCTAAAAAGCACCTTGACCTACACCATAACTTAATTAGTAAAAGGTCCTGTAAATTATCATGCAATAATGTAACCCCTTTAGGATATACACATCTCCTCTTGGTATAGACTTGCTTCATGCAAAATTTTATTGAATTCCACCCAGTGGTTTGTAAGAAATAGGCCGGACAAAATACCCCCTAAACAGCACCTTGACCTACACCATAACTTAATTAGTAAAAGGGCCATAACTCTGTAAAATATCATGCAATTGTAACCCCTTTAGGATATGCACATCTCCTCTTGGTATAGAAGCTTCATGTAAAATTGAATTCCACCCAGTGGTTTGTAAGAAATAAGCTGGACAAAATATGGCTTCAAACCGACCGACAGACAGATTGCCCGACACAGTGACTCCTATATACCCCTCTTCTTGAAAGGGGGTATAATAAAGAATCAGGTTCTAAAAACCAGATTTGAACTTCATCCTCTAAGTTGTGCATGGTTACTAGAAAGAAATGTCTCATTGGGAAGACTACTGAGTACTACAACAAAAACTTAAAAGTATCTTGGAGAAAAAAGACATTCAACAAATCTCCATTAGTCAGTGTTTTCAAAAAGTCGTCGGTTCAAGAGAATTGGATTCAATTGATTCCATGGTATTTAGGTTAAAAGTTTTACCTTTTATTTTTTTCAAATACTCAAATAGGATTTTATATTTGAAACCATAAAAGTAATCAAAAACGCCTATATAAAGTCCATCATGCCTCGCATAATTTTGATATTGAATTGAAAACATTATGTCATAAAGGGAAAATACATCTATTAACCCTTTCCCTCATACGACAATTCTGCAGCAGACGACTTTGAACGTATTTTGTCAAAACATAGAAAATCTCCTTAATTGAATGGATAACCTATGACTGAAAGTGGAAAACATTGTGGCAAAAGGAGAAATTGCACGTTTTGTGCAATTTCTTCTTTTGTCACTATGTTTTCAAAAAGCCGTCTGCTGCAGAGGCGTCAGAAAGCGTCTATATGAGAGAAAGGGTTAATTTCTTAACCCTTTCCGACGTGTGGCCAAGTTTGTATGCATCTATAGAAGATGAATAATTGGAAACTAAGGCAAATTTTCAAAATTTGCATTTTTTTTAACCCTTTCCCTCATACAACAATTCTGCAGCAGACGACTTTGAACGTATTTAGTAAAAAAATGGAAAATCTCTATAATTTAATGGATAACCTATGACAAAAAGTGGGAAACATTGTGTCAAAAGGAGAAATTGCTTGTTTTGAGCAATTTCTTCTTTTGACACTATGTTTTCAAAAAGCCGTCTGCTGCAGACGTATCAATCGTATATATAAGGGAAAGGGTTAATACATGCTTACCAACCCTCCAGATTCAATCGTCAGTCTCACGATTTGAAGGGCGTAACCCAACCCCCACGATCGTGAGGGAGAAACTCACGATTTTCGAAAATTCGAAAATTTAAAAAAAAAGAAATCATGAGGATAAATGTACTGAAAATTACTACAATCATTTTCTAACATCAACTTTTTAACATATTGTCACTGATAAAAGGCCCTTTATTTCAACAAGTTCAAAACAATGTGTGTAGCTCAACTAAATGATTAATACATGTATGTATATTTCTTCTCCATGTGTCTTTATTCCATTGATACCCGTGTTTTTCATTCAAAAGTATGTCTATATTAAAATTAAAATGTTGTTAATATTTTTATTTTCTTGGATGTAATATGAAAGTCTTTGACATAACAGACAACTTGTGGGATTTTCTAGTTAACCACAGTTAAAACATTTCTAAATATCAAAGGACAGATTTGAAAACATGCCAAAATAATACATAAATGCTAAGATACAGTTGAAAATAATCTGTTTAATAGAAAACATTCTCAAAATGAGTCTTTTTAATTATTTTCCTATATTAAATATTGAAAGTATTGTACATGTATCCCTGCATAGTTATCTAATTTCCGTTCTATCGTGAACATTTCTACTGTTAAATTAATGGCGCTGAAAATCTCCCCCTTCAAACCCCAATCCCCCACTTTGAGATTATGAAACTCCCCCTTGAAGATGAGAAAAGGTTGGTAAGCATGTTAATAAGCGTAACATGGATAATTTTACCCCATTTTTTTAATTGCTTTTGTGTACATCTTTTGTCTTAATCATCGTGGCAAAGGGAGACATAATGAGCAAATTCTCCTTTTCCATGATGAACTAATATGCTTCTAATTGTTGGCAAATCTACAAAATTGCAATTTCTCCTTTTGCCACAATGTTTTCCACTTTTTGTCATAGTTTATCCATTCAATTATGGAGATTTTCTATTTTTTGACAAAATACGTTCAAAGTCGTCTGCTGCAAAATTACCGTATGGTTAAAACCAAGCTTGCAACCCCTCTGGTAAAGGTACTCATATGAAGTGGCATTGCGTAAATTAGAAATATCAATTTGCTTAACTCTTTTCAGTATCTACAAGAGAGGTTTGAATAAATGGTACACGACAGCCCGATCAATAACGATTCAAAAGTGTCAACCCTGATATAGATGCTATTTGAGACCTCAGCAGCAGATGACTTTTGAAAACATTGTGGAAAAATGCTAAACAATTTCTTCCTCAGCCATAATGCTTTCAACTCAATTCAATAATTTTCAGTAAAAGAGAAGTTCCATAATTTTGGCTAGAGATGTTCAAAGTATTCTTCTGCAGATTTGTTGTATGCGGGAAAGGGTTCATTTTAAGCAATATCTCTTTATCCCAATAAGTTTTCTATGGAGGGATTAAAACTTGTCTGTAACAGATTAACACTTTCCCAATTATAACAAATCTGCATCGGACGACTTTGAAAGCATCTGGGCAAAAATATGGAAAACCTCTTATTGAATAAAGTTGGAAAACATCATGGCAAAAGGGGAAAATGCTCATCAGCAGCATGTTCTCATTTGAGCAAAATATTTTCGGCTACTGCAGAGGCGTCAGAAAAGGGTTAACCCTTTCCCTCATATAGACTGCAGCAGACGGCTTAATGAAAACATGGAGACAAATGAAGAAATTGCTCAAAACAACAAAATTTCTCCTTTTGTCACTATTTTTTTCATTCTTTCATTTAATTGAATTTTCTGTGCTTTTGCTTGGACATTTTCAAAGTCTGCTGCAGATTTGCTGTATGTGGGAAAGGGTTAATGATCTCCGATGCAATTATGCCGTTTTGTTTACCTTAGCCTGAGGTGAGGAAGTGTCCAGCTCTTCAGCGTGAGGTGGTTAAAAACAGTCTAATAGCGTTCTTGGCTACCGTCGACATTTACCTTTCAATTTTATCTCTATACAATGTCGTCTGCTTTCCATTCTAAATTCCAATAAGTTGTTTTTTAAATTAGTGCAGTGACATGCATTTACATAAATATATGCATAAAACACACTGACAGTTATGTTTCCTTTATTTACAAAATCATTGGAACATGAACCAACTAGTTCTCAAGTCCCCTGTCAATTTGCACCTGTCGTCTGCCAGTCGACGTCGGAAAAGAAAGTGTGTCATTTCACGATATTTGACATTTCTATCAATTTATACTTAACCAAATAAAACATACCTAGTGTTCGTTTAAATTCCCAGTCTTAAAATACAAAAATTCCGAAAACATTCATCAAATTCCAACCCGAAAAGGTCCATGTTTATCCCTCCCATTCAATAATATCAGAACATATCCGCATGAGCTGACACAGCTAAGTTTTAATAACAATCACGTGACACGCACCTGTCGAACCTCTATTAAACTTATTTTAACCATTTTCTAACATATATATATATACGCTTTCGGACGTCTCTGCAGCAAACGACTTTTGTAATATAGTGTTACTTTTTATATTAATCCTTTCCTACATACAAGAAATCTGCAGCAGACGACTTTGAAAACATATAGGCAAAGACATGGAAAATCTCTATAAATTTAAGTATTATTATAACAAATAGAGTTGAAATCATCAAGTGAGACACACTGAGAAATTGCTCGTTATGAGCAATTCCTCCTTTTTTCACAATCATTTCAAATGACGTCACAGGCGTCAGTATGTTAAAAAGGGTGACTATTAACAGTGTTGTTAATTCAGTCCAAGTCTATAGCCTCTCGTATTCAGTCAATTTGAGTATTGAGCACTATTACAATAACTCATTTCTTTCTTTTACAAAGGTATAATTCCGTTTTAAACGTCATTTTTTGTTAAATTTTATTTTACATTAGGTATCTCTAAGTGCAGACGCATCAGACAGCAGACCACTTTTTAAAACAAAATGAGTATTTTCTCCTTTTGCCGAAAAGTTTTCTAAACTATGTCATACATATACTTTCATTCATAGCTTATTTCCTTTTGGTTTTCCTTAGATGTTTTCACATTCAGCTGCTGCAGATGTGTTACATGTAAGGAGGGGTAAATACGAATACTTACTCTAGGTACATTCCAATGCGCATCTTCCACAATTCGTAATAATACACAACAGCACAATAAACACTCAGATGGGCCTGTGTGCGTCCACATAGTTATCTAATGCCCCAGTCATAGTGTCACGTTTTAGCCGCCACGTTTAGCTACGTTGGGAAACGTGGCTACAACGTGAGCAAATGTAGACCAAAGTGGCTAATACGTGATTCATACGTGGTAAAACGTAATCAAACGTGACAAAACGTGATCAAACGTGACAAAACGTGAAGAGGCAATTTTAATTTTGGACATGTTTAAAATTCGCTCACGTTTCCCCACAGCGTACTACAACGTGGAGAGAACGTGGTACAGCGTAGTATAACGCATCAGAAACGTAGCAAAATCGTAATAGAACGTGAAGAAAGCGCGTCCCGCCGGCTGATACGTTTTGTTGCGTTTGCTGTGTGCTATGCTTCGTTGTGGCCTCGTTGCTACCAAGTTCCTAGTGCCGCGTTATTCCACGCAGTGTCTCGCTATGATACGCTGTAATACGTTGTACTACGCTATGAGCTGAGTTATGTTTCGGTGTTTTACGTTGTATTACGTTATGCTACGTTTCTGCTATGTTGTGCTTCGGTTTGGTACGTTGTGGTACGCTATATATTATACGCTCTGTCGCGTCAATGGATTGTAATTATTTCAACAGTCTTGTAAGAGATTCATCAATGCGTGACGCATTTAAACTGAACGTGGCGGCAGCGAGGACTAACGAAGCATAGTGTGGAACAACGTAGCGACAACGAGGTGACAGCGTGGCGGCAGCGAGACATAACCCGACTTTAATATTCATTGTCACCTTAAAATTGTGTCACAACGGGAATACAACGGGGCGACAGCGTGGCTATATCGTGGCTATGAATTGGCATCCGGCTGAAAATTGTTAAATCGTGGGTGTCAGAATCGGGGCACAACGGCGAGGCCAAAACGTGACACTATGACTGGGGCATAAGGAGCCTTCACTTTTCCGAAAACAATGTAGTGAATTGTAGTTGTAGACACCACTTTTTCTAAGGAGCTTTCACTTTTCGAAAACAATGTTATGAAATGTAGTTGTAGACACCAATGCCTCTAAGGAGCCTTCACTTTCCGAAATGGTGTTATGAAATGTAGTTGTTGACACCAATTTCTCTAGGGACCTTCACTTTCCGAAAACAATGTAATGACATGTACTTGTAGACACACATTTCTCTAAGGAGCCTTCACTTTTCCAAAAACAATGTAGTAAATAGTAGTTGTTGACACCAATTTCTCTAAGAAGCTTTCACTTTTCGAAAACAATGTTATGAAATGTAGTTGTAGACACCAATGCCTCCAAGGAGCCTTCACTTTCCGAAATGGTGTTATGAAATGTAGTTGTTGACACCAGTGTCTCTTAGTGGCCTCCAGTTTCCGGAAACAATGTAATGCAATGTAGTTGTACCCACCAATTTCTCTGACTTTTAGTAACTATAGGCCGAAAACAATGTAATGTAATGTAGTTGTAGACATCAATTTCTCTGACTTTTAGTAACTTACAGCCCAAAACAATGTAATGCAATGTAGTTGTACCAACCAATTTCTCTGACTTTTAGTAACTAAAGGCCGAAAACAATGATTTTTGGGATAGGGGCGTTTCGCCACTATCTCATAGCGAAGCTGCTTTCGAAAAGTCGGATTTAAAGCTGCAACCGCAGTCCACATGTGTATACCTACACCAAAATCGAGTTTTGATTGGTTATAATCTGCCTTTTCAACGATTTCATTGGTTCGACCGAATCACGAAACCCTCCGCTTGCATAATTTATGAGACAAAATAGTTTCTATGAATGAAACTCACTCTGAACTATGGTTGACCTCAATGTCAGTAGTGTGAGGTAACGTCGACCGTTCTGTGACCCCATTAGTTTACAACAGTCGACTTATAGAGAAATGTGCAAAGCACTGTAAATACAATTATTGAAAGGAGTTGAAACCATTGTGGCAAAAGTAGAAATTGCCTACGAAAAGCAATTTCCCCTTTTGTCACAATGTTTTCGATTGTCGTCTGCTGCACATGCGTCTGTAAGCGTCTGTAGGCGGAAAATGGTTACATCCTTCCCATGGAAGCGGAACCCTTTCCGTGATACTATAACAGTTCGAATATTTAAAAAATATTGTTGAAAATGGAGCTATTGCTGACAATGAGCAATTCCTCCTTTTCACACAATGCTTTCAAACACGTTTCAAATTAATTCTTTTCATATTTAAACGTTTTACTATGGACGTTCTTTCCCTCTTTCTCCCTTCCGGACACATTTTGAATAACATGCTAGAGATGAATGATTACGAGCAATTTTGCCTTACATCAAGGGGAAAAATATATAGTTGAAACCTTTGTGGAAAAAGAGGAAATGGGTCATGATAAACAATTCTGCAGCCGTCTGCTGCACATGCGTCAAAAAGCGACTGTAAGCGGGAAAGGGTTAACGGTTCTCGTTATCGCTACTTAGTTACAAACAAATGTTGAAAGTATATTTGCAAACGGAGCAATTGCTGACAATGAGCAATTCCTCCTTTTCAAACAATGCTTTGAAACATGAATCAATTTGTTTCTATAACCTAGATAACGAAAACGTTTGTCTACAGTTATTATTTTAACCTTTGCCCCTTTTAGACACATTTGACTAACCTTAACAGATGAATGATAATCAACAAGTTTGTCTTTTTCCACAATGTTTTCATCACTATTCAAAATCATACTTTTATTAATTCAGGTCAATAGTTATGCCTTAGTTCAATGTTGTTTGCTGTATATTTAGTCTATGTGGTCAAGGTTAAGGAATACTGTAAACAAACTTGTTACAACATAATTCGTCCAAAGAGAGAGGTCCTACTGTGTATACATGCCATGAAATAATGTTACAAACGGTCTCACCGCTACTGGGGAATTGTTGGTAAAACAGGTCGCGTTTTGTGTTGAATATTCTCGTGTGTCGCTGTATAAAGACCCTACTAGGAAATAGAAATTAAATCTACAAATTATAGATAAGTTAATTTCAACATTGATTGATTGGGATTTAACGCCGTTTTTAACATTTCTTCAGTCATATCACGGCGGCCAGTTCACCTACAAATGTATTTCCTGGTTTTCTCAAACCAGTACTTCTCACAACAATCTTCCCAAGCAACTGGCTGCGTTTCCACATAGACTTAGCCATTGGTGAAAGACGAATGACGCATGTCGCATTGACTTTTGTCAAACGTCGGAAAGAAATTTGGCCGAATTTGTCAACACATCCGAGTTATAACCGCAAGGTCATTATTTATTTTATTATTGAGAAGCTTCTAGCGATTTTGGGACTAAAATTATAATGTATATGCATTTGCGTTAATTTAAGACTCAACGTTCATCAACGTGTAATATAGTCCTAGATGTATCTGTTGACAAATAAACTAGAAATGTAGTCTAAATAGGTTTTTGAAAATTAACCTTGACGGTCCGGTCCCGTTTCGGAGATACAATTAAATTGCAAATACTTTACAAATACCATAATCTAAGCTGACGTGTTTTGACGCATCGAACCAGTCTTCTGTAATCAATACTTGAGTTGTCTCCGTCTGTAAAGCTTGGAGGTATAATCCGGCGTCCGGCCGGCTGTCTGCCTGAATGTGCATTCGTCCGTCCGTCATGGATTGCATGTATTGGTTAACACGTTGTTTCTGTATGGCAGATTTATTTCAAAGTGGTCACAATTATACCCGTGTGATCAGGAGAACGGCAAAGTACTAGGTACATAACTCTGGTCTGTTTTTTCAGTTATCTCCATTTTTCCTTATTTAGTTCAGCGATTGTCTCAATTAACTTTCATTGTATCAATTTCAAACTTGGTTTGTAGGTAACTTATGACCTACAGATTTGCAGTGCACCATTACCATAAATTTAGCATGCTGCGTTTGGAGTGTGTATATTTTTGTCTTTCAATGTTCTCCCTTATTATATGCAACACATGCGTTCCGTGAAATTCCCTTTTTCGTTAATGAGTGCTTCCCCAAGAGTTGTACTTCGTCAAATCTAATCTGTTTTTTAGGTGTAAACTCAATTTTTTCATTTCTTCGGTTATTGTCTCAATATATGTCCAATATATCAATTTAAGACTTGGTGTATAGGAAACTCAGAGCTGCAATTGTGCAGTGCAAAAGAAACATAACTCTATCATGCTTTCGATCGTCTTTCATTTATCAGCATGATTACAATATACATTGTGGATCTTTAGTGATTTCTGAACTAGAAATATTTTAATTAAGGGTAGCTGCTCGGTTTTTTTTTGTCAATCTTTTGTCCTTCGATATTTTGTTTATACAAGAAAAGGGTAAAACTTTGACAAATGAGGTATATGTTATTGGCAGGCAATATGTGTTGCTTCAAACATTTTTGGTTTGGTTTATTTAAAGGTCATTGTTTCATTGTTTCAACAATGTTTGTCCATATGATCTATGCCATATGTTTTCAACTTACATATGCCCCCTATACCATCAGCGCTTTCAGCGCTTTGATTATTGTAGTTGTAGGCACCAGTTTCTCTAGGGGCCATCACTATCCGTAAACAATGTTATGAAATGTAGTTGTTGACACAAGTGTCTCTTAGTGGCCTTCACTTTCCGGAAACAGTGTAATGCAATGTAGTTGTACCCACCAATTTCTCTGACTTTTAGTAACTATAGGCCGAAAACAATGTAATGTAATGTAGTTGTAGACACCAATTTCTCTGACCTTTAGTAACTTACAGCCCAAAACAATGTAATGCAATGTAGCTGTACCAACCAATTTCTCTGAAATTTAGTAACTAAAGGCCGAAAACAATGATTTTTTATTGTAGTTGTAGGCACCAGTTTCTCTAGGGGCCATCACTATCCGTAAACAATGCTATCAAATGTAGTTGTTGACACCAGTGTCTCTTAGTGGCCTTCACTTTCCGGAAACAGTGTAATGCAATGTAGTTGTACCCACCAAATTCTCTGACTTTTAGTAACTATAGGCCGAAAACAATGTAATGTAATGCAATGTAGTTGTACCCACCAATTTCTCTGACTTTTAGTAACTAAAGGCCCAAAACAATGTAATGTAGTAGACAATTTCTCTAACACTTAGTTACTATAGGCCGAAAACAATGTAATGTTATATAGTTGTATAAACCAATTTCTCTAACATTTAGTTAATAGAGGCCGAAAACGATGTAATGTTATGTAGTTATAGACACCAATTTCTCTGACTTTTAGTTACTACCGGCCAGAAACCGTAATTTTATGTAGTTGTAGACACCAATTTCTTTGTCTTTTAGTTACGTTAAGTAGTTAGTGTACACTATGCCATGTACAAGTATGTTACAGGTGCAAATACGTAAAGAGACATATTTTGATGCCGAGGTGTCCGGGACGATTCCCTAGCTCTTTCCCAAAAAAAACCTTTTTCTTTAATGTGCTCAATATATCGCAACGATCAGTACTTGTTGAGAGGGAGAAACGAAAAAGCATCTAAGAAAATTTCCAGTACCTGGACCGGGATTTAAACCCCTGACCTCTGACATTCCAGCGGGTAAAGCCACTCAAACAGATGGCCTTTGCCGTAGTTTACGTACAGCCATATATCTCACTAAAACGCCGGACCTTTAATGTGGTATAAGTACATATATATCTCACTAAAATACGTAGCCTTTAACGTGGTATACCCCGGTAGCTCAGGCGGTAGCGACGCGGGCTGTCAATCAAGGGGTTGGGAGTTCGAATACCGGCTCGGCCAACTTTCTTTCCGCCGATTGACAAAAGTCAATGCGACATGCGTCATTCGTCTTCCACCAATGTGCTAAGTCTATGTTGAAAAGCAGCCAGTTGCTTGGGAAGATTGTTGTGTGGAGTATTGGTATGAGAAAACCAGGAAATGCATGAGTAGGTGAACTGGCCGCCGTGATATAACTGAGAAATTGTTAAAAACGGCGTTAAATCCCAATCAATCAATCATTAATGTGGTATACGTACACATATATATCCAACTAAAACACCGGGCCTTTAATGTGGTATATGTACACATACACCTTACTAAAACATTGGGCCTTTAATATGGTATACGTACACATATATCTCACTTAAACACCGGGCGTTTAATTCAGTATACATAAACATATATCTCACTAAAACACCGAGCCTTTAATATTGTATACGTAAACGTATATCTCACTAAATCACCGGGCCTTTAATGTGGTACACATATATCTCACTAAACCACCGGGCCTTTAATGTGGTTCAAGTACACATATGTCTCAATAAAACACCGGTGCTATACTGTTGTATATGTACACATACATCACTAAAACTCCAGGCCTTTAATGTGGTATACTTACATATATATCTCACTAAAACACCGTGCCTTTAATGTGGTATACGTAAGAATATATTTTACTTAACTACCGGGCATTTAATGTGGTATATGTACACATATATCTCACTAAAACACCGGACATTTAATGTGGTATACGTACACATATATTTAACTATAACACCTGGCCTTTAATGTGGTATAGGTAAACACATATATATCCCGTTAACACACCGGACCTTTAATGTTGTATATGTACACACACATCTCACTTCAACACCGGACTTTAATGTGGTGTACGTTCACATATATCTCACTTAAACACCGGGCCTTTAATGTTGTATACGTACACATATATCTCACTAAAACACCTGGCCTTTAATGTGGTATATGTACCCATATATCTCACAAAAACACCGGACATTTAATGTGGTATACGTACACATATATCTCACTAAAACACAGGAGCTTTTATTTGGTATATGTACACACATATCTCACTTAAACACCGGGCCTTTAATGTGGTATACGTACACATATATCTCACTAAAACACTGGGCATATATGTCTAACTAAAATAGGTTGTTCAATACTATGTTGTCTTTAGCAAGGGGTTAGCAAGGGTCTCGTCAGAGTCAATTGCTATACTACTAGTAGGCGAATTCCGAAGACACTCATCGAAATCTAGGCTGGAATCAGTCCCTTTTGTTTAAGTCTTATTACAATATCGGCAATTAATTACTTCAAATATCCTTTTTTCAGTAGTTCTCCATTACTGAACACCATTTTGGGTTCGGAGAGATTTCTTATTATCCATAGATTGTATATAATGTAAATGAAAACACATGCATCTGTGGAATATTTGCTAAAAATGAATGTTCTGGTTCCAGAGTATTCATGTCTACAGTATCGTACCGCCAAATAATCCGGCACTAAAGCAACACAATGCGTTAACTTGGTGGGATATCAACCGGAAATGGATTTGAGTTGACATCTCTAATGCATTAGAAAGAACTACAAAGAAATGTGCTGTTAAAATATATAAATTACATAATCGAAAATGAAAAATGTATTTCTGCGCTGTCAACAAAAACATTCATGGAAATACATGTGCATGTTTGTGAATCGACTCAAAGAAGGAATTAAAACATTGTAATGAAAAGTAAATAATGGTTGATATAAAAAATTGACATGCTTTAAATTTAATAAACGAAGACATTACCTATATTTTATTCGTTACAGCGAAAGTCTATACAAATTTGTCACTTTTTGTCACTACAGATTTGAAATGCCGTACAAATGAGTGGTCGGTGAAATAAGTTAAAACTGTTCAGTTTAGGCATTAAAATGTGCTCCATGGAAAAACCAAAAGACACCCGAGGGTAATGTTATGTAACTAATGTATACATTAAAATGAGCGGATTCGGGGTAAAAAGTTAAAAACACCTTATTATGACTTACCCGTAACACCAGTCAATCAACCAATCAATTAGTTAGTTAATTAATAAAATAACCAAAAGACACATGAGATTCAGTGTGCGTGTATATATAAACTAAATAGAACTGACTTTTGGAGTGGTGTGAGATCGGGGTGGTTAAGCGGCCTATTTTGACTTACATGTCCACTTTTATTCAACCAAACAGTCAATTAATAAATCCATCTATTCTTTATCATGAATTCCCCATAGCAGTGGTACACATGTCCGTTGACACCTCTGCAACCAACTCCTTCAAAATGTTGGGATTTAAAATAAATTCAAAAGCATTGCATATACACATTAAAGGTCCGGTGTGTTAACGGGATATATATGTGTTTACCTATACCACATTAAAGGCCAGGTGTTATAGTGAAACCCCATTAGTAAACGATTAGTTTCTTTGTATGATGTTTTACGTTGCTTTTAACAATATTTTAGTTACATCATTCTGTAGAAAAATGTAAAATAAACAGGAATTTATTTCTGCTTTGATGTTAGAATTAGACATGTTTATGTGTTAATTGCATACACAAATGACGACTAAAATCCATTGTAAACCAGCAGGTATGTTAAACAAGAACTACCAAGATAGCAGATGTGCATAAATAAGCGAAGAAGTTTGTGTCAAGTTTCAATATATATATATCTGCGTTTATGGCAAGCCAATTGTCCAATAATTACGTGAACCCAGGTTCACGTTCGAAAAACTAGGATTAACGATCGATAAACTAGGTTTTTCGAACGTAAAACCAGGTTTATCGAATACTAACTTATATTTTCGAGCGAAAACATAGGATAACGGGCGTAAACCATAGTTTACGCTCGTGAACCCATGTTCACGCTCGATACACTAGGTTTCTCGATTGAACTAAGAATTTCGGTCTTTATCCTAAGTTCACGAGCGTGAACCTATGTTTACGGGCGTGAATCTGGGTTCATGAGCGTGAACCATAGTTTACGAACGTGAACCTAGGTTCACGGTCGTAAAGATAGGTTCACGTTCGTAAACTATGGTTCTCGCTCGTAAACATAGGTTCACGGTCGTAAACCTAGGTTCACGCCCGAAATTCATAGTTGATTTGATAATCCTAGTTTATCGACCGTAAACCATGGTTTACGTTTGATAAACTAGGTTTCTCGATTGAACTACGAATTTCGGTCGTTATCCTATGTTTACGTGCGTGAACCGGGGTTCACGAGCGTGAACCTATGTTTACGAGCGTGAACCATAGTTTACGAACGTGAACTTATGTTTACGACCGTGAACTTGGGTTTACGAGCGTGAACCTACGTTTACGAGCGTGAACTATGGTTTACGACGTTATCCTATGTTTTCGCTCGAAAGTATAGGTTAACATGCTTTTACGTTCGAAAAACCTAGTTTATCGATCGTTAATCCTAGTTTTTCGACCGTAAACCTAGGTTCACGTAATTATTGGACAATTGGCTTGCCATATGCGTTCAGTTCCTATATCATTCAATATATGGACATAGCAAAGTGCAATTGTAAAGCGTTCTCGTTTAGACTTTCGCGATCGGTAGTTACATGTCCAAATGTAATCTGCAGTTAGCCCCTTGCTGTCAACACTTTCAGTGCTTTGATTTTATGTGATTTGACAACGTCGGTCCTTCAACACTGACAGTAGTAAGGGAGGGTAGAATAGGGCATTTGGCAAATGCCCTATTCTACCCTCCTTTTTCGCGACTTTCATCTCCAGGGGAGGGTAGAATAGGGCATGCCCTATTCTACCCTCCATTTAAAAGGGATTTAAAGAGTAAAGGTACGAAGGGGAGATGGGGCATTTAAATAACTCTGTTGTTTTGTGAATGCCCTATTCTACCCTCCCCTGGAGATGAAAGTCGCGCCAGGGGAGGGTAGAATAGGGCATGTCCAAGGAGGGTAGAATAGGGCATCGTCCTATTCTACCTGACCAGTACATGCCCTATTCTACCCTCCTTGGACATGCCCTATTCTACCCTCCTAGGAGATGAAATACCCTCCTTGATAGGATAGACCGTGGACTTAGTCGTTTTTAGACCTTTTCTGTTGTTGGACTTAGTCGTTTTTCAATGACAAATTTGAAAAAGTTGAACTTTCTAAGTATGTGGTGTGGCCCTGAAAAGGGCCGTTTTGTTTTCACAGATGACAACAGCCAAAGTTTGCTCTGCAAATTGGACAGAACTTGTTTCTCCTTCTTTTAGTTACTGTCAATTTTCCCTCTCCATCCCAATGAACTCTTCTTTTCATTTCAACGCCTAAATACACCACATCTGGTTGTTGGTGTTGAAGCGTAACATTCTCTCTGGGTTGTCCTTCTATGAGTTGACGATGAATATTGATGAGTCGTTGACGAATATTTCTGAGATCATCTGCAACATTCCTGAGTTCTCTGTGTAATTCCATGCTGATATCGAGGAGTGTATGGAATGAAATGACGTTCTGCTATTTATACCGATAGGTCGGATTGACCTACTTTTGACTCAGAATTAAGCTTAACCAATGAAATGCATCGAACGTCATCCAATGAAAAGTTTGGGGTCAACCTAGTGTAAATACATGTTTTCAAATGTTTTTTCTGGTAAGCTATGTCATATTATGGATTGTTTTTAGGAATATCAAAAAACAAAAAACACAAAGATTTATGATTAAATGAACTTTTTATTGAACTATGAACTATGAACTATGAACAGTGAACATATTTACAATACAGTTTTTACAATAAACTTTTACAATAAAGTTTTTAAAGTCTTTTCATGTATTGTTTTTCCATACATCTGTTTGAACCAAATGGTTACATTTCGATCGTTTCTGTGATGTTCGGTTGTCCTAAATGTTTGTTGTAGACATTTCTGTAGATTGTTTCCTCTCGCTATTGCATTCAGTACAAATATACAGTAATATCCACACACTACACCCAACAAACTTTGAATAACTTGTTTGTTGTATGTCCATGATGATGAGTTATTGTGGATAAAGGTCATAATTTCTGTGTCGAGTGGTGGTAATCCATATGAATCGAAGTATGTTGATTCTCCATTTCTGTTAAAGATCACTGCTATCCAATGTTCACCAGATCTGTCAGATGAGTCTGTATTGACAATGTAAGCTTGTATACTGACTGGTTTTTGTTTTGGTAATTGATCTTTAGCACAAACTTGTGCATGAAGGTTTTTTATCCAAGTTCCATGATCCAGTATGTATTGTATTTCATGAGTATGCATTACTTTCCCCAGGCCTGTTTGACTTTCTCACCCCACTGTTCAATCCATAAATCAGGAAACCCATTGATAACATTCTGTTTAATATTCAACCACATTTTGTAGGCTACTACAATTTCTGAGTCTTTCAGTTCCATTTCTTCTATTACAGGATACCATTTCTCCATGATCTTGTTTGGATTAATCCTATGTATTGCTGTGTCAATGAACATATCTGTATGATCATGTCTGTCCATGAAGAGGCAAAGTTGATGTTGCATTTGACTTGGATGATCTATGAGACACCCATGACATTTATTATGTACTTCTTCAGCGATAAGTGTCTGTAATTCATCTATTATGATTTTTTCAAGAGAATTGTAAATGTCCTTTCTCCTTTTTTCACTGACAGTAGCTGAAGAATATTTCACTTTGAAAGCTTCATCTCTAAGTAGAATCGCCAATTCATGACCGGCCATGATTTCTTTTTTCAGTAATCTGTGATGATTTCTTTTTCAGTAATCTGTGATGATTTCTCTTAAGCCGTTGATTTCTATCTGATTATCGAATTCAGCAAAGACAATAACGTTGATGACTGTAGGAAGTACCACACCAAACTGAAGTTCAATTCTGACGCTCCCTGTTTTTATAGGATGTAGCTGTCCTTCTTCACTGCCTTGATCTGGTGTCAGATCATACCCCCACAATGCATAGCCAGCTTCGAACTCATCTTTAGTTATGTCAAATGATTTATTAGCGCCAATAGCCGAGACAGCCTGGTGTAGCGACAGGTATGACTTAAGAAAAAGGCCATGTTCGAAATCAGGTTCAAATGGTCTGTTATGAATACTATGACCGTTACATGAAACATTTAGTTTACTCAGATTAAAGTGCTGAAAATGGTATGGATTTTGTGCATAAGCCCCATTTAAAGCATCATTTCGTGCCATACCAATGAACATACGTTTTGGTATTTGTCCTTGGAACAAATGATCTTCAACTTTTGACTGAAGACCATTTCCGATTGTGAATGTTTTAACTTCAACTCTACGAATTGGTATTTTCATGTTTTGCTGGGCAATGATTTGATTTAGATCATTTGCAATGACTGGTAGTATTTCAACATTTCTTACATTGAAACTAACTGTTTCAAACACAACTTTTGATGGTGGTGCCCCGGCAGCCCCTGTAAGACAGAAGGTTGAAGAAGATCTATTGAGCTTTAATCGCATTTCAATACCATTTGGTAAATATTTCTCTTGATGAAACATATCAAGATGAATTCGTCCACACAACTCTGTGGTTTTGCTTTCTGTTATTACAGCTATTCTTTTTACTAATCCTGCGTTGGCACCATCATGAGTTAATATATTGAAATGTCCAGCAGTGTCTTTAATCCAAAGATCACTAGCCTTTAGATGAGTGACTTTACTATCTGTATTGTATGACAGAAGATTTTCAATATATGCTCTGTACGGGTATGTGTCCAAATTACAGCTGACCAATTTATTGTTTAAATACAGATCAATACTGCTAAACATACTGTGAAGAAAATTGTTTGTTGGGGCAACATTAGAATCTGCTTCTAAGTCAGTACCATCTGCTTTTGTAATTTTGAATTTAACATACAAATAAGACTGTGACAAATCTGTCCAACACTCTGTCTGAGATGGAATAATGAATTCTATCGGTGAATTGTTTCCTAAAGATGCTACAGGAAAATGCTCAACCCATTGACTTTCTTGCATTGTTGTCATCGTTGGTGGTACAGACAGAACATCAAGTTCTGATTTACTACATTCACAAGACCCACTTTGCATCATTTTTAATACTGGTTTCTTTAATCAAACACGTCTAAAGTTCTACGCTTACTGTAATGTTTCTTATGTCTCTTTGAAACGATCTTACCCCTATGAGTTCGAGACTTTAAATGACGAGACTGTCTCGTTTTAGGCTTATTTATTCCACCTATAAGATTCTGTGCCAGATCTTTTACTGATTCTTTTCCACGCGATATCAATACAGCTTTTGGATTTTTTCCATGTAAGAAAATATCTTGAGCAGCACCTATTCCTTGTTTAATACCCTCCTTCTTTAAAGCATTAAATCCAGATTTGACTAAAGGTTTTAGTAGTGGTGTAACAGTTCTGAGTGCTGATTTAAATAATGAACCTAGCCCATACCCATACTGGTGTTTTACACCTCTATATACAGGCATCATTTTTTTGGTATTGGTTAACCCACACTTTAGCGAACCTGTCTGAAATGTAACTTTGCGATTGTCTTGCCAATAACAAAATGAACAGGATAACCAGAATCACCAGTTATATTGATATGAATTGTATCGAATTCCGATTTTGAGACAGGGATATAATGTAAATTCATTATCTCATGATTGATATGTTGACTATCATTATTTTCATCAGAATTGGATGGTTTGAACGGAACGACACGAAGTATAGGGGCTAATGTATCACCAACGATAGAGTATTCAACAATATCTGAATAGATAAACAAATGATTATATCCTGCATCAATGTTTGCACTGTACTTGAACATTTGTAAACTATTTTTCCCCGGATAGATTGTATTCCCCTTGAATTCTGGTGATCCACCGAATTTCAAAAACAATGATGGGTGAAGTTTTATCCCTGTTTTAATAACTTTAGTAAATCCAAGTTTTGGGCGTTTTGTTTTTTTTGAATATTCGATAATCAAAGCAGATTGATTTTTTGATAGTAAATCACCTATCATGTTTTGTATTATTTCATTTATAACATTCAACACATGTGATGGTGATGTGTAAGACCCCGCATCAAAAGTGAATTTCATTGACCACTTGTTTGGTGTATCGGATGGATCATAGTCTATTGGTAATAATGGTGGCAATTTCTTATTAGATTTAACAAGTAGTTTTTGAAGTGCTACATCACGTGTGATTATTTCAAATTCTGCTTCTTGCTCAGATATGTTTAAAAATTGTGACGGCGTAATTAGTTGAGCTATTGCAACTTCCCATTGTTCTTTTCCAATATGAATTGTTTTCGGTAACTTGACTTTAAAACAACATTGTGTATTACTTGGAAAGTAATCCATAGAACTGTCACTCGGTAATGTAAGATAAAATGAATTCATCTTTTACCATCAATAAGATCAAATGTCTGTTTCCCCTGTTTTGTATATTTCAAACCTGGTGATGGTAGAATATAACCTAATGAACTACTTAAAAGAATTAACCACAATTCGTGATTTTCTGTTCTAAGACTGAGATGTATTATGGACGTTACAATGATTGTATAAATAACAATGATTTGTGAAATGTACGTGAACTGATTTTTAGGAACACGATTTCCACAGCAATTATACGGTGTTGATCGACTATCGTCGATACTTTCTGTTCCAACTTCAATGTTAGACTGTGAACGCTTGTCTAGCGTCATGACTTTTTATTAACAAGATATGATTCTGGAATCCAACTTTGAAATTTGGTAGGATATCCTTTCCAATTAACCTTTATTTCTCTGACTATTTTTTTACCTTTACGTCTTGTTCGTTTTGCAAGAACTGAATCAATTTCATAGATTTCATCATCTTTTATGAATTGTAATTCAGGTTCATAAAACGTGCCCAAGATTTGCTCACCGTCTAAATCTTTAACGACATATGTTACTGGAGAAGTTGATTTATTTACATGTACAATTTCAAATAATTCCTGTGTCCAGTTAGGAAGATAACCTTTTTCAAATGTTCGTTTTGTTTTGTTAATTCGTACACGGTTTCCTATTTTGAATTTTGCTTTTTTATTTGAAACGGGGTTCTGAGGGTACAGATTCTCTGAAATTTCAGCTTCATTAGTTTGATTAACAGATGCAGGATTTGATTTGATACTTCTGTGAAAAGTATTATTGTAATTCTTTACTAATTTTTCCAGAATATCAATGTAACGCTTTGTTTTCATGTGAGTGAAATATTTCCACATACGTGTTTTCAAAGTTCTTTGAAATCTTTCAACAATACTTGCTTTTGTTTCAGGGTTTTCAGTGGTAAAGAAATGAATACGATTTCGTTTTAACCATTGTTGAAATTCTTTGTTTTTGAATTCCGTACCTTTATCCGTTTGCAAAGAAATCGGGGTTCTTTTTGATTTCTGAAGTATGGATTGAAATGCAACAATTAACGTTTTACCAGTTTTATTTGGAATAGGAACAACCCAGGAAAACTTAGAAAATACATCAATAACACAAAGTAAATACTTTTTGTTGTCATTTTGTTTAGCTAAATGTTGCATGTCTGCTAAATCAGCTTGCCATTGTTGATCAATACCAGCCACAATAGTTCTACGTCTTTTGAAACGTCTTCGTATAGGTTTATGTAAAGTAAATGTTGTTTCTCCTTGTAACCATTCCCTTACATCCTGATATTTCACACCCTTCAAAACGTACTTAGCAGCATGATACAGTTGCTTGATACTGGAATAGGCTACAGAACTATTTATGTTATAATACAATTTTCTTAAAACGAAATCAAGTTTCTGATGCTTCTTCTTTAGTATGATTCCCATGTCTGACGTTTTGAAGTACTTGCTTTTCGCTTTATAGGGGTAGTTAATTCTTTTCTGTAGAATTCCCTAAGACGATCTCTTTCACCAGGTTGTGTGTAGGGTGTCATTGACTGAACTTGTTTTTTCATTTTTGCAGATGTTGGTGATTTTTTTGGGGTACTGTAAGTATCAGCAAAATGAACTTGTTTTTTCATTTTTGCAGATGGTGGTGATTTCGTAGGGGTACTGAAATCATCAGATTCACTTTCGTCGGATTTATCATCATGTATGTTTTGTTTATGCATCCATTTCCATCTTGCTTGATTACCAATAACTTCTTGTGGTACGTTACTTTCATGTAAAGCCTTTGAAAAAGTTTCCCAGCCTCTTGGTTCAATACCTTTTCTAAGTCTTAATGAATCATTGATTAAATCAATGATATTTGAGCCAGGAAGTCGTTTACCTTTGTATGAAACAACACCGTGGTTATCCCAAACAAGATTTTCATTATCTTTGACCATGTTTAAAAGTAATTCAGCTTTCCTTTGCATGGTTTTAGGAACGCTTTGTAATATTCGGTCATGCATTGAATTAGGTTCAGGATTTGATAGGGTAGATGTATGTTGTTGTGATGGTTGTGACAATGATTGAGCCTTTTTCAATGAGTTCTGTAACTTGAATAAAGTTTCACCGTACTTTTGCACCTTTTCTGTTTCTGACATATCTGACGATTCCAATATGCCCGACATCTTATTTTGTAGATGTACTACATCTGCTACTTGTGGATTTGGTGGTAATCGAGGTCTTTGTTTTTGACGTTTCATATCCTCTAAGATTTGATAAGGTACAATAACCATTTTTCTGACTGACATTGTTCTTACAGTGATTTCAGCACACCACCAAGTCCCCCGATAACAGCTTTTCCTAACAATGGTAATAAGGCTCCTGCAAGCAACGGTAGGAATCCTCCTTTCTGGTTAAGAATTCGTTTCTTTTTCTTAATGGAAACCGATTTCGATGCAATTTGTCTGAGTTGTTGACGGATTGGATGTAACTTAGTCTTATGAGCCTTGGTCAGATGAACATTGCCTTTTAAAACGTTGTGACAACATTCCGAAACACAATCAATGACAGGACGATTAGCTGCGTTAACTAGCTTTTTTCTCACATTGTGTGGTGACTGTATCATGGCCATTACCATTGATCCATGTTTTCTAATGAGTGGTGATTTCTGTTTACCCATGTTGACACTATCTCTGTCTGAAGTAAAATGATCTATTTCTTTTCAATGCAATACTTTTATTGTAATGCAAATCGTGAATACAAAGCACCTAAAGCTGTTCTTGCTGATGATGAAAGTGGTACAGTTGTCAGCGGCGAAAATGGTGCAATATCGTACAAGTCCGTAGCACGGGATGCTGTGAATGGAGGCGAACCAAGTCCACTTGAAGAAGGAATAGATTGAAACTTTATTTGTTTCCGTGGTGTCATTGTCCGAACTTGCTTTTGTCTTTTTTGACTTTTAGGTGTTTTTTTCTTCAAATCTTTTTTCTTGGTTTTGTTTTTTGTTTTATTTTTGGGTTTTTTTCTCATTGTAATAAATCTTTCATCGATGACAAATCGGTCATTTCTTTTTTTGGACGGCTTTTTCCTTTGTTTGTCAACACCAAATTTACGAGCTGTCTTTTCTCCGTCCCATCGTAACAAGCTTCTAATTATAACACCACCAAGAAACCCTCCTCCGCCAGGTTTAAGAATGATTTTTCGCTTGACTTCTTCATCAATCTCAGGGTTGGCTAACTTATGTATGTCATCTTTATGTTTCGTCATGTATGTAACCGTCTGTTTCGGTAATTTGATTTTATGACCAACAATGTTTTTAGCAGCCAAAGTAAACCATTTTAATATTTCTTTTAACCCTGCTTTGAGTAAAGCTTCTCTGGCATGTTTGTTGGTTTCATGACTTAGGTTTTGTAAGGCATGAATCACTGACTTTGAAGTGTGTGGTATAGCCATGTTTACACAAAGACCTGACCAAGATAAATGAATGTTAATCTTCTCATCATAAGTATTTTATAGTGGGGAATAAACAATAGGTCCACGATCTTCATTTTGTGTAAACCATCTGTGAAATATATCCGTTCTTAGTTTCATCTCCTTTTGAGTACGAGAATGAAAATCAATCACCAAATACCCATGATCTTTAGATGTAGCATCTTGGTAGGCCATTATCAAATGAGGTGCTTGCATTTGATTTGACAAAGTCTTTATTTGATTCTTATCACGTACATTTTGAAACAAGATCATGTATTTTGAATTCAAACTAATGGTTCGACTCGACTTGGACTGCTGAAACATGTTTTGTGTGATATAAATCACACTTGCATTCCTATGATGACCTTTTCTTGTAAACCATAACTTGATTTTATCTTCATCTTTTTCCCCTAACATGTCATCAAAGACAACTAAATGTGGAATGTCAACATCACTTACAATTTCATTTTCATCGTCGGGGATACCTTCAATGAATTTCATGATTTCGAATTTCTCTTGCATAACATTGTAAGCATGTTGCCATTCTTTGTAACACCATACCACTTTTTCTGGTACAATGTTGAACAGATCATTTCTATATTCAATCAGTTTATGAACGAATTCTGTTTTACCACATCCACTAGGTCCTGTAATATACATATTACAGGGATGTTGAAATAATATGGACTGAATATCGGCATCCATGTTAACTCTTTAAAGGTCTGAGAAGAAATAACAACACAAGAATAAAGTTATCTTATTTTATTCACATCTTTTATACAATTCATATTATTGACGTAGAGATTTGTACCCATATGGAACAGTGTCCGTATCATTGACAATTACTCTTTTTGTATACACTGATCTGTACGTTTTTGTTTGAGCTTCACTTGTCACAGATCTGTCGGTATGTCTTTTAATTCTACACGCATAGGTCACTTTTATTTCTGTGTTACGATCTTCAGCACATTGTGTAAATGTTTCAAAGTTGATCAATTGACAGGTATTATAATCCAATGTGATTCCTTTCACTTTACATTTAGTTTCTCTTTTTCCTTCTTTTGTTTTCATTTCATAAGCATAATTTTTTGGACCTAGTCCTCTAAATTTGACAATTGTACAATCTGGTTCTTCATCTGTCCATTTTCCTAGTCTGCTATTAATAATGGGTGGATTCCATAAGCATGGATCATGAATGTACATACAGCTGTCTGTGTCAAAGTACAATACTCTTGATTTTAATTTTTCTAAGATACTGTACAGTTCCATTCTTGCATACGCTGTCACATAGGAACCTACTATAACATTGGCTGTAGCATGGGTTTCAATGTGATCTAATTTGGTCTCATAATTCACCAGTATGAAATCACACTCATTATCAAATATTTCAACATGTTTCACAAGAACATTTGAGTTATTCATCATTTCAAAGTACTTTGTTGCATCTTTAATGTACTCAGTCTGACTCATGATTTCTCGCTGAGCCAATTTTCCCCAAAGACAATTCAACATGATCTTGGCAAAAGCTCGAAGACCTGGATTTTTTTGAATGGAAGATGAGTCAAGTTTGACACCTTCTGCTTTTTCATAATCATGAATGAACTTCTGCTTTTCCGAATCAGACTTACACCAACCGGGGTAACCACTAGCTTCCTGCTTGATTTTCAAGAAGTTATCTACATACCCTTGAAAAAATTGATTTGAGATCGAAGTAAAATGCCAAATTTCATACACATGAATCAATTGATACCCCATGTCTAAAGCTTTGAACAATTCAAATGTTATCCACGTTCCAACCATTGATCTTTCATCCTGAGTATGATTGCAAGTATTGGAACTTTCTTGTGCACATTTCATACAGAGAGGAAACATCAATTTATTATTGCAATGAACAGGTAAAACGGGGTGTAATAAATCATCTGGTGGTGAAACTTTGCATTTAATCAATCCTTCATACTGACGAATATTTTCCATATCAATACTCTCAGCGGTTATAACTTTTGGGTGTCCAACCGGATAAGATTTGTGTTTACAAACAAAGGGGTACAAAGAACAAATATCAATGTACTTGATTTCTTTGTTCTTACTTTCATTAATATCATGAGTAATTTTCACTGAATTACATCGACCTCCATACAAAGCCTCTCTTGGGTCAATGGGGTCACAATAGGGAAACAACTTGTCAATTTTGGATTTGAAGACTTTGTCATTTTTAATCTTAGCATCGAATTCATGTTCCCACATAATTTTAACATTGAAACCTTTAGCTTTAATTTCCTCAAGACGATTCATTGTACTATTGTATAAATGTTGCATAGTCTCACCAGTGATAGGACTTAACTGATTTCGTTTTGGGTAACAAACTGGACAACCATGATACAAGTCGCCAAGGAATTCATAGACTGTGTTTGTCTTCTCATGATAACCATCTACACTATATCTACCAATTCTGAATTCTCCATCATTTCTAGCGTGCTGAATGTAAATACCCTTTTCATTAGCTATGCTTTGTATCCACCGTATTGCTTTCATAGAAAAGCGACGTTGGGATGAATCTTTACTTGAAATAATAGCAATTTTACCTTTTGGTAAATAATTCTGTCTCCATACCTTATTGCAAGCATCTGCAATAGTAACTGACTCTAAAAGCGGATCGATACCACCATGTTTCATGAACACTTTTCTGAATTGTCCACATCCTCGTCTAAGGATATCAACATCAGACCTACAATAAGACTCTATCTCTTTCTGGAAATCGAAAATGACACTCTGTTCTACTTTTTCATTATACCAGACCATGAATTTTTCCCTTCCTTCTTTAGACATTGAGTCAGGCTTGTAATATTTGACATCAAGATAAGGTCCAACATAACTACAGAACTGATCTGTATTTGCCCAGTGGGGAAAGTAACCTTTTTTCATTTCATGAAGACCAAATGTATCTGGGAACTTAGCCAATGCACAGCTCATGAAATTAAATGAATCAATCAAACGAACCCCATTCAATTCCAGTTTCATGATACTGTTTCCATTCATGATTAACTTTGGGAGTTTCACTCCAAATGAAATGACTTGATGTAAAATGAATTGACCGTCATATCCTTTAAAATTGTGAGCAATAGCTGTGATGCCTTTATGTTGATCAGAAAACAACCAGTTGCAAAAATCAGTCAATGTATTTTCTCCTTGAAATACAACTTCTCTTTCTTTTGCAAATGATGTGTTACAAGTTGAACAATGAAAATCAAGAGATTCATTGATGCATTCATCACATGCATAATGAGCAATGCAGTAATTAGGAATATGAACACCTGTATCTTGTTTGCATTCAAAATCATAAAATATAAACAGTGGCTTTTTCTTTCCTGTAGTACTGGCTTTATCGTCTGTCTTATTCAACTTTCTTTTGTAAGGTTGAATATGACACCTATGAGATAAGATAGTTATTTTTTGACAGTACCGGCATTTTTTCATACCTTTACAAACGTGAAACGCTTTTCTGACTTGATATTGACCTCCACATTTCAAACAAGATTTCACAAGTTGACAAATGGATTTCTTCTGTTTTCCAACTACTATCTTATGATTGTGAAAACATTCTGAACCATAGAAAAATCTGTTACAATCTTCACATTGTTTTGATGTCTCGAATGACATACACTTTCCTATGGTAAAGCATGCTTTACAATTGTGTGAACAAGAATGGCTTTCACGATTTTGATATGCAACATCACAGAACTCACAATAGTAGCTACAACCAAAAAACCCAGTTATGCTAGAAATGTAATCGTAATGACCTTGATGATAATACAAATGAAGTACTTTACTTTGTCTGTGCACAACAGGGTGTTCAAAGACGAACTCTACAAAAGTATGCTGAGTGTGTACTTTAATAACATAGTCCTTTGCATAGAAAAATGTCTGTATGATCCTATACTCGTTTAGTCCACAAGATTGATTTGGTGAAATCCCTGTTTTCATCAGGATGTCTTCAGCATCACTCTTTTGAAGTGATCGTTCGTTTTTTCTTATTTGTTGCCATTTCAATCTCCAGTCATCTGTGTCATGCCGATTCACATGACAAATACCAACTGCTAAAGCTCTTGCAAAACACATACTGTCATTGTTATTATTGATTTGTACAATGGAATGCATGTTTTTAGCAAAGATTTCTGAATCCAGAATTTCTGTTGAATTCAACTTCTTTTTCTTTCCACGACCAGATGGAGGATGGGCGTGTGTAATGATAAAAGTCATGCGTCCATCGGCCAGGCTGAACTCTGTGTTTGATTGTAATACTTTTTCAATTTCATTCAACATGATAACACCTTCTAGCTGACTAGCATTCATAAATGGAATGTAAATCCCCATGTTTAAAGATGGATGATTAATAGTAATTCTAATCTTATCGGTAGGTTCTGTTTCCAAAGTTGATTTGATTTCCTCTGTAATATTGTCAAACAGTTTTGTCAATTCTCGCGGTGGTAATTCTTCAAATTTCTTGAAAGTTGCAGTCATAACATGCGATTCAGTCTTGAATTTACGAGATTTCTTATTCAAAGAATGTTGTAGATGAAATAAATGTTTGATATCAGATGTATCTTCTTCATTGTTTTCTTCATTGTTTTCTTCTATCATTTTTACAGGTTTCTTTTTAATCAAGTCAAGTTCATAGTCCTCATCGTCTGAATCAAGTATAGCAAGTTTTCTATGCTTTCGTGGTTTTGGTGGGAAATCATCATCATCATCATCATCATTATCGTCGTTGCTTTCATCACTGTCTGAATACGGTACAATTCTCTTCGACATTTTGTCAGAGACTAATTGTAAATGGGTGACATCCATGAGTTATATAACAGTTGACTGTCATACTCCTATAAAAGAAGGGTGAATATCAGTACTGGTTATCATACAGTCTGAACTATTCAGAGTGATAACATCATTAATTCAGCATGGCTAGAAATATGGCAAGAATGTATGTGTACGTAAACGCATATACACATGAATATGAGATCACTAACATACCAACATCTTACCCGATCAGACATGTGGGAACATATGTTGGATCTTTTGCTTCTTTCCAGGCATTAGAGGACGATGAATACAGAATTGGAAAATACAGAGTATTTGACAGAATCAGTATCGACGACATGTATGGACCAAATGGAAAAAGACCCAATTTCTGTTTTATCTGTCACAAAGAAGATCACTGGGCCAGTAAATGTCCAGAGAAAGATAATCAGATTACAAAATATCAGTTTGTGTATGTAAACCCACACACTCATGATATCACCATGCAGTCAGCCCTTTATCGTACACCTATAGTGAAGCAAGACATGATTTTTGTTGGAGCTTTTACATCTTTTTGCAATGACTATAATCGATATTGCTTGAGAACTTACCAACAAAAATGGAACTCTACTTCAGTTAAAAAAACACCAGACATCATAGACATCATGGATCAAGAAACGCAAACAGATCAACCCGATAAAAAAACTGTCATGGATCAAATAACACAGTCAGAGCAATCCGATGAAAAAACTGTCGTAGATCAAACAACATCATCAGATCAATTCAATGAAAAAATGGATACTCAAACAACACCATCAGATCAATTCAATGAAAAAATGGATACTCAAACCGATGAAAAAACAAAGTTGAAGAAACAGAACTGCTTTATCTGCAAAACAGACAAACACAAACAGAAAATCTGTCCAGATATTGTGGTAAAAACAATCAACCCCAGGAAACGGAAAAGTACCACAGAGACCAAAGTTCAAACGAAAAACAGTTCAAAATGTAAAATATAAGTGACATCTTTTTTGAACTGTTTTTTTGTTTCTCTCATTGTGTATAGACATTCACTTTCATTGTGTATATTTTATCTTAAGATGAAATAAAAGTTCAAAAAATACATTATGTTTTTTTCATAATCCAAATAGTAAAAAATGACAATTTGAAAAGTTAAAAACTTTTCGAGATATTTGGTAGTCCTAAAAAGGACTTTTTTTGCTTAAGTCATCTTTTAATAATTTCCAAAAGATGACTTTAAGCAAGGATATTGCTTGACAAGATTACCTTGCCAAGCACAGTTCATTGTTGGAGGTATGAACTCCGACAAATCAGGGTAAAGATTACCCATCTTCACTGCAGGCCGCCTAGTATGGTAATCATACCCTCGTCTTAAATAGAATCCAACCATAATCTGCTCAATATCTTTCTTTAGCTCCTTCATTTTCTTATCTGATTTCTTTTCACAGCCAAACAGCCGACGGAAGAATTTCACTATGCGGTTCATAGTTGAAGAATAGAATTTCAAATTGAAAGAATGGGTATATAAATGATAATTCCATGACCTACTAACCTACTGACCTAAGTTAATAAATCGTCAAAGTAGAAAAAACATTATGTTCAAAAGTAACCTACTGACCCACTGACCTACTTTTTAAATCTTTAAAGATTTAACACAAAGGTAGTTTAGATCACGTCCGTGCTCAATAGTATAAAACCACACTAAAGTTATTTCATTTTCACTAAATCATGGATCAATTCCGCGAGCAGGTGACTTTGATGTCAGCTCAGCTGAAAGCTATTAGCGATCAGATGGAGCTACTTCAAATCCAACTGAAGTACACGGTAGAGAAGAAGACAGAGTGTTGGGTCGTGGACGAAGAGGCGCCATATACGCCATGCAACTCCCCGAAGAGGTGTACTTCGTACACTATCCCTGAGACAGAGAGTTGGGATGATGACAATGAGCCACCATTCAACCCAACCTCAGGGTATTCGGATACGGCCGTGAAGCGGATCGTCAGGCGGGCACAGTCAATGTGTCCTGCCTGTCGAAAAGTTGGGGGCTGCGAACATTAGTTCTACAACAACCCCAAAACAAAACGGCCCTTTTCAGGGCCCCACCACATACTTAGAAAGTTCAACTTTCCTTCAATTTGTCAGTATACATAAACAGAAAACAAATCAGTCCTATCATTTAAAGTCTTGAACTCATAGGGGAAAGATACAACAATCAACAATGTTCAGAGGGAAAGTAATGATGTTTAAACAGAAGGGTATTTATCTGAGGTACTGTTTCAGATGTAAAACAAGAAAATATTGTTATATGTTATCTCGAGAGGATATATTTCCACAGGAGTTGTGTAATTCAGAAGAAGACTATCTCTGTATTTCTTGTTTTGAAATCATAATTCGTAGAATACTGTACATGGATCCAAAAATGATGACATCATAGACAAAGAAAAAAACAAAAATGCCCTAGAGAACCAGAGAACTAGAAAGTTCAACTTTCCTTCAATTTGTCAGTATACATAAACAGAAAACAAATCAGTCCTATCATTTAAAGTCTTGAACTCATAGGGGAAAGATACAACAATCAACAATGTTCAGACAAAAAGCAATGATGTTCTATAAACAGAAGACTGTTTATGTAGAAAACTGTTCCAGATGTAAAACAAGAAAATATTGTTATCTGATTTCTCTCGAGGCTATATGTATTTCTTGTTTTGAAATCATAATTCGTAGAATTCTGCACATGAATCCAAAAATAATGACATCATAGACAAATAATGACGTTATCGTAAAACAAAAGTGACGTCATGTATCACACTTCGCTTAGCGTTTACTGAGAAAGGTCACATTTTACATTTGACTTTCAAAGAGTTAAGACGTGTATTCTGTGAGAGAAAATGGAATTCAACTTGAACGATTTTCTACAACCAGACACTGGTAACAACGATTTGTTGTCACAGGCAATGACAATGAGCATGAAAGAAGAGAATTATCAACCCGTTGTACATCAGCCAAGCGATGATTTAAAGAACATCTTTGAGGAAATGCGGAATTATCAACCCGTTGTACAACAGCCAAGCGATGATTTAAAGAACATCTTTGAGGAAATGCGAAAGATTAACAGTAGTCAGAAATCTACATTGAACACGGTTGTTACAGAGTTGAAGACATTCAACAAAATACTGGAGGAATTAAAATCTTTGAACAAGAACGTTAACAAGATGATCCATAATGTGGGGAGAATAGCGGAACAACGAACAGGCTGTATCTCTACACCGGTAAAGGTACCAATTCAGTTTGACGTTAACAGTAATTCGTTGAAAGATTTGATAGAACAGATCACCACTATTATGAAACAGAGAAGCGATTCACCATCATCTTGTAAAAGGAAATCAACAGATGAAACTCCAAAACAACCACGTAAAAAGGTATGTAAGGAGTCATACAGAATTCAAACAGTTCCTGGGAAAGGCGAACATTCCGATCACATTGACAAGATCAAGATTCAGAAAGAGAAAACCCAAAAACAACCACGTAAAAGATGTGAGGAGACATACAGAATTCCGACAGTGAGTGGTAGAGGTGCACATTCAAAGCACATTGACAATTGTAAGATCCAAAAGAGAAAATAGTAGATTGTCTATAAGATCACAACACCCCAAACAGCCCTTTTTAGGGCTACAAAATATCTCGAAAAGTTTTCAACTTTTCAAATTGTCATTGTGTATATTTTTATCTTAAGATAAAATAAAAGTTCAAAAAATACATTTTTGTTTTTTAAATCTCTTTTGCAAAAATTGATGAAAAACATGTAAATGCAGTAGTTCGTATCCCACAACTTTTCATTGGATGACGTTCAATGCATTTTATTGGTCAAGCTTAATTCTGAGTCAGAAGTAGGTCAATCCGACCTATCGGCATAAATAGCAGAACGTCATTTCATTTCATACACTTTTTTGAAATCAAAATGGAATTATGCAGAGGCGTGTTAAAAGTCTCCATTGATTTAATTGACGTTGGCCGTAGACTGTATAATATATTTACTGAATTATACGTTAATCGGAGACTACCTCGGGAAATTGACACAATTCGTTATCCAGATGGGGTGTATTTAGTCAGAGTGATGATAGCAAAAGCTACTTATGAGTTCTGTCTCCTTGCAGTTCTCATAGGTACTTCACTGGGTAATTGGTATGTCAATGCCATTCGACTTTAACACCCCAACAAAACAAAACGGCCCTTTTCAGGGCCACACCACATACTTAGAAAGTTCAACTTTTTCAAATTTGTCATTGAAAAACGACTAAGTCCAACAACAGAAAAGGTCTAAAAACGACTAAGTCCACGGTCTATCCTATCAAGGAGGGTATTTCATCTCCTAGGAGGGTAGAATAGGGCATGTCCAAGGAGGGTAGAATAGGGCATGTACTGGTCAGGTAGAATAGGACGATGCCCTATTCTACCCTCCTTGGACATGCCCTATTCTACCCTCCCCTGGCGTGACTTTCATCTCCAGGGGAGGGTAGAATAGGGCATTCACAAAACAACAGAGTTATTTAAATGCCCCATCTCCCCTTCGTACCTTTACTCTTTAAATCCCTTTTAAATGGAGGGTAGAATAGGGCATGCCCTATTCTACCCTCCCCTGGAGATGAAAGTCGCGAAAAAGGAGGGTAGAATAGGGCATTTGCCAAATGCCCTATTCTACCCTCCCTTACTACTACTGACACTAGACCAACAAACTTACCTTGTTCATGGTGAAATGCTATTGTAATATGCTTAAACTATAAAGTTTTCAAAGAATAAAACATACGTTTTGCGCTTTTCTCTATATGTTCTAGCGATGACTCGAAGGGATCCGAAACTTTAATTCGAGTTATTGACACGTTCGAATAATCGCTAGTCCCCTGTATAACTATTACTGTTATAGTAATATGAGATAGATTAAAAGCGTGTCCGATTAACCATATATAATTGTCATATGTGGGAAAGGGTTCAGCTGATTTCCTGGTAATACCTTTGATAAATTCCTTCCCGAACTATTCCCTTTACTGAAAATGACCTTACCGTGGTCGGTCAGGAGGTCAACAGTTAGCATAGTCTGCCTTTCATAAACATTGAAGTCACTGAAACACAGATTGTATTATTGGGCAAAATCGCCATAACGCCAAAGAAGAAACGTTTTGGTGGCGATTGGTTTGACAATCGCCACAATGCTAACAACGAAAAATATTTACATAGTCGGTTTTGAAAAGCCCGTTGATATTTATTTTCCTTACTGCAAACCAATTTACTCACATCCGCTATTATAGTTCCATCATTGATGCAGAGAGGCGATTAATAATAATTATGTCAGTGCTACTTTAGTACCGGATTGTTACTAATATTTGAGTCTTATCGAGAAATTATCTACATAGAGTTAAAATATGATAATAAATATTATCTTCGTCATGATTGGGCTAATAAATATCATTGCGCGTTCTATCTGCTCTGATGATACTCAAATCTGGAAATTCCAAAAAGTTCTATAAATAGCTCGCGAGACTGATGTTCTTAAATCTCAATATTATAAACGCTTTATTTTGTAGTTGTTTAAATATATGAAAGCGTCTAGATGATAAGACTGGTTTACAAAGGTTTAAAGGACACACGATGTCAGTGTGTACACACGTTATGTATACACATCTGCACGTTCTAGAGTCAATTAGCAATCAATGCTGAAAGTGTAGCCTAATTTAGTTTGGAGATCGAGCATTATAATATATGCCTATATTTTTATAAATTGAACAGTTTGGCAAATAGTAAAATTGTGCTTTTTGTGCATGTTTTGTGTTTGTTATTGCACTCAAATTTTTCGAAGCAGTTTAACAACCTCGGAGACATATAAATACACTGTGTTTATATGTCTCTGACAACCCTCAATCATGCAATGTGAAGGGACTAAATTAAACAGCCCTGTTTAACATCGGACATCATTGAAACAAACACCACACTAATGGATACTGTTTTCTTAGTCTGGAGTACCTTCCCCTTATTACTTTGTAAAGAAAATGCAATTATTAGTACGACGGGAACCAGACTAACTGTTTTCTCTAATTTCTTGATAATTTTGTCATTTCTAAAGTGTACACAATATTTTATCTTAATATGGCTACCTGGTGATGAACATGTGATTACCCGAACACTTTAGATTACAAATAGCCATTCTAATGAGCTAAAACGGTAGTCTATCGGGTACCAACTAGATTTTTCATAAATTTGGAATGGCCTAATTTTGAACACATCCTGACCAGTTTCAGAACGTAACTAAAAAATCACCAAGACAACATTCTGGCAAACTAACATTATTCTATTGTCAAAGATGCAGGGTTGATACATTCTCAAATTTACCCGCACGAGAGTGCACTATTATTGAAAATCGCAAGCCCTACACCGATATACTGCTTGTTACTTTGCAGGATTTTCCATACGATCGCCACTACAGTGCCATTGGCGCTTTGATTAGTACAATAGGTTTAAAGAATTTTTAGAAAATCCATTTTTGTTCTTTTTTATAGAATAAGGGAAATAACCAAATACCAAAAACGCTTATTGGTATGTTAACATTTTTATACGAGTTATATGTTCTGTGGTTTGTTTTGAATTTGAATTTTAGGTCAAAGGGAAGCAATTCGGATTCAGATGAATTCAACATACTGAAGTGGTCTCCCAATGGACAATAATGATTTTGTTAAAAGTTGGATGTGTTTTTGGCCTGGGGCTTTAGCCCCTGGTCATAGTAGTAAAACCATTTTTTCGGAGTTGGCAGCCTGCCAATTGCTGTATAAATGTATACAAAACAGTTATAAAAATAACTCAGTTCATTGAAGCACATATACACAATAAGCGTGTTTATCTGTTTATCTAGTGTTAAAGCATTATACAATTATGCTGTTTATGGGATATAGATGATATCAGGTATGTCACAGAAACTGTGGAAATAAAATAATGCTAGTTTTCTGTGACATACCAAATCATCTTTTTTCCATAAACAGCATTTATATTACTTTTAAAAGCACTAGATAAACATGCTTATTGTGTATACATTGTACATGTATATGTATATGCCTCATTGAACTGAGTGTGTTTTTATAACAGTTATGTACATTTTATCTCACCACGATTTGTATATGACACCCTACCTTTACATATACGATTCTAAGCGTTATGATGTACATGAATGGGTCCGTTTTTAAAATCCTGAAATCTTGGAGAAAAGTATAATTCGTGAGTGTGTGCTCTTGTGTAACACGTTTGTGGTTAATCCCAAACCCATTCAGCTTCTTTTTATTAGAAAAATCGATGTGAACTTTTTTACATGAATTTCTTCCCTCTGGATAGAAATGCCACTTTAAGATCTCCCCAAAAAAAGATCATTACAATGTTGTTGGAACACAAATGAAAAATTGAAGGAGTGAGTACTCCAATATAAGTTTAACAAATGTTTTATAAATTAATGCGCCGAGAGGTCAAATATGGAAGCTCACTAACTATTAACATTCGCGAAGTGGAACGGAAAAGTACAAAGAAGTCACGTGACAAATGCAGTTACGGATTTACAGGGCCAGCGACGAAAAATTAATGGTAAACAAAGAAGTCGCCGCGTGACAAATGCAGTGGCCCCGAGCATCGAGTTACTTTTAACTCAGATTTAAAACCTCATCGCGCATTAATCGGCTGATGCCAGGCCGATGTCCGGCCAGGCATCACACATATTGGGCTAGCGCCGGGCCAAATGTTAGACTACCCAGACAATCCAGTTGCCGATCAGAGCCCGGCCAGAAATCGGGCAGACATTGACTGGGGACAGGCCGGCGTGTGGTCGACCACCCACTGATGCTCTCAGGTTATGACGGCCGGCTCATCGCATCATTTATCACATCATCTAGTCGCGCTCTTCACAGAAGGTAACAAGTTAACGCATAGTTTATCACATAAGTGTCCGAATAAAAGTACTACAAGATGCCCTATAAAATATGTGTTGACTGAATGAGAAGGAGAGTGCAAAACCCACAAGAGAGGGAGAGTTGCAGTGAAGTGAATGAGACCATGGATGTCCTCTTCAGCCACTAATGCACCAATAACTAAGTTGTAACGGTAGAGTGCAAATGCCAACCTCTCCCTCAGCCGGGCGACCCGATCGTGCTGTGCAGGTGCCCGCAAGTGCTGTGTAGGTATCAGCGGCATTCTCGTAAGAATAAGGGTCATATTGGGTCAGAAACTAGGTCACTTGGGCCAAATTGAAGGAAAATATTGTTAACACTCTGGAGACTGCATTATTAACTTGGGCATGTTAAAACTATATCAGAATGTTCGAATATTGGTCAGGTCTGTTCAAAGGCAATGTTACTATACCAAATTGAAAGAAACTCTCGTTCACTATACAAGACGCATTTTCTGCATCAGCAGTTGAAAATTATATTTAGGTTAAGTTACTCTAGAGGTCGGAAACTAGGTCACTACGCCAAAGAAACTCTCGTTCACTGTACAAGACGCATTTTCTGCTTCAGCAGTTGAAAATTAGGTCAGAATGTTGATCTTAATGATTTCTATGCTATGTTAGAATACGGGTCATGTTAAAATCTAGGTCACTAGGCCAGATTGAAGGATAATCTTGTTGCCACTCTAGAGGCCGTTTTTTTTGCTTAAGCAGCTTGAAATTTTGTCTAAATTATATTTAGGTCAAGTTACTCTAGAGGTCGGAAACTAGGTCACTACGCCAAATTGAAGGGTTATCTTGTTAACACTCTGGATGATGCATTTTTAACTTGATAATGTTGAAATTGTTTCAAATTGTTTATCTTAATGATATCTAGGCCAAGTTCGAAAATGGTCATGTCGGGTTAACAACTAAGTCACTAGGCCCAAGTGAAGGGAAATCTTGTTAATACTCTTGAGGCCGCATTCTTTGCTTCAGCAGCTTGAAACCTTGTCAGAATGTTTGTATAATCAGTCCATTTTCGAATATGGGTCATATCAGGTAAAAAAGTAAAGAAATAGGTCACTAGGCTAAATGAAGAAAAGTCTTGAAAACACTCTGGAGGTTGCATATTGAATCTTTGTCAGAATAATTGTCTTGATATGTTTTGCATTGATCAAACACTTTCTCCCAGTCTAGTACATGCTTTAGAGAATTATTTCTATTTGATGGAAGTTGATTTAACTTTGAAATATTTCTTAATATAATAAGGTAGAAACTTCAAAATATTCTGCCTAAACCTGCTGTCAAATTTTACATTGATTTTTCATTTCTTAAATGTGTATACTTGTGAGCTCTTGCACTCAGGTGAGCGATATAGAGCCAACAATGTCCTCCCGTTTTCGAATTGGCAGTTTCATAATATTTACTATTTTTGATATGATCTTTCAACTTCTCAACAATAAATAAAGTTTAAACTTATTTATTTTACATCGATTGCGAAACAAGCTTTAAGCTTATATTAATCACGCTCGATGTCTGCTTCCTGGAAACTTAACCAGTACTCGCGCCGTTTGTGTGGACAAATCCCAAAGGCAGAACCCGCTCATCACGAGATTCGAACCCGGGACCTTTGGTACAAGAGGTCGACGCTCTACCTCTGTAGTACTGTCTTTCACAAATAAATAAGCTGCACTTGTTTTTTCCTTTCACATTTACCCTACTTCTCCAACCTTCCCCTGCAGCCCACAGGCCGGCAGCACGTTCAGTGCTTTGATTAATAAAGTTGAATACCCTTTGACTGATTTGAAAACAAAACATTGTTTGCCTATAGCTTTGTTGACAGCTTAGGAGCCATTTCCAGAACAACATGTAATTTCTGAAATCGAAAGTAAAAACCACTGCGGGATAAGAGTGACCTTTGATTTGACGTCATTTGCTAAGCCAAACAGTGGGATAACATGTGAGTTTTTGGTGCTTTTGTGGTAGTTTTGATGATGAACTTTAAATGCAAATTGCTTCCATCTGACCTAAAAACATAACTGCAAATGTCGGCCAAATATTCATTTTGTTTGATAAAACTTTACCCGCATACACTCTCATGCTATGCAGGCATAATTTTACAATAATATATTCACCCCAACGGGATATACATTTTTACCACATTCATCAAACTATATTCTGTGTATTCTGGCTTATATTATTTAAATGTACATATAAGCCGTTCCACGAGAAATCCAACATTGTGGACTCTGCGTAAAATATCGACCCGGATCAGTCTAAGCTTGCCGCGCAGGGTAACCCGGACAGACACGTTTCTGTTTCCGGAATCATTGCTCTATACCTCTTTCCCACTGAGACCGGATTTGCCTGATCTGGGTCGATACATTATGCAGAGTCCATAATGTTGGTTTTCTCGTGGAACGGCTTATATGTACATTTAAATAATATAAGCCGCTACAAGCGATTTGTGGTTTTATTTACTCGCCGCAATGGCGCTGTCACACTTTTGCGTATCGTACTAGCGTATGTAAAATATCACGCATACGCTGGTATACGCTAACATACGCTAGTGGTACGTTAGGCATAGGTTTTATACGTTTCAAGCACGGTCGCATACGCTGGTATACGCTGGCATACGGCGAGGCAGATCTTTTTTTTAAGCATGTCTAAAAAATGTGTGCGTATTCGGACGTATGGTTTATACGCAAAGCAGACGCAGGACATACGCTCATAACGCTCGAGTTACGCAAGAGGTACGTATCTCATAGGTCGAGAACGCTGGTCATACGCTGACATACCCTGGCACGAATGTGTACCATACAGCTAACGTATTGATTGCGCATGAGTAACATACTTCTAACGTATGTATGACGTTTATGCAACGTATATATACATATTGGCGTATGCCTGACGATTGAATAACGTTAACATAACGTACAACTAGCGTATGATTGGTGTTTTATATTTATTTATGAATTTTCATACGCAACTAAAACGTTTCTCTCATACGCAATAGTGTGACAGGGCCATAACCGGTTCATGTTAAAGTAAATGTGTATAACATTAATGAGGCTACACTTCAGACAGACAGACAGACAGACAGACAGACAGACAGTGAAGACGCGTCTGTGTCTTCGCCGTACGCAGATGCATACAAACATGAAATAGCTAAACGCGGAGATCAGGAACATGTTTGTAAAATCTATATAAATGAAGGTATAATTACTAGAAACATTTAAACAATAAATCCCGCAGTGGTGTCAGAAAGTGTCTGTATGCGGGAAGGGTTAAGAGATGTAGCAGCAGCAGTCATCTTCGTCCGATCCGGTTATACTAAATCGATACTGATCTGATCTAACATTTGACATCTCTATAAGTTACATTGGCGAACATATAGTGGGACTGCAATGTATTTATACGGACAGTGAAGACCTTGGTCAGACTGTGCTTGTGTACATACTCACCTTGTTTATTTAACTGGGGCTTGACGCCGCTTTCAACATTATTTCATCTATATCACGGCGACAGTTCACTTATTCATGGGTTAACAAACCAGTACTAGGCTAGGAAATGTGCCTTGTCGAAGTGAACACCACAATGACCGCCGCCCTTCGAACGGTTATCGAACCGGGACGCCAGGTTCTAAATCCCTGACGCTAACCACGGCGGATAACTTACATAGATCTTCACAGTATTCAAATACAAATTATGACCCTAAATCGCCCGAAGCGATTGATATATTTTATGACTTCCACGTACTTTCGTATAGATTAATGGTGCGTCATTTATTCATTAACCCTTTCCCGCTTGTATACATATCTGGACGCATCTGCAACAGACGACATATACACATAGTGACACAACGGAAGAGGAGCAATTTTAACCATTGCAATGTTTTCAACTCCTTTCAATAAGCATATCTTCATTTCAAGAAATTCTCCATTTTAATGCCTAGATATTTTCAAGGTCGCAGATTGGATGTATATGGGAAAGGGTTATGGTGTATGTTCGTCATAATAACATTTACACATTCGATAAACTACACGTCGCACGACATAAAACATTTATGTACAAAGGTCAGGATCAGGTCAATAGTATCAAATAATACCTACAAGCTCTTCATTTTGGACGATGTTGTTACCATGCAACTACTTCATTGTAATGCATGATGAAGCGAACGTCGTCCTCAAATTAAAATGAAAGTGATATGTGATAACTAATCAGCTGGGGTAAAGATTGAAGAAGTAATTTCAGCCTGTTTTATAGTTTCGGGAGGTCTCGGGTTCGATCCCTGATCGGATCATACCGAATACTTTAAAAATGGTAGTCATGGCTGTCCCTACTTGGCGCACAGGATTGTAAGGTTAGCATTACGACTGACTCGAGGATGAATGGACCGATATATTGGTTAGTAACCAAGGAAACGCCGTAATATATATGAAAATGTGTTGAAAGCGGCGTAAAACACAAAACAAACAACACGAATACGCGTAGTTTAACGCCTTAATTATAATGTGGTTTATGACGCTCAATGAGAAGGGCAGATACGGTCAGACCCTTGATTGAACCATAAGAGCCGGCTAAACAAGTCTGAACGATTGGAGTCAATGGAGCTCTTGAGCTCAGGCAGGTGGGACGGTATTGGTTTCATACCGTTTATATTTGTATCTCGTCTTTCTAGTAGCTGTGATATGACCGTAGCTAAACAAACAAATATGGTGGTTTACTACCATTACGTCAAGTCTCATCAAAATTGGAATCGTTATTGCTCTGTCACAATAATGCAACATAATTTGCCCTTTAACATTTATCTCAAAGTGGTGTAAATAACCCATAATGACATCAATGTACTGCATTACTTACCATTTTATGTCCTCCATACATGACGGTTGTTTCATCAACGTTGGTTCTGTACAAGCATATATATACGCAACACAACTTGCCCTTCAACGTTTATCATACAATGGCCGAATTGTATGACCCATGATGACCTTGGGATTGAGAGTACTGAACTGTCTACCAGAAATAAGAATGCAACATTACGTGCCCTTTAACTATCACCTTGTATAACCAATGATGACCTTGACATTGAAGGTACCGGACTGCCTACCAGATAGTAGAATACAACACAACTTTTCCTTTAACTTTCTCATTACAATGGCCGAAGTGTTTGATCCATGGTGACCTTGGTCATGAAAGCACTGGACTGCATATGATGACCTTGGCATTGAACGTCCTGGACTGCATACCAGATATAAGACTGCAACTTGTCCCAAACCTTTAACACCAGCGGTGTTCCAACGCCAACACCGACAGCGTGATGGGCAGAGGAACTCTTTTCATCATGTGAATTGACTAGCAGAGGATATCGCCCATCGACACTTCTTTCTCCATATTAAAATTATTATAATATATTTGATTGCGTGTAGAGTTTAAAATAGATATCCTGTTTGCCATAGTGTGGTATGTCCCTAAGGCAACATGTTTACACACTCTAGCATTACCATATATATGATAAACGAATTGTCATTAGTTTAAGTATCCTTTTTACTCGTTCCCACATTTAATAAATCGGCAAAGAAAGGTCAACTTTGAAAATGCCAGCATAATGAAAAGAATAAAGAATAAATGATATCATTGTGGCAAAAGAAGAAATTTATCATAATGAGCGAATTCTCCAAGTGCCTCATATGCTACAGATGGATGACTGTCTGCGCTGGAGATATATCAAATTGCAGGAAACCGTTTGATATACATGCGTCAAATGGCGGTAAACCGTCTGATGTACATGCGTCAAATTACGGTAAACCGTCTGATGTACATGCGTCAAATTGCAGTAAACCGTCTGATGTACATGCGTTAAATTACAGTAAAAACGTCTGATGTACATGCATCAAATGCAGGAAACCGTCTGAAGTACATGCGTCAAATTACAGTAAACCGTCTGATGTACATGCATCAAATGCAGGAAACCATCTAAAGTACATGCGTCAAATTGCAGTAAACCGTCTGAAGTACATGCGTCAAATTGCAGTAAACCGTCTGATGTACATGCACCAAATGCAGGAAACCTTCTGATGTACATGCGTCAAATTGCAGGAAACCGTCTGTTGTAGATGCTTCAAATTGCGGAATGCCGTCTGCTGTAGCCTTCATGCTTCAAATTCCAGAAAAACGTAAAATTGCGGAAATCTGTTTGCTGAACATGCGTCAACTTGCAGAATGACGTCCGCCGTACATGCATCAAATTGTGGAAAGCCGTCTGCTTAGCATACATGCTATAAATTGCAGAATGCGGTCTGCTGTAGCCTACATGCTTCAAATTGCACAATGACGTCCACAGTACATGCATCAAATAGCGGAAACCGTCTGCTGTAGCATACATGCTTCAAATTGCAGAAAGACGTCCACTGTACATGCATCAAAGTTGGAAGCCCGTCTGATGTACATGCGTAAAATTGTGTATAGACGTTTGCTATACAAGCGTTAAATTGCGGATAGACATTTGGTGTATATGCGTTGATTGCGGATAGACGATTGTTGCATATGCTTTACATTGCGGATAGACGCTTGATGTACATGCTCAAATTTCGGAAAGCTGTGTGCTTGAATCCGTCTGATGTATATATGCGTCAAGTAACCGGAAACCATCTGATGTATATATGCGTCAAATTATGGGACATCGTCTGATCTACATCGGTCAAATTATGAAAAACCGTCTGATGTACATGGGTCAAATTATGGAAGACCGTTTGATGTAAATGCGTCAAATTACAGAAAACTGTCTGGTGGATATAAGCGTCAAATTACGGGAAATCGTTTGATATACATGCGTCAAATTACACCTGCATCTCCAGGTGAGAACAGTTTAGGTAAACGCATGTAATCCGCTGTAGGCGAGAAGCGACATGTGTTGTTGCCTTTTGTTACATTGAATACTTTGTCGACTGTTTGTTGCCTCTATGTAATAAAAGAGCTTTCTAAATCGCGTATTTCAAACGTGTAATATTTAATCCTGGATCACCGCTCATTTATGCTCGACAAACATTTAATTCTGCACGGCGGGTGTAAATAAATTCATAACCGATCGCTCATTTATTGATTTACTGGTTGGAGCTACCGGTGTATGACGTTGATAACATTGGTTGTTGACACGGATGGGAACTTCCGGTGTATGCCGTTGATAACATGGGTTATTGACACTGATGGGAGCTACCGGCGTATGACGTTGAGCACATGTTTTGTTAACACTGATTGGAGCTACCGGCGTATGGCGTTGATAATATGGTTTGTTGACACTGATGGGAAATACCAGCGTATGACGTTGATCATATAGGTTGTTAACAATGGTGGGAGCTAGCGGCATATGAAGTTGATCATATGGGTTATTGACACTGGTGGGAGCTATCGGAGTCTGACGTTAAGCAAATGAGTTGTCGACACGGATGGGAACTACCGGCGTATGACGTTGATGACCTGGATTAGTGACACTGATAGGAGCTTCTGGCGTATCACATTAATCACATGGGTTATTGACACTGATGTGATGTGATGGCGTATAACGTTGATCACATGGGTTATTGACACTGGTGGGAGCTACCGGCGTCTGACGTTGATCACATTGGTTGTTGACACGGATGAGAGATACCGGCATTATGACGATGATCACAAGGATTGTTGACACTGATGGGAGCTACCGGCGTATGATGTTGATCATATGGGTTATTGACGCTGGTGGGAGATACCGGCATATGATGATGATCACAAGGCTTGTTGACGCTGGTGGGAGATACCGGCATATGGTGATGATCACATGGCTTGTTGACACTGATGGGTGCTACCGGCGTCTGAAGTTGATCGCATGTGTTGTTGACATTGGTGGGAGCTACCGGCTTATTGACGTTGATCATTTAGCTTGTCGACACTGGTAGGAGCTACCGTCGTATGACGTTGATCATTTGGACTATTGACACGGATGGGAGCTACCGGCGTATGATGTTGATCACATGGGTTATTGATACTGATGGGAGCTACCGGCGTATTATGTTGATCATATGGGTTATTGATACTGATGGGAGCTACCGGCGTTTAGTTAATTCTGCACGACGAGGGTAAATAAATTCATAATTGACTGCTCATTTAAGAATTTACTGATGCGAGCTACCGGCGTATGACGTTAATCATATGGGTTATTGACACTGATAGGATGTAATGGCGTATCACGTTGATCACATTGGTTTTTGACACTGGTGGGAGCTACCGGCGTCTGACGTTGATCACATTGGTTGTTGACACGGATGAGAGGTACCAGCATTTGACGATGATCACATGGATTGTTGACACTGATGGGAGCTACCGGCGTATGATGTTGATCATTTGGGTTATTGACGCTGGTTGGAGATACCGGCATATGCCGATGATCACATGGCTTGTTGACACTGATGGGAGCTACCGGTGTAATGCGTTGATCATACGGGTTATTGACGCTGGTGGGTGATATCGGCATATGCTGATGATCACATGGATTGTTGACACTGATGTGAGCTACCGGCGTATGATGATGATCATTTGGGTTATTGTCGCTGGTGGGTGATATCGGCATATGCCGATGACCACATGGCTTGTTGACACTGATGGGTGATACCGGCGTCTGAAGTTGATCGCATGTGTTGTTGACACTGGAGGGGGCTACCGGCTTATTGACGTTGATCATTTAGCTTGTTGACACTGGTAGGAGCTACCGTCGTATGGCGTTGATCATTTGGACTATTGACACGGATGGGAGCTATCGGCGTATGATGTTGATCACATGGGTTATTGGTACTGATGGGAGCTACCGGCGTTTAGTTAATTATGCACGGCGAGGGTAAATAAATTCATAATCGACTGCTCATTTACGAATTTACTGATGCGAGCTACCGGCGTATGATGTTGATCACATAGGTTATTGATATTGATGGGAGCGGCGCTACCGGCGTTTAGTTAATTCTGTACGGCGAGGGTAAATACATTCATAATCGAACGCTCATTTATGAATTTACTGATGCGATCTACCGGCGTAAGACGTTGATCATATGGGTTGTTGACACGGATGGGATCTACCGGCGTAAGACGTTGATCATATGGGTTGTTGACACGGATGGGAGCTACCGGCGTATCACGCTGATCACATGGGTTGTTGACACTCGTCTGAAAGAGTACATGATTCATAAGTGTAAATACAGTTATTGGCCTAATTTATATTTGGTATATCTAATATGAATTTACTCGTAAAATCGCAACGATTCAGATAGCCTGTGATTTTGCTGCTAAATAATGCAAACTTTATAAATCCCATGATCAAATTGCTTCCCTTTTAAACTGTACTTGATTATTATTAAGTATGTAAATGACATAAGCGTAAAACCCTCCCCAACTTGCAGAAAGCATTTTCTGCACTTGTTACAATGGTTTCAACTCTTTTCAAAAATGATAACTTCATTCCCATAGTATTGCCTATACGTTTTCAATGTCGTCTGCTGCAATGCATGTATGCAAATGTTGCACCCAGTATAAACGACTTGTAGCTAAGTCAGTAAAGTATTCTTGGTACAATTCTACCCGGGATCGAATCCGGGTCTACCCGTCTTCAGGCCACTGCTTCTCACTGAGGTGGTCATACTACCGGTCTCGAGGCCACTGGTCAAGACTATCGGTCAAGGTTGTGTTTGTTACATGTACGACTCGTGATAATACTGTTACACTGAGAGTTTCCTGAGAGTCAAGGCTAAATATTCAGGGTCTAAATGACACTCCGCTCTGACATCATTATGTAAAAGCATATATGCATAAAACTGGTTGAACTATAAATTCAGCATTTATGTTATACGTATGTAAATGTACCGTTTGACAAGAAAATGAAAGTGTAGTCCAACCAGTTTGGATATAACATATACGAAATACAAACCATCCCAAATAGCAAATCTTCATGTCGGGATTTAATGTGTGGAAAGATATGCATGAACTACTAAGTTTAATATGTATCAGCGTTGATCCGTGCACACCAATATTATCGTAATTATTACACGTTTAAGACATGCGATTCATGCACAGGATCCAAAGTGGAAAGAGCTTTACAGAAGTTACTAGAAGCCTTCTGTGACTAATCACAGATCAGCGCCAGATCAGCCTGATGGATGTTGGTTTATCTGAATCTACACTTGTCGCAAATGTATTACGGTTTGTTTTCTCAGAGATCTGCTCTCATGCAGACCATGATTAAACAGCTCCAATGTGGAAGTCGATCGTAAATGTGGTGTGTCATGGCCTTTATCAATTGACATATATATGCTCAATGTCAAGCTAGAAGGCATTTCAAGTTCTTATCTCTTGTTCGGCCTTGAATCCTTTACCATGTGCAGGCACATTGTGATGTATCTGTGGCAGTCGTTTGTTTTCATTATAAACAATTTCACAATTTGCAACATCATTTTGAAGGCTTATTTAAACTTTCAATTATTCAATTAAATTCAATAGTTTAGTGTAGTATGAGGCCACCGGCCCATACACAGTATAGACAATCACAATATACAATTAATATTACATTTGTGGTGTAGGCATTAAAGAGATTGTACATAATTTCCCTAGACGTTTTCAAAGTCGTCTGCTGTAGAATTTGGCGTATGTGTGTGTGGGAAAAGGTAACTGTTGTAGCCCTATGGACAACAACAGGTCACATGCTTTAGGTAAATATCACCCACAGAGCTAGTAAATGTACTTAATTCCTGATTTGATATATAATTTTGAAAACTATTGGTTATTAATATATCATACTTGAAGGAAATGTTACTTATAACGAGAGTGTGTTTCATGTCTCGGTCATTGCAAGTACACAATTCTTGACAGGTCTTAAAGTTTGAATCATTTGACATCCTCAACATAAAAGTTCCGTATGACCAAATGTTCCTTATGCCAATATTCTGTCAAATGACCTTGAATGAAGGTGATGGCCACATGCAATGCAAGAGCTAATTTCTAGTATTGGCTTACTTATTAAAATTATTGGACATGAGTTAGCTATACTCGACACAAAATTGGTTTATGATTAAAAGGTGTGTCGTGACCTTGACCAAATGTCTATATGACAAAGGTCAATGCTACAGACATTGTTAGTATTGAATTTTTGACTAGTTTATAGTTCACAAATATTCTATGACAATAAGACACACATTTGGAGCTTTTGGAGTGATTTCAGAAACAACAAATTTAAACATGCTGTTTTAGTATTTATAGTCGATGTTCGCACTAAATCTGTTTATCTGATATTGACGAGAGTGTGTTTCATGTCTCGGTCATTGCAAGTACACACTTCTTGACAGGTCTTAAAGTTTGAATCATTTGACATCCTCAACATAAAATGTTTCGTATGACCAAATGTTCCTTATGCCAATATTCTGTCAAATGACCTTGAATGAAGGTGATGGCCACAGGCAATGTAAGAGCTAATTTCTAGTATTGGCTTACTTATTAAAATTATTGGACATGAGTTAGCTATACTCGACACAAAATTGGTTTATGATTAAAAGGTGTGTCGCGACCTTGACCAAATGTCTATATGACAAAGGTCAATGCTACAGACATTGTTAGTATTGAATTTTTGACTAGTTTATAGTTCACAAATATTCTATGACAATAAGACACACATTTGGAGCTTTTGGAGTGATTTCAGAAACAACAAATTTAAACATGCTGTTTTAGTATTTATAGTCGATGTTCGCACTAAATCTGTTTATCTGATATTGACGAGAGTGTGTTTCATGTCTCGGTCATTGCAAGTACACACTTCTTGACAGGTCTTAAAGTTTTAATCATTTGACATCCTCAACATAAAATGTTTCGTATGACCAAATGTTCCTTATGCCAATATTCTGTCAAATGACCTTGAATGAAGGTGATGGCCACAGGCAATGTAAGAGCTAATTTCTAGTATTGGCTTACTTATTAAAATTATTGGACATGAGTTAGCTATACTCGACACAAAATTAGTTTATGATTAAAAGGTGTGTCGTGACCTTGACCAAATGTCTATATGACAAAGGTCAATGCTACAGACATTGTTAGTATTGAATTTTTGACTAGTCTATAGTTCATAAACATTCTATGACAATAAGACACACATTTGGAGCTTTGTGAGTGATTTCAGAGACAACAAATTTAAACATGCTGTTTTAGTATTTATAGTCGATGTTCGCACTAAATCTGTTTTTCTGAAATTGACATTTCCTCACATTTGTCAAATATTTAACTATTTCAATTACTCCGAACGCTTATTTGGTAAATAACCTTGCCACTTCAATGACTTCAGTGCTTTGATTTTGTCCCGAATGTTTAATTTAGATTTAAATAGGCCCACATTCAGTATATACCAGTACTCTCGGATACTATCCATCTATCAAAGTACGGTAAGTTATAATGTTTATCATTTCCATCCACCGTTTTAATTCCCATCCTTCCTTTATTTAACCTGTACTGTTTGCGTCTGATAAAATGACTTATGTGCTCTTGTAACAGCTGACTTACGAAAACATTGCAATCTCTTAACAAAATGTTAACTCTTTGTAAAACGTGTACTTTCAGCGTTTCATAGCGATCTATATCTTATCTTTTACTTCTCATTTTCTATATCTTTAGATGTTTTCAAAGCAGACGACTATGTGCAGACATCTTTTTGGCGCATTTGCTAAAGACGACTTTTGCAAACATTCCGACAAAGGGAGACATTGCCTATGAAGAGAAACTTCTCCTTTTGACACAATATTTTCAATTCTATTCAATAGTAACTTCTTTTACTTTTTAAAGATTTTTTAATATTTTACCAAGACGTTTTACAATTCGTCGACTGCATTTTTTATTGAATAATAGAAAGTGTAAACTTGACTAATAAGAGGTGTGTACATTTTTATTGAATAACAGTAAGTGTAAACTTGACCATTAAGAGGTCTATACAGATTTTCCTAACTTAATCGCCTATAAATTATTTCTTTAAAACCTGTTTCAAAGTCGGCTGAATACAAAAACAAACTTTGCAAACAAAGAAGTGTGAAGCGCCCATGTTAGTCCCGGATTTAATTAAACAACCAAAAACTAATTATCTGAATTAAAAGAGATTACGAAGACTCATTAATAGGCATGTTTTACTCATAAAAATACTTGTGAATTAAGGTGAGGCAAACAAATTAAAATGTGTTTCTCTCATCTATACATGTTTTTCATACAAATTAAGCAATTATTTTCGGGGGCGGACACTTGAATCCATTACGCTATATAATCTGATTTGATGACGATTTACTCTTGTCTTCAACTTGTGTATGTCAATGGAAATTCAGTGTTCACATTTAAAAGGGATATTTTGTGCGCTAGTTTTGTGAAGCAGAGGATTCATTAAGGATACAGATAAGGTAATTTAACGTTTCTCACACAACTTATCCCTTTCCCAAATACGAAAATATCTGCAGCAGACGACTTTAAAAATGTCTACTCAAAACTATGGAAAATCGTTATTGTTGTAGTTATAATTACTGAAAAAAATGAAAGCAATGTTTTAAAAAGTCGTCGGAAATGGTTAACAACTGGTCTTCATAACACTTCAATATTCGAACCTGATTATAATTGAGGTTACTTTCGGTGTTCCATTTTGCTGATCGGCGTGCGCTTTTTTTTTAATATTTTATATGAGTCAGTGCATCAATATCAACAATTTTCACACATAAAACTTACATTCAAGTACATGTACTGTATATACAACATTTAAAGATATATATACAATGTACATGTATTGTAATTTAACAATATTTCTCTCTTACTAAAAAATGTGAGATTATCATATGTACGATATGGCCGCACGTATATCCTAAGTCCGCCATTTTCTATTACGAAACTTGACCTTATCGTAAACAAACACAATCTTCCACTGTTTTTCGAATAATTTGCTAAAATGGAATGAATTTTAGCAAGTTGGGTCATAAAATAAATCGCAATTCGTCAATAAACGTGTACATGTACATAATCGAAAAAAAAAAAACTTTTTAATAAAAGTAAAACATTTTTACAGGTAAATATCGCGGTGGAATCGCGATGATTTCAAAATAGATAAGAAGCTCGAATCGAACAAAGGTCAATCGCGGTGATCAAATTAGTCCGTAGGCGGTATTGTGGTGATCATCGAGTTTGAATTGCGGTGATCATCCGCGATGAAAAATATTTGTCCATCATGACACATATTGAATAATCGGTTGATAAATAACATTTCTGGGAGATTATGAAAATTGTAAGTACAATGGGGGCGGGCCACGGTAGTAACGTCAATCTGATGTCGCTGTTTGAAGGAAACGAGTAGGTTTGAAGACGTGAATAAATATTTTAACAACTGTTATATCAACTCAATTTTTGCATCAACTCCCCCAGAAGCCATTGCTGAAAGTCATTCCATAACCTTTGTTCACCCCAAATCGGTAACACGTGATGTGTAACAAATGGCAATTATTATGGGGGAAAACGACACTCATACTGTTCCTTTGAACGTCAGAACTGGCTCTTTTGCAAGTGACATTAGTTTCCAACGGATTTCTCTCCCCCTCAACCATGAACAAAAGGTGTATGTATACATCGCTAGTGACTGCCTGACTCCTGGTAAACTCAACTGAATAAACATTTTAAATGACTATTTTGATTTTTGTCTAGGCTGTGTTATAATTTTACTATTTAGCATTTTTAAATTTTTCATTTGACGCTAAACAACTTTACTATTTTGATGGCTATTATGGAACAACAACTTAATTCGCCATAAGGTAGAGCAAAAACAAATATTACTTTTGGAATATTAACAAATTTCCAAGTATGAGTATCCTGTATCCTGTATTATTTCTATTTATGTACTGTATAATTTGCAATAAAATAACTATTCGGGAAGAAATTAAAATATTCATTTTGAGTAGGGAGTAGATTTCATGATACCAAAAAATTTATGATTATTGCGGAAAAAAAATTAATTTTAATTCCGCTAATTGCGTTTCAGCTAAAACATCACAATGTGCGTTTCGACGCTCTACATCGGTAAAACGGCAATCTGATTGACTGAAAATCGGCTCCACAGATTTTCTTTAAATTCTAATAACTTGTAGTAGAAAGGGTGATCTTAATGATATCTCGGGTAAATTGTTAGTACATTAAAAGTTATGTTATAACTTTGAAAATATTCCAGAGAAAATTTTCATTAAAAATCTGATATTGTTATCTGAATCGTTATGGCAGATACATGTAATTTATATCATGACACAGGCAACTTCATTTTCTATAATTCGGTGTTATTGGTGTTTGAATACCAGTTCAAATAAGACAGTATTAGCGATTTCTTTAACTGTTATTGTCACGAAAACATACGTTTTTACGTCAATAACGACGTTATTTCAAAGGTATGTTTATCAGTTTTGGAGTGAGCTTTACCTATTTGATCACGTGACTTAGACTACGATACTGTGAAATATATGTTTGGATTTTCTCAACGGATCAAAATGAAAAAAATAAAGTCATTCAATGTTCCTTTGAGGTTTATTAATCGCTATTGCTTTTATACATAAAATACCATAGCGTATTTTAAGTCACGAAGGTCGGTTTCTATATGATTGGCTCACTTTTAACTTGGCACTCACAGCGTAAAACTGGATAAAAACGGATCATGTATTGTTGACTTCCAGCATGGCAAATATATTAAACCTCTGATATATCCGCCACGACACTTGTCCACAGGATGTGAAGATTAACTTGTTTTAACCGTATACATGTACACTACTACCTCTGTTGTGAAACAAGTTATATCACTTACGATGTCTTATACATCCTGGATACCAGTACACAACCCGTACGATGAGGCTGTCAGCACGAGTTGTCACCGCACTCATGGGAATCGATTCACCGGTTGTTTGATACACGTCTATATTTCTTGTTTTGACAAATTCAGAAGTTATTTGATCTATTATATTTATTATATGTTCATACGTGTTGTATTGTGTTTTCTATATATATATTATGTATGCCGAAATACATATCTTATGTCGACTTTCATAACATAGGTATTTGAGTTTGAGTTTGAGAGTTTGTAATACCTGATTATACTAGTACTTTGAAACAGTTTGTAATACAAAAGTATCGCTGTAGAGCCAAACCGTCTATGGACGAATTTTCTTGATTCGCTGGTGTCAATCATTTTCCAAATTGGAAACCAGTATATATATATATGAGAATAAAACGGATATGTCGTCAATGTGCTTAAATTACTGGTATTTTCAATGACATATTACGTTAACGGATGTCATATCTAAACATATCCCGTAACAAACAAGTACGTATGCATAAAGAGTCACTTTAATAACATAGAAAATATACGTAGCACATCGAAGTCAGATTTCAAAATAAGGTCAGGGTTGAAAGTAATTATTATCATATAATGCATGATCGTACCGAGCAATGAATGCCTTGGGTATCTGACGATTAGAAGCAAGAAACAAGTGGAGTTACAGTTTAAGTATTTAATCAAAAGCTACATTATCCACTAGTCTATTGTAACTTGTCCCTACCAATAGCTTCGATGTTAAAAGTAAAACCATACAGTCCCCTGCGTGATCCCATTTCGAAATGAAGACATTCATAGCATTTCTATACGCTTTTTCCATGTCCACTTTGGCAATCTTTCGTGAAACATAAACGATAGTAATATGATATGTTCACCTACATTTGTTACTATAAATTACGTTTGTTATCTAATATGTACTTACACTAAACTAGATCGGCTGTCGTTACAGTTTCGTGGAGTGTCAAGTATATAGGGCGAATGACATCAGTTACAAAACTGACTTAGAGTTTCACATTCTCGGGGTCACAAAGGCTGTGTGCCATATTAAATTCACGCTTGAACTCTTCATCAGTCGATTATAATCAGCCTTGTGTCCCCCCTCCCCAGACAGTCTGATTCAAATCAGCATTTTGCCTTCCACGCATTCTGATTATTATCAGCCTTTTGCCCTCCACGCATTTTGTCTTTCTCACATTCTGATTCAAATCAGCCTTTTGCCCCCAGACACTCTGATTGAAATATCTTTGGTTGTTAAGCAGAAACCGTTACCTTGACCGAGAAAATAGTTTATCCTGTCCTTTCTCTAATTCAGGCAACTCTTCACACAATTGAAGCAAGGTTTGATTTAGAGAAATTTTACACCATCAGGCAACTCTTTACACAATTGAAGCAAGGTTTGATTTAGAGGAACTTTACACCATCAGGCAACTCTTGACACAATTGAAGCAAGGTTTGATTTTGAGGAATTTTACACCATCAGGCAACTCTTGACACAATTGAAGCAAGGTTTGATTTAGAGGAACTTTACACCATAATGCAACTCTTGACACAATTGAAGCAAGGTTTGATTTAGAGGAATTTTACACCATCAGGCAACTCTTGACACAATTGAAGCAAGGTTTCATTTAGAGGAATTTTACACCATCTGGCAACTCTTGACACAATTGAAGCAAGGTTTGATTTAGAGGAACTTTACACCATCAGGCAACTCTTGACACAATTGAAGCAAGGTTTGATTTAGAGGAACTTTACACCATCAGGCAACTCTTGACACAATTGAAGCAAGGCTTGATTTAGAGGAATTTTACACCATCAGGCACCTCTTGACACAATTGAAGCACGGTTTGATTTAGAGGAACTTTACACCATCAGGCAACTCTTGACACAATTGAAGCAAGGTTTGATTTAGAGGATTTTAACTCCCTCAGGTAACTCTTGAGATAATTGAAGAAAGGTTTGATTTAGAGGATTTTAACTCCCTCTGGCAACTCTCGACACTTCTGAAGCAAGGTATGATTTAGAGGATTTTAACTCCCTCAGGCAACTCTTGACACAATTGAAGCAAGGTTTGATTTAGAGGAACTTTACACCATCAGGTACCTCTTGACACAATTGAAGCACGGTTTGATTTAGAGGAACTTTACACCATCAGGCAACTCTTGACACAATTGAGGCAAGGTTTGATTTAGAGGATTTTAACTCCATCAGGCAACTCTTGACACATTTGAAGCAAGGTTTGATTTAGAGGATTTTAACTCCCTCAGGCAACTCTTGACACAATTGAAGCAAAATTTGATTTAGAGGATTTTAACTCCCTCAAGCAACTCTTGACACAATTGAAGCAAGGTTTGATTTAGAGGAACTTTACACCATCAGGCAACTCTTGACACAATTGAAGCAAGGTTTGATTTAGAGGAACTTTACACCATCAGGCAACTATTGACACAATTGAAGCAAGGTTTGATTTAGAGAAACTTTACACCATCAGGCAACTCTTGACACAATTGAAGCAAGGTTTGATTTAGAGGAACTTTACACCATCAGGCAACTCTTGAAACAATTGCAGCAACGTTTGATTTAGAGGAACTTTACACCATCAGGCAACTCTTGACACAATTGAAGCAAGGTTTGATTTAGAGGAACTTTACACCATCAGGCAACTCTTGACACAATTGAAGCAAGGTTTGATTTAGAGGAACTTTACACCATCAGGCAACTCTTGACACAATTGAAGCAAGGTTTGATTTAGAGGAACTTTACACCATCAGGCAACGCTTGACACAATTGAAGCAAGGTTTGATTTAGAGGAACTTTACACCATCAGGCAACTCTTGAAACAATTGAATCAAGGTTTGATTTAGAGGAACTTTACACCATCAGGCAACTCTTGACACAATTGAAGCAAGGTTTGATTTAGAGGAACTTTACACCATCAGGCAACTCTTGACACAATTGAAGCAAGGTTTGATTTATATTAATTTTACACCATCAGGCAACTCTTGACACAATTGAAGCAAGGTTTGATATAGAGGAACTTTACACCATCAGGCAACTCTTGACACACTTGAAACAAGGTTTGATTTAGAGGAACTTTACACCATCAGGCAACTCTTGAAACAATTGCAGCAAGGTTTGATTTAGAGGACCTTTACACCATCATGCAACTCTTGACACAATTGAAGCAAGGTTTGATTTAGAGAAATTTTACACCATCAGGCAACTCTTGACACAATTGAAGCAAGGTTTGATTTAGATTAATTTTACACCATCAGGCAACTCTTGACACAATTGAAGCAAGGTTTGATATAGAGGAACGTTACACCATCAGGCAACTCTTGACACACTTGAAACAAGGTTTGATTTAAAGGAACTTTACACCATCAGGCAACTCTTGAAACAATTGCAGCAAGGTTTGATTTAGAGGAACTTTACACCATCATGCAACTCTTGACACAATTGAAGCAAGGTTTGATTTAGAGAAATTTTACACCATCAGGCAACTCTTGACACAATTGAAGCAAGGCTTGATTTAGAGGTATTTTACACCATCAGGCACCTCTTGACACAATTAAAGCAAGGTTTGATTTAGAGGAACTTCACACCATCAGGCAACTCTTGAAACAATTGCAGCAAGGTTTGATTTAGAGGAACTTTACACCATCAGGCAACTCTTCACACAATTGAAGCAAGGTTTGATTTAGAGGAACTTTACACCATCAGGCAACTCTTGACACAATTGAAGCACGGTTTGATTTAGAGGAACTTTACACCATCAGGCAACTCTTGACACAATTGAAGCAAGGTTTGATTTAGAGGATTTTAACTCCCCCAGGCAACTCTTGACACAATTGAAGCAAGGTTTGATTTAGAGGATTTTAACTCCCTCATGCAACTCTTGACACAATTGAAGCAAGGTTTGATTTAGAGGAATTTTACACCATCAGGCAACTCTTGACACAATTGAAGCAAGGTTTTATTTAGAGGAATTTTACACCATCAGGCAACTCTTCACACAATTGAAGCAAGGTTTGATTTAGATGAACTTTACACCATCACGCAACTCTTGACACAACTGAAGCAATGTTTGATTAAGAGGAATTTTACACCATCAGGCAACTCTTGACACAATTGAAGCAAGGTTTCATTTAGAGGAATTTTACACCATCAGGCAACTCTAGCAAGGTTTGATTTAGAGGAACTTTACACCGTCAGGCAACTCTTGACACAATTGAAGCAAGGTTTGATATAGAGGAACTTACACCATCAGGTAACTCTTGACACAATTGAAGCAAGGCTTGATTTAGAGGAATTTTACACCATCAGGCACCTCTTGACATAATTCAAGCACGGTTTGATTTAGAGGAACTTTACACCATCAGGCAACTCTTGACACAATTGAAGCAAGGTTTGATTTAGAGGATTTTAACTCCCTCAGGCAACTCTTGAAACAATTGAAGCAAGGTTTGATTTAGAGGATTTTAACTCCCTCAGGCAACTCTTGACACTTCTGAAGCAAGGTATGATTTAGAGGACTTCAACTCCCTCAGGCAACTCTTGACACAATTGAAGCAAGGTTTGATTTAGAGGAACTTTACACCATCAGGTACCTCTTGACACAATTGAAGCACGGTTTGATTTAGAGGAACTTTACACCATCAGGCAACTCTTGACACAATTGAAGCAAGGTTTGATTTAGAGGATTTTAACTCCATCAGGCAACTCTTGACACATTTGAAGCAAGGTTTGATTTAGAGGATTTTAACTCCCTCAGGCAACTCTTGACACAATTGAAGCAAGATTTGATTTAGAGGATTTTAACTCCCTCAGGCAACTCTTGACACTTCTGAAGCAAGGTATGATTTAGAGGATTTTAACTCCCTCAGGCAACTCTTGACACAATTGAAGCAAGGTTTGATTTAGAGGAACTTTACACCATCAGGCAACTCTTGACACAATTGAAGCACGGTTTGATTTAGAGGAACTTTACACCATCAGGCAACTCTTGACACAATTGAAGCAAGGTTTGATTTAGAGGATTTTAACTCCATCAGGCAACTCTTGACACAATTGAAGCAAGGTTTGATTTAGAGGATTTTAACTCCCTCAGGCAACTCTTGACACAATTGAAGCAAGATTTGATTTAGAGGATTTTAACTCCCTCAGGCAACTCTTGACACAATTGAAGCAAGGTTTGATTTAGAGGAACTTTACACCATCAGGCAAATCTTGACACAATTGAAGCAAGGTTTGATTTAGAGGAACTTTACACCATCAGGCAACTCTTGACACAATTGAAGCAAGGTTTGATTTATAGGAACTTTACACCATCAGGCAACTCTTGACACTATTGAAGCAAGGTTTGATTTAGAGGAACTTTACACCATCAGGCAACTCTTGAAACAATTGCAGCAACGTTTGATTTAGAGGAACTTTACACCATCAGGCAACTCTTGACACAATTGAAGCAAGGTTTGATTTAGATTAATTTTACACCATCAGGCAACTCTTGACACAATTGAAGCAAGGTTTGATTTAGAGGAACTTTACACCATCAGGCAACTCTTGACACAATTGAAGTAAGGTTTGATTTAGAGGAACTTTACACCATCAGGCAACTCTTGAAACAATTGCAGCAAGGTTTGATTTAGAGGAACTTTACACCATCAGGCAAATCTTGACACAATTGAAGCAAGGTTTGATTTAGAGGAATTTTACACCATCAGGCAACTCTTGACACAATTGAAGCAAGGTTTCATTTAGAGGAATTTCACACCATCAGGCAACTCTTGAAACAATTGAAGCACGGTTTCATTTAGAGGAACTTTACACCATCAGGCAACTCTTCACACAATTGAAGCAAGGTTTGTTTAAGAGGAACTTTACACCATCAGGCAACTCTTGACACAACTGAAGCAAGGTTTGATTAAGAGGAATTTTACACCATCAGGCAACTCTTGACACAATTGAAGCAAGGTTTGATTTAGAGGAATTTTACACCATCAGGCAACTCTTGACACAATTGAAGCAAGGTTTGATTTAGAGGAACTTTACACCATCAGGCAACTCTTGACACAATTAAAGCAAGGTTTGATTTAGAGGAACTTTACACCATCAGGCAACTCTTGACACAATTGAAGCAATGTTTGATTTAGTGGAACTTTACACCATCAGGCAACTCTTGACACAATTGAAGCAAGGTTTGAGTTAGAGGAACTTTACACCATCAGGCAACGCTTGACATAATTGAAGCAAGGTTTGATTTAGAGGAACTTTACACCATCAGGCAATTCTTGACACAATTGAAGCAAGGTTTGATTTAGAGGAACTTTACACCATCAGGCAATTCTTGACACAATTGAAGCAAGGTTTGATTTAGAGGAACTTTACACCATTAGGCAACTCTTGACACAATTGAAGCAAGGCTTGATTTAGATTAATTTTACACCATCAGGCAACTCTTGACACAATTGAAGCAAGGTTTGATTTAGAGGAACTTTACACCCTCAGGCAACTCTTGACACAATTGAAGTAAGGTTTGATTTAGAGGAACTTTACACCATCAGGATACTCTTGAAACAATTGAAGCAAGGTTTGATTTAGAGGAACTTTACACCATCAGGCAAATCTTGACACAATTGAAGCAAGGTTTCATTTAGAGGAATTTTACCCCATCAGGCAACTCTTGAAACAATTGAAGCAAGGTTTCATTTAGAGGAACTTTACACCATCAGGCAACTCTTCACACAATTGAAGCAAGGTTTGTTTAAGAGGAACTTTACACCATCAGGCAACTCTTTACACAACTGAAGCAAGGTTTGATTAAGAGGAATTTTACACCATCAGGCAACTCTTGACACAATTGAAGCAAGGTTTGATTTAGAGGAATTTTACACCATCAGGCAACTCTTGACACAATTGAAGCAAGGTTTGATTTAGAGGAACTTTTGACACCATCAGGCAACTCTTGACACAATTGAAGCAATGTTTGATTTAGAGGAACTTTACACCATCAGGCAACTCTTGACACAATTGAAGCAAGGTTTCATTTAGAGGAAATTTACCCCATCAGGCAACTCTAGCAAGGTTTCATTTAGAGGAACTTTACACCGTCAGGCAACTCTTGACACAATCGAAGCAAGGTTTGATTTAGAGGAATTTTACACCATCAGGCAACTCTTGACACAATTGAAGCAAGGTTTGATTTAGAGGAATTTTACACCATCAGGCAACTCCTGACACAATTGAAGCAAGGTTTCATTTAGAGGAACTTTACACCATCAGGCAACTATTGACACAATTGAAGCAAGGTTTCATTTAGAGGAACTTTACACCATCCGGCAACTCTTGACACAATTGAAGCAAGGTTTGATTTAGAGGAACTTTACACCATCAGGCAACTCTTGACACAATTGAAGCAAGGTTTGATTTAGAGGAACTTTACACCATCAGACAACTCTTGACACAATTGAAGCAAGGTTTCATTTAGAGGAATTTTACACCATCAGGCAACTCTTGACACAATTGAAGCAAGGTTTCATTTAGAGGAACTTTACACCATCAGGCAACTCTTGACACAATTGAAGCAAGGTTTCATTTAGAGGAACTTTACATCATCAGGCAACTCTTGACACAATTGAAGCAAGGTTTCTTTTAGAGGAACTTTACACCATCCGGCAACTCTTGACACAATTGAAGCAAGGTTTGATTTAGAGGAACTTTACACCATCAGGCAACTCTTGACACAATTGAAGCAAGGTTTCATTTAGAGGAACTTTACATCATCAGGCAACTCTTGACACAATTGAAGCACGGTTTGATTTAGAGGAACTTTACACCATCAGGCAACTCTTGAAACAATTGAAGCAAGGTTTGATTTAGAGGAACTTTACACCATCAGGCAACTCTTGACACAATTGAAGCAAGGTTTGATTTAGAGGAACTTTACACCATCAGGCAACTCTTGACACAATTGAAGCAAGGTTTGATTTAGAGGAACTTTACACCATCAGGCAACTCTTGACACAATTGAAGCAAGGTTTGATTTAGAGGAACTTTACACCATCAGGCAACTCTTGACACAATTGAAGCAAGGTCTGATTTAGAGGAATTTCAATTCCGTAAAGTATCTGACAAACATATTTTGAAAATCTCTACAAATAAGAATAATTTGAATTACAAATTGAAATCATCGTGAGAAATGTCTCCTTTTGCGGCGAGTTGAAGTTTTGCCACAATGTTTTGAAAAGAAGTCTGCAGCATACGCGATAAAATACATTGTCAAGTGTTAATGACTTCATTGGCTTATTGATAACGCTCCGGCCACAAATGGGCCACAATGATTTGTTCAGGTTTTCTAGGACTTTGGTCATGCTTTTCATATGGCCATATATCGCTTCTTGAGAAACCTTTCAGATTAAAATGGACCGCCACACACGAACACTGGCCTTCCGGGGGTGGGGTTGGGGAAATGCGATCAGGAAAGTTCCAGATTAATCTCCGCCTCCGTTCAGTGAGATCAGCATCGTGTGTTCGCCATTAAACCGTATAAGCCTATTGTACGAGTCCTTAGAACTGTTTGAAACAAAGCTGACTATACAAGGAATAACCAGGATCGTTAAACCTTTTCCACATTCACACGATTTCTGACGTCTCAGCAGCAAACTACTTTGTCACAAAGACAAATGGTCTCGTTTTGAAACCATGTTTTAAACTCTATATAATAACCATAATTTCATTTGAAGAGATTTTCCATACTTGTGTTGAGATGTTTTTAAAGTTGTCTCCTGCATATTTGTTGTATGTGGGAAAGGGTTAGTACCTTTTACGTCAATATCTCATTGAGTGTCGGTGTTTATGTGATGTTACCCACATTGAGGCTTGGATGGTGATACAGAGACACCTTGATCAGTTAAGGTTGTTAATAATAACATAATGCATACAGTTCTGAAATAGTGTAGGTAAAACGGATTTAAAAAATACCTTATAAATGCACGCATATGCAATTCAGTCAGCACATGTAAAAACGCATTATAAGTAAAGCAGATATTTTCTCACAGTATATTTGGTAAGAGTTCAACAAACTTGTGCTGATGTATTTGGTTATTTGATACCTCGACTGTTTATCAGACAGGGGCCAAATAACACGAAAGTCGGAAAAAAACCCGGTTTAGAAAATAATGACACATCCATTCCAATACCTACTTTTTGCAGTTACTAGTTTCTTATAACAGGCATCCAGAGGATACGATCACAGCATAAAGCAGTCGTTTAATATTTTTTTATAGATAGTTTTGCATGAGTTTGACAGATGCGAAAAAATTACCCGTATATATAACTCGGTGATTGAGGGTCAAAGTCGTGACTCTATTCTACACACAAAAGTACCACTGCCATGGCATGTATGTTAAATTATTGGGTTTCAAGCAGTTGCAATGCCCAGGGGATGTCCGTAAGCACACCGATATAATGGGGAGTCGAGGTCCGGGGTCTAGAGTCGCCGGGGTGACCTTTCTCGCTAACGTTTACGTTTGAGTGCCTTATTAGAACTTATACGAGCCGTTCCACAAGAAAACCAACACTATGGATTCTGCGTAATGTATCGACCCAGATGCCCATATATTGCGCAGTCCGAGCAGGCTAGTCCGGGCCGACACTTTCTGTCTCAGGGGTATAGAGGTATAGCGTAATGATTCTTGAAATAGAAAAATCCACAGGAGGCGAAAAGTGTCTGCCCGTATTAGTCCACAATGTTGTTTTTCTCTTGGAACGGCTCATGTTATGGAATCACTGGTGTTAAGTTTCCCAACACATACATCACTAGGCTAATAGGTAAGAGACACAACAGACTGTAAAGTAATTCTAGTGGGGTTACACCTATAGTTTTCCATCATAATTTACATCTGTGAAACTCTTCTATATGTAGACGGCTCGCGAAAACTCTTGCGAATCAGTGCATTTGCAGTGGCTCACAGTTCGTATATGCAGCATGGTCCCCGTTGTGACTGCCTAACCCCCTTACACTGGTGGAAGGACATACTTGACAGTGTTATTCAAAAGCATACATATGCTGATGTTAGTTATTTAATATGGTACGATAACATTGTGCATAGGTCGTTGAATACATTATACCGAGATAAATATCTTCATATCTCTAACATCATCAGATGCATAATTCGACTAAAATTAGTTGCCATAAGTTGCTGGGATTTCCTTACATTATCTCTAATCCGATATTTACAAAGCAGACGAATATGAAACATGAAGTTTATCTAAACTATACAGTTATCCCTTACCCACATGCAGAAATCTTTAAATGAAAGCATTTGTATATATTTTAAATACAATTGACAACATTTAGGGAAAAGGAGAATTGATCATAATGATGTTTTAAAAGTTGATTGCTGCATAAGCGTTAAGAATGGGGAAGCATGTGTCAATGGGTTATTATTATTATCATCATTAGTTTGCTCTATAATCATATATAACATACTAATAACCTATACTATCATTGGCTAGTTCAAGAGTTGTGGGGTTAGATAACCATTGAAATGCAAAACTTGAAAAATGAAGTGATCCAGCTTTACAATCGGAAGGGTCCACAGACAAATGTTATACTATCAAGACAGAAATGTCGAGCAGTCAGCAGTATAGAGGCTGGTCAGACGGCTTTGCTGTATACTTGTGACAAAGGATTTATGAAAGCCATAGTGTGTCTATTTCAATCATTTTGAGCCGTCCCACGAGAAATCCAACATTGTGGAATCTGCGTAAATTATCGACCCGGATCAGTCTAAGTATGTGGATTTTCTTTTTCAGGAATCATTACTTTATACTCTATCCCCCTGAGACGGAATGTGTCGGCCCAGATTAGCCTGCGTCGACTGCGCAGGCTGATCGGGTTCGATTCATTACGCAGAGTCCATACTGTTGGTTTCTTCGTTGAACGGTTCATTTGTTATGCAAGTATTTCATGGCACATACAACAACAACCGATAAGGTGAGGGCATATGTGTCATTATTATGGATAAGACTATAAGGATAAATTCTGTTTATTTAACCCTTTCCAACATACAACAAATCTGCAACAGACAACAACAACCGATTAGGTAAGGGTATAGCTGTCATATTTATGGATAACACTATAAAGATAAATCCTGCATAGCTGTCATAATTATGGATGAAACTATAATGATAAATCCTGCATAGCTGTCATAACTATGGATGAAACTATAAGGATAAATCCTGCATAGCTGTCATAATTATGGATGAAACTATAAAGATAAATCCTGCATAGCTGTCATAATTATGGATGAAACTATAATGATAAATCCTGCATAGCTGTCATAATTATGGATGAAACTATAATGATAAATCCTGCATAGCTGTCATAACTATGGATTAAACTATAAAGATAAATCCTGCATAGCTGTCATAATTATGGATGAAACTATAAAGATAAATCCTGCATAGCTGTCATAATTATGGATGAAACAATAAGTGACAGAGACGTTGTTGATCATTTAAGTGTCAGGATTCCTTTTCAATGTGAAATTGAACACACAACGTGTCTGCAATTTAAGAAGAACATTCCCTTTAAAAGTATTAAGTAACACGAGGTGTAAAAAATAAAGACGTGTAAGTGAACTATCAAGTATCAAAGTCATTTCTTCATTGCTGAATTTCTATCCACATTTATATGAGTTGACAGATTGTCCATAGTGCTTGGGCCTAGAAACGTTCAAACCTACAGTGCTCAGAAATATCAACTTGGTTTTCTTCGAGAGGACGGTATCATTTGTTTGACTGTTGTTTTCGCATAACATTCGGTCTAATTCGTTTGGAATATTAACAATTTTTGCGACAGTACATACAAATTCATCCTCGGTATCCAGGCTATTCATAAACTATATGATATATTTTATGAATAGCCTGGGTACCGAGGATGATAACAATTATGATATGACAAAGTATATAATCTGAAAATGCATTTGTTGTCGAGGCAAAGGAGATAACCACTACATTTTTAAGGCGATCCTCCATTAAAAAAAACTTTATAAAAGGCATTAAAATGTCAGTCAATCCATATTAAGCTTGTAACAAACACATTTTTTACCTTTAAAAATAAACATCCAATAAATAAAATAAAATATACCATTACACATGGATAAACCAGATACCGTTTGATGCATTTTCATCAGGATTATTTTCAAAACAAGCCAATTCTTATTACCCAAAAAATTATTTTCCTGCATTGTTCTCTTCAATTTATTAAGATTTTACAATTTTCATTCTGATATGTTTTCAAGGAAGAGGACACAGGAGATACTATAATATTTATAATAATTTAAAAAACATTATGCCCGGAAACAACACTTGAGCAAATGTTATCCCTGGAATGTTATTTTAAGTTAGTCTTTTAGAAACATTTTATCCCTGGAATGTTAGTTAAAGTTAGTCTTTTAGAAACATTATATCACTGAAATGCTATTTTAAGTTAGTCTTTTAGAAACATATCCCTAGAATGTTATTTTAAGTTAGTCTTTTAGAAACATATCCCTGGAATGTTATTTTAAGTTAGTCTTTTAGAAACATGTTATCCCTAGAATGTTATTTTAAGTTAGTCTTTTAGAAACATTTTATCCCTGAAATGTTATTTTATATTAGTCTTTTAGAAACATTTTATCCCTAGAATGTCATTTTAAGTTAGTCTTTTAGAAACATTTTATCCCTGGAATGTTATTTTAAGTTAGTCTTTTAGAAACATATCCCTAGAATGTTATTTTAAGTTAGTCTTTTAGAAACATATCCCTGGAATGTTATTTTAAGTTAGTCTTTTAGAAACATTTTATCCCTAGAATGTCATTTTAAGTTAGTCTTTTAGAAACATTTATCCCTGGAATGTTATTTTAAGTTAGTCTTTTAGAAACATTTTATCCCTAGAATGTTATTTTAAGTTAGTCTTTTAGAAACATTTTATCCCTGGAATGTTATTTTAAGTTAATCTTTTAGAAACATATCCCTAGAATGTTATTTTAAGTTAGTCTTTTAGAAACATATCCCTGGAATGTTATTTTAAGTTAGTCTTTTAGAAACATTTTATCCCTAGAATGTTATTTTAAGTTAGTCTTTTAGAAGCATTTTATCCCTGGAATGTTATTTTAAGTTAGTCTTTTAGAAACATATCCCTGGAATGTTATTTTAAGTTAGTCTTTTAGAAACATTTTATCCCTAGAATGTTATTTTAAGTTAGTCTTTTAGAAGCATTTTATCCCTGGAATGTTATTTTAAGTTAGTCTTTTAGAAACATATCCCTAGAATGTTATTTTAAGTTAGTCTTTTAGAAACATTTTATCCCTGGAATGTTATTTTAAGTTAGTCTTTTAGAGGCATTTTATCAGTTACTGCTGTCACAGTATATATGGTTGTTTCATTCAATGCCCGATTGGTGTGGAATATGTGTACTATATGTGTACAATATGTGTACTACATGTGTACAATATGTGTGCTATCGTTAAACCTAATGAATATGTATTGGTAAACATAATCTACTGACAATAGATAATGATAAAGCTGTAGACAAGTATCATGATTTACTAAGCTCTGTACGTATCACATACATCTGTTAACAACATTGTAACGGGTTCGAAAACTGGAAAGAGGATGCCTTTTGCCGAATGGTTTCCTATACTGTATCATTAGTATGAAGAAAGCGTTCTCACTTAACATGCTATGTATTTATGCTGTAACATGTGTATGGGCCGCAGACCTAATTTATCGCTTTAAATAAAAGTTGAAAGTATACTGATTCTTTGTTCTATATTTGAACTATAAAATAGTATATTTGTCCAATTTCAGTATTGCTTCGCATGCTAACTCCATTGGTATATTCTATGTGTCTGAATAATATTAATGCAATGAAACAGCTGTCTTGTTTTGTATGCCAGCTTTATTGGTGCATTTAGGGTTTCTGAATGATTAAAGGTAACAGCTGTGTCTTACTAAAGATGACTTATTGTTAATGTTTGTCAACGTATTTAATTAAAAACTATATTTAGGTGAAAGAAATCTAATGGTTAACATTTTGTAATTATGTAAGAAATATAAGATAAAATGTGAACTCGATAAAAAACAAGATCAAATGAACAGGATACACATCGACCCATCGACCTATCGAATTGTTAATCTTCGTATTCTCACCAACTACGCTTTTACGACTGTGATGTCTACAGGTCCTGCGTTAACATATTTAGTTAAATATCAATCGAACTTACGAGCATGCTACCGAATGCACCTGGAACTGGAATCAATAGACGAAAGGCGACTCAACCTACGTCGCCATAATGATGTACAGTCTGGTTCAGGGGGTTGGGGCCGGCACTGTCAGCACTGGAACCATCTGCCTTACAGAGTAGTCCAAACAAATTCCACAGAGGCATTTACATCAGTCCCAGGAGAACATAGGCAATACAAAAGCGCCACCTATATCCGTTGTATTCAAACTATAATTGGTTTCTACAGATACAGGTATACGTCCAGTATTTTGCTAAAATTTTGAACTAGCTTTAAGCTCGTCTAGTTGTGAGCTTTGGTGACCACTCTATGAGGAACATATCCGTGGATTCACTTACCAACAACCTTGACGTCGTTGTTGTCTTTCTTCTATCGTTAGTTAGGTTTGACGGTTTTGGATACAATTTAAAGAAATTATTTGTATATAAGCTTTCGATGTAGTGCGCATGGATGGCAACCATTTCCGGAAGACCTTTTTCTAATGTAGTTGGATTTTCGTTGTTAAATAGTTGCATTTTATGGCAATAGAAAATATAATCGAAAAAAGAAAGATGTTTTCAGCTTTTAGGAGCCAGGCGTGAGAGTATAGGAAAAAGAATCCAGCAGCAAACACTAACAAGTTTAATTATTCCCACTTTATCCTCACATAATGATTTTAATAAATCCAATTTGTACTACTGGTGAAATATAACTTTACTGAAGTTCTAGAGATTTTCTGATGACTGACCCCAGGTCCAATCCAATTTGTACTACTGGTGAAGTATAACTTTACTGAAGTTCTAGATATTTACTGATGACTGACCCAAGGGATGCAATGTTTCCCATATATATATACATATTATACACCATCAAATAGTAGATCCTCATCGAAAGTTCAAACACCTGATATAGCGATCATACTTTCTGATATTGCAGCTGTATCTAATGCAGTTAAACACTACAACGCTCTTCGTATGGACATAGCTAGTGAGATTGAACCGATCTCTACTAATGCAAAAATGATTTTTAAATCAATGAACGGATTGCGAAGTAGGCCTGTATACACCACTGATGTAGATATAAACCCCACACTGAGGTGGACCAACAAGTCAACGTCTATACAGGGCGTATTAATACAAATATTAATGATCCTTTGGTGAATTCGAAAACTACTGCCGATCACAATTCTTCATTTATATGGGTAGTTAAATAGAAGCAGCCTGGTTTAGGTCATCCGTTAAATGGACACTCTTCTGACAAGAACAACGACTCAGGTACTCATACGACTATAACAGTGTTAACAAAGGATAATTCTCTGCATGCTTAGTCATATAAACCCTGTCAAAATTACCAGAAGGGAACATTGTATATATCTGAGATATATTATAAGCCTCAATTGTATATTGTATGTATTTTGTTATTGCTCATATTGTCATGTGTACCATAAATTGAGTTAAATAAACTGTTTGAACTTGAGACGAACGCATCTGCGCTTAAATCGAAAATGAAAATTCACATCGCCTAAGAGTAGAACTATTTAAAATCTAGGTTCATGTACACAGGGGTTGATGCAGAAACGTTTTATAGTCTGATTTATGAAAATGACATGGTTGTACATGTCAAAAAGCCAAAAGTGCATTTAATGCAATGGTCAATCTTTATATTAAACCTAATTCATTTAGGCCATTGACTTTGTACAGCATGATCATTATCCCAAATAGCTCTGTGTTGGTGTATACTTTGGAATACTATTGCAAGTTGCGGTATGTTAAAACTAAACCGTTTGCAACATTTAATTGTATAAAAAATAGATGGATTTAATATAAGAACGAGGTGTGACACGTGCGAGTCATTGCTTGGAATAAATCGCTTCTCGACATTGATTGACACGAAAAGCTAAGATTCCTGGAAATAATATGGAGGCCTTGCAAAAAAGGATTGTTGTTACAACATTGATTAAGTTCGTATGAAACCTGTCAAAATTAACACCTGGTTATATTCTAAATAAATGTTCCTTGTTGATTGAATACAACTTAAACTTCCGAGTGAATATTATTGTAAATGGCGGTTGCTTACTGCTGTCTAAACCAGTGTGAACGCAAAATATTACAATTATTGCTGTCGACCAGTTGTAGATAAATGAGTGGTTGTTAAGGAATTAATCGGCTGACTTGTTCAGTCTCGTGCATACATCAGCCACTCCTTGCATGCTGTAGCATATATGTTACAAGTATAGCCGCACATAAAATAGCCTTTTTGGCTAAATCGTTGGTAACTTTCGCTTCAGAGAAACCTATGATGTGCGATGTCGTAATCACTTAAATAGCATCAACTACAGAATAACGTAATGCAGCGAAACATATGACATACACAAGTATATCTTAGTCGCATTCAAAATATAATACAAAATAGCAATTAGCTCTGAAGTATATACTGATCAAGTGCTTGCAACCAGTGAATCGTTTTCGATAATGTAGTTTTGGTAGAATCCTTAAGTCAGTCAGCACTGGATCAAAATATGACTTGTTTCGCAGCGAAGCGATATCATTTGCATGTAATTGTTTAAATGCACATCCTATGAGATGACACGGTACACACATACATTGTGTCTACCTTACAGTATGTGATACGTGTCATATGTATACCTTCATCTTCATTTTCTTTCTACCATTTTGAATAAGGAAGAAATAAATAATAATTATAAATGTAATAAATATAATACAAATAATTGTATAATTATTATTATAATTATTATTATTAGCTGTCAGAAAGCTGAAAAATACCTTTTATGCAATGGCTGATCTTGGTATGAGACTAATAATGCATTAAATCCATTAATTCTGTTAAGCTATATAGCACAATCATTATCCCAATAGCCTTGTATGGGTGTGAGCTATGGAGTAATATAACAAGTTGCGACGTACTCAAGCTCAACCGTTTGCAACATTTTATTGTAAAAACTATTCAGGGATTTAATATCAGAACAAGGTCTGATATGTGCGAATCAATGCTTGGAATTAAGCGAATCACATAATTGATTGACAAAAAGAAGTTAATATTTCTGCACAACATTTTGAGCCTTGAGAATAGCTCTCTTTGCAAAAGGATTTTCATGAGAACATTTATGCAATTCGTATATAACCCGACAAAATCTATATGTGGTTACATTCCAGATATATGTTCATTGTTGAATAAATACAACTTGAATTTTTTTATGAATATGTATGTAAATGAAGGTTGCTTCCTGCCACATAAACCAGTATGGAAGCAATGTATCAATAATGCTGTTTATTAGTTGGAAACAAATGAGTGGTTAAAGAGGATCCAATCGACTGTTTTCGTCAGGTTCAGTCGATTGCATACATCAAGAATACTTGTACATAACATAGCCTTTATGGCTAAATTGTGGGTGACTGTTGCTTCAGAAAAACCTTCGTCATGTGATCTGTGTGGCCGTATACATTTAGATGTTATCAAACATAGAATAACGGAATGTAGCGCAACATATGATAAGAAACGATTATTTCTTAGTAACATATACACCAATATTGACCATGAAGTATATACTAAGCTAGTGCTTGCAACCAGTGAAACGTTTTTGATGATGGTTTTAGGTGGAAGCCCTACATCAGTCACCACTGATTCAGAGTATTACTTTCGCTGCGAAGCGATATTATTCGCATACAAATGTTTCAACGGCCCATTTTAGATCACACAATGACCCAGTGTATGTGTGAATACGTGGGTATATGTGTATATGTGTGTATGAATATGTATATGTATATGTATGTGTATATATGTGTGTGTGTGTAAATATATGCATATATACATATTGTGACTATTTACAATCTGTGTACTATAATGTAAAGATTGATTTTCAATTTCCATATCATTTTATGTATAGAAACTAATCCAATTACTTGTTGTTAACAGTTGATATAACGAATGTATTCAATTAATCTCCGAACGGAGGAAATAAAGAGAATGAATGAATGAATGAATGAATATTATTATTATTATTATTATTATTATCATTATTAGTTATTATTATATACATTTTATTATTATTTGAGATGGAGCGTGACGTTGCAGTTTTACAGAGAAAAATATCATGCAAGACGGTGTTTATATTTTATATTTGTATCAATTGCAGAAATTCAACGAGATACGGTTTAAGACAGACATGGAGCCGGCTGCCGAGGAGCTGAAGTTTTTGGGGGACAAAGATGTGGATAAGATGAGAGATGTGGATCAAGACGTCGATGAGGAATCAAAACTGGACGTGGAGAGAACAGAGAGAGGACATTGGGGGAACCAGGCCGAGTTCTTCCTGGCCATCATGGGGTACACCGTTGGTATCGGGAGTGTCTGGAGGTTTCCTATTATTTGTAGGTAAAAACGATTGTTAAAAGACAAAGCACCGACAGAACTGAAACCATCGGATTGTTAATTGTTAAGTAGGATTTGAAGTGTCTGGTGTTGGTTTTTATTATATATATATATAATTAATAGATCTTAGATTAGAATAATCATGTAAAAAATCAAAGAACTGGCCTTGCTGAAATCATCGGTTATTGTATAGTAAAAAATAAAACGAATATATATTGACGTGTAAAAAGTTTGTTTATTACAGAGACAATCCTATTGCTAGGGTCAGTACTTTCTGTCTTATGCGACATTTTTGTCCTGAACGAACAAAGTCTTACTTCTCCAATCCTATCCGTTTTATCCAGGCGCCAGGCATGCAGGCAATCTTTACCATAATACAAATAGCCCCCTTGGGACACATTTTGTTATTCATATGCATTTTTATGATTATTGGAGCGGCGTTCTGTGAAAGCCGACCGTAAGGAATTTGCGTTCACAGAATGACCAGATCAGTCAGTACGTCCGCGTAATCTGACCTGGCTCTGCACTGTTCGCCAAATACCCATAAACGGTATCAAGAAACGTCTGAAAAGCAGTATCCGTTTGGATCCTGAAAATGAAACTAAATATAATGAAAGAAATAATGATACAATTTTGCGTGGCTTTGTTTTCAGTCGCAACGGCGGTGGGGCCTTTCTGATCCCGTTCTTCTTTTTCCTCCTTACCTGTGGAGGGCCTTTGTACTACCTAGAAGTATGTTTGGGTCAGTTCTCCGGGAAAAGTGCCGGGTTAGCGTTCGAGTTCTGTCCCCTGTTGAAAGGTAAATGTATAACAACTATGTTATATGTATATGGTATGTCGGGAAGATTCGCACTGCTCCTGAATAAAATTTACTTAACTGCAAAAACCAATCAAGCAATGACGTCTCTTTTTTAATTATTTACGTGATGGTAAAACAAAACTGTCCTCTGTCATTAGACCCACCGCCTCGGTGGTGTAGTGGTAGAGCGTCCGCCTCGGGTGCGAGAGTTTGCGGGTTTGATCCACGACCGTGTCATACCAAAGACATAAACAAGGGTAGTAATGGCTGCCGTCCTTGTCGTTCAGAATTGCGGGGTTAGCATTGCGATAAAGCGACTGGTGTCAGTATAAATTGACGATTAGTACTGGTGACTTCCCCAGGAAACGTCATGATATAAATTAAAGATTAATGAAAGCGGCGTTAAACAAAAAACAATTCACTGTCCTTAAACATTATCACACACTCTCCCCAATCAAATACAATCATACAATGTTTTATAACATTTTAAACTATGCTGCGAGTGTACTTATGCTTTTGGTGCTCATGAACTGAAACGCATCCCGATCGAATGAAAGATCGGTCGGTGCTCTGTGATAACTAACCTTAGGGTCTAGCTTAAACGGCGCAGCTTTCTCATGGTCTGCACTGTTCATCAATAAGTCAAATACGGTGACGTGAAACATCTGAAAGTAGCATCGCAGGCAGGTGTCTGTTTAAGTGGTGCTCTGTATAACCAGCCATTAGGCATTTGAGACCAGCCAATATGGATGCATTATAAACCGGCATGCGTAGGATCAGAGTTTGCATTGTTCTCCACAATGTCAAGTCAGTTTCAAGAAACGTCTGAAACAGGTATCCATTTTATAACATCTTTTTATAATTGTCTTGCAGGCATAATTTGATTTAAGCGACGCTCTGTCATTGGCAACCGTAAAACAATGTGTCATCAGTCTAGATCAAGATCAGCCAGCGAATCCGTGTACTCTGCACTGTTCGCCATTTAGTCATTAAAGGTCTCAAGAAAATTATGTTAAGTGGCATTCGTTTGATGCTTATCATGAATGTGCAGTAAGGTCTATTCTACACATGCAGGAAGATCTTTTCCACAAATGTAATGATTACGAAACAGTGAAAGAAGACACTTGGTGTATACAGTGAATTAAACTGGATATATTCTGGAATATTTAAAAATGTTGTTATCTCTATCATTGTTCATAAACAGATTGTGAAAGTGAAACGAAGATTGATAGATTAGAAGTTCAAACTTTTATTCTTTTAAATGGTTGTAAAAATCACCTGAAATTATACTTTTTTGGTAACAGGTCTTGGATTTCTCCAAGTGATGTTATCCCTGACAGTAGTCTGGTATAGTGTGTGTGTCAGTGCCTGGACTTATTATTACCTGTATTCATCCTTCTTTAAAGTCTTACCTTGGTCTACGTGTACGAACTCATGGAACACACCTTTATGTAAAGGTAAGTATGTGTTAGTTCATGAACTTAGTATTACCTACTTATACGAACTCAGGGAACACACATGTATGTAAAAGTAAGTTTGTGTTAGTGCCTCGTCTTATTATAACCTGTATTTATCCTTCTTTAATGTCCTATATTGGTCTACATTTAAAAACTCATGAAACACAACTTATGCTCGCAAACTACTCTATGTACATAGAAGAAAAAAATCAGCACATTCTACTTATTACGCGATATACACAGTTTACCTAGTTCTCGATGTGTGCAGTCTAATTAGTAGCAAATGTAAATGTTCTAGCTAGTTCACAATTCATATGTTCTAGTTAGTACGTAATTTACATGTTCTAGTTAGTCCTCAATTACACGTTCTAGCTAATACGTAATTTACACAGCGTTTAAAGACGAAATTCTCACAGTTTAGTTTAGAAATTGTACAGTGTAACTAGTATGCAATTAACACAGTCTACTTACTACTTAATATACACAGTATACCTTGTATCCAATTTCCACAGTTCTTTAGCATGACATTTCCACAGTTTAGTGTACACGCACATTTTACAGTGTACCTAGTAGGCAATTAATACACGATATTCAGTCTACCTAGTACGCAATTTCCACAGTCAGCATAACACGCAATTTCCATATTCTACTTAGTACTCAATTTACACAGTATATCTAATTTTCGATTTTCACAGCCTTACTATTAGCAAATTGACACAGTCTACTTTGTACGCTATGTACACAGTCTACCTTATACGCAATTTACACAGTCTATCCAGTTCTCGATTTTCACAATCTTACTTGTAGCAAATTGACTCCTTCTACCTCGCTAGCACTTTGTACAATTTAACCAGTATGCAATTTACACTATCCGACTAGTACGCAATTTACAAGTCTACATAGTACGCAATTTACAAAGTATATAAAGTATACAATTTACACAATGTCCATTGTACAAAATACATTGTACGCAATGTACAGAGTGTAACTAGTACGCACTATATACAGTATACATATAACGTAATATACACAACATACATAGTACGCAATTTACACTGTATACTTAGTACACAATGCACACATTGTAACTAGTACGCAATTTACAAAGTCTTCCTAGTACGAACTTTACACATATTACACATTACGCAATTACATATTTCACAGTACGCAATGTACACAGTGTAACTAATACGCACTATACACTGTGTAACTAGTACGCACTATACACAGTATACATAGTACGATATATACACAACATACATAGTACGCAATTTACACTTTATATAGTACACCATATACACAGTGTAACTAGTACGCAATATATACAGTATACCTAGTACGAAATTTACACATATTACACAGTACGCAGTTTATACAGTTCAATATATTTGTTATTTACACAAACAAAATAGTCCTTAATTTACACAAACTACATAGTACGCAATCTTTACAGTCATCCAGCGACGTAGATAACGCAAATTCCACAATCTTCTTAGTACGTAATTTACAAAGTCTACCTTGTAAGCAGATGTTATATATTATGTAATAATAAATACAGAAGGAACAACAATAAACAATAACAAATCAATACTATCTATATATTCTTTTCGAACAACACAAGGTTTCCAATTTGACGACTTATTCGGTATTTCATTACTAACGTTGCAGATTTTGGTGACAGTGACAATATTGTGAGTACAGTATATAACATATCAACCAGCGGCTCAAACAGCTCAGTACAATTAGACAGCAAGGACTATAGGTCACCGGCCTTCGAATTCTGGGAGTAAGTAGTATGTCGTAAAGTCTGATTCTAACGCGCTTTGTCAGTGACGTCTCTAAAAAAACAATATAATATGTTCTTTCTTAATGTATCAGTTGCTAAATTACCGTATTATGCCAGATATTGGTTGAAAAAAAAAAAAAAAAAAAAATATAGTACGTTTTTCCATTTCAATTATTGATTGCTGCAATGCCTTCATCTGTAAAATGTTAGTGGAACAATATTGAATATTTTCTTCCTTATATTATTGGTTATTCAATTACACTAACTAATTGTGTCCTCTAAAATTATTGGTTGTTGATTTACCGTAAAATGTCACATATTGGTGGAATAAAAGCTAATACGTTTTACTTAAATTGTTGAATGCTGCAATACCATTATTGCTAGGGTTTTCTTTGACATTGTCAATATAACCTAAGATAGAGTATGTTTTTTGCTGTAGACATAAAGTGATTGGTCGATCGAGTGGTATGTCCGAAGTTGGTGTACTACAGCCACATCTTGTCATATGTCTGTCCATTGCCTGGATATTGACCACACTGGCTGTCTGCAAAGGTGCAAAAACATTGGGAAAGGTAAATCCTGACACTAGTCAATCTTTTATTTATTTTTAACAAAATAAATGCCATTATTCAGGTTTATACATGTTTATACATATAAATAGATAACAAGACGAATTTTGATGCAGAGCATCAAAGGACGCCGCGCATGATTTTGAAGCATGACTTAAAGGAAGCAGATGTAGTTCAGTACATTTAAATAACGTGTGAAAACAGACAGGATGTAAATATTTCGAACAAGAAGGCCAAATGTCCCTTTATCATAACCAAAAAGGCCAAGATGTGCCTATATTGCTCACCTGGCTACCATAGCCTATAATAAAAGGTTACCATACAACATGAAGTTTCTTAATTTTTTACCAATACACGGTTTCAAATCGATATCTCGAAATGTTCGAGAAAAAAAAAAAAAAAAAAAAAAAAAAAAAAAAAAATCAAGATATCGCAAATTTCTGAGATAACGAGAAAAAAAAAATATAAAAAAAAATAATCGAGAAATCGAAATGTTCGAACATATTGATATCTTTTTTTTTTTTTTTTTTTTTCCCCCCGATATCTCGAACTTTCCGATATCTCGAACTTTTCGAAAAAGAAAATTATATTTTTTTTCGATATCTCGAAGTTTCCGATATCTCGAACTTACCAATTTGTTTTCATATTTTTTTTCGATATCTCGAACTTTCCGATATCTCGAAATTTTCGGTATCTCGAACTTGTCGATATCTCGTACTTGTCGATATCTCGAACTTTCCGATAAAGTTCGAGATATCGAGATTTTTTTTTTTAAAGATATCGAAAAGTTATTGGAAAGTTCGAGATATCGAGAAGAAAAAATAAATAAAAAATAAAATATAAAAACGAGATATCGGAAAGTTCGAGATATCGAAAGTTCGAGATATTGGAAAGTTCGAGATATCGAAAGTTTCGAGATATCGATATGTTCGATTTGTCAATAAATGTTCAAGTTAAAAACATTCGTTTTATTAATGTATTCGAGATATCGATGTGTTCGAGTCATCGGTATGTTCGAGATATCGATATGTTCGAGTTATCAATATGTTCAAGTTATTTGACCAATAAGACATTCGTTTTTTGCGTGTACAATGACCTCAGACAAATTTCGTACCTAAACCTCTTAATTTGCGAATGTCTAATCGAATGTCTAATGTCTAACTGATCAATTAGACATTCGTTTTTTTAATGTACATTGATCTCTGATGAATTTGGTACATAAATCTCTTAATTTGCGAATGTCTAATCGAATGTCTAATGTCTAATTGACCAATTAGACATTCGTTTTTTTAATGTACATTGATCTCTGATTAATTTGGTACCTAAATCTCTTAATTTGCGAATGTCTAATCGAATGTCTAATGTCTAACTGATCAATTAGACATTCGTTTTTTGCATGTATAATGACCTCCGACGAATTTGGTACCTAAATCCCTTAATTTGCGAATGTCTAATCGAATGTCTAATGTCTAACTGACCAATTAGACATTCGGTTTTTTAATGTGCAATGACCTCCGACGAATTTGGGTTATATATCTTGTAATTTGCGAATGTCTAATCGAATGTCTAATGTCTAACTGACCAATTAGACATTCGTTTTTTTAATGTACATTGATCTCTGACGAATTTGGTACCTAAATCTCTTAATTTGCGAATGTCTAATCGAATGTCTAATGTCTAACTGACCAATTAGACATTCGTTTTTTGCATGTATAATGACCTCCGACGAATTTGGTACCTAAATCCTTTACTTTGCTAATGTCTAATCGAATGTCTAATGTCTAACTGACCAATTAGACATTCGTTTTTTGATAGTACGTTGACCTACGACGAATTTGGAACCTAAATATCGTAATTCGCGAATGTCTAATCGAATGTCTAATATCTAACTGACCAATTAGACATTCGTTTTTTGCATGTACAATGACCTCCGACGAATTTGGTACCTAAATCCCTTAATTTGCGAATGTCTAATCGAATGTCTAATGTCTAACTGACCAATTAGACATTCGTTTTTTGAATGTACAATGACCTCCGACGAAATTGGGTTATAGATCTTGTAATTTGCGAATGTCTGATTGAATGTCTAATGTCGAATTAGACATTCGATATTTAACATTTGCGATTTTTCTGAATGTCTAATTGAATGTCTAATGTATAATTAGACATTCGATAATCAAAATTAGCGAATGTCTAATCGAATGTCTAACGTCTAATTAGACATTCGAATATTTTTTTTGAATGTCTAATGTCTAACGTCTAATGCTCTGCCAACTTCACACACTTTTATAAATAGGCAAAAACATCCGGCGAATTTTGGGCCCGTAAACTAAACAATTAAAAACGCGTAGCCTAGAAAGTTTGGGAAAAGTGAACTTTTTCTCTGAGCTTTGATGAATTGGGTCAGGGCCGTAAACCAAACAATCAAAAACAGCGTAGCCTAGACAGTTGGGGAAAAGTTATTAAATACAAATTAAATGTGTATAAAGTTTTGTAATAACGGTAGAAGACAAACGTATTTTGTATCTTGTTGTTTCTTAAATCAGTTAATACAATTTATTGATTCATAAAGGTTGTTTTTTTCAATCAAACAACAGAGGTTTTTTTAACAATAATAACATTGGTTTCTCCCTTTTCGATTACGTCACCCCATGGTACAAAATTAAAACCTATCCCATACTGACGCCGCGCTCCCACGCGGCGTCAATTAAGACATCCTGTCATAGCGTATTAAACAAGGTAATACTATAAAAAGTTGGGATAAATCCCCCGTGGTCGAGTTGTGAAATCTCCGTGTTCGATGGCAATTTGCGGCGATCATGGTGGAGTGCCCTTGAACAAGGCACTTTTCTTAATTAATATCCTTACGCCATGTTAGAGTCTTTATATCACTTCAGCATACCAGTAAAGGAATAACAATAATGGTTAAAGTTGAAACTTATTTATTTGCATCGATTGCGAAACAAGCTTTCAGCTGATATTAATCACGCTCGTTAGCTACTTCGAAAAGACTTAACTGAAGACATATTTCACTCATCACGGGTTATTATCATCAATGATTGTTATTATGATAATTTACTGACCTAGGAACCGTTAATACATCATTCGAGCCACTGTATCCTAATACAAACAGATAACATACATCTACAATAGTAGTGATATCCGTACGCCCTGTCAGGTTGCTTGTGGTTAAATGTGATTCTAACTACTGTATCCTAATAAAAACAGATAAAATACTTTTACAATTGTAATTATATGTGTACGCCATGTCAGGATGCTTGTAGTTAAGATGTGATTATAACCACTGTATCCTAATAAAAACAGATAAGATACTTTTACTCTTTCAAATTCATTATGAAACAGTTTACATTTCACGCCTGATTATTATGTTTATTTCAGGTTGTTTATGTAACGGCCACAGCCCCGTACTTGTTCCTTACTATAATGTTTATCAGAGGACTGACATTGGACGGCGCCACAGATGGCATTCGTACTTTTCTCACGCCAGACTTCGGTAAACTATTCAATATACAGGTATGTATAATAACAACAATGAGTCGGAAAAGGGATGGATAATCTCTTTCAATGCAAGTGAAATCTTAAAGAAAACTTTATTCTTTTGAAACTTTCTTGCAGATGCGTGAAAATGGTACTGCATGTGCAAGAGAGTTAAACTTTATCTTGAGGACTTCAAAGTTTCTAAAGTTAAATTAAACAAACTGAAATAAATGTTCTGATTATTCGCAAGAAAAAGACCCAGTACAGTCATGTATATCCTCTCCAACGTTCGACCTGCTCTCGCTCCTCTCTAATTGCAGGTCGTTTTAAAGCGTTCCTAATTATGATAGCTTTTGCGTTATAAAGTAACAGACATACACAGATGAATTTCCCTAAACTTCTATCAATTTGTAATGTTGGAAACATAAATTAATCTTTAATGGAGAGCTCCGTGCCTACAATGTACAGGAACAGCTTTTATGACCCGATAATACCTATGTCACGGTCTTGAATTCCGGCACAATTATTTATACATGTGTCCACGGCGTTGTATTCCGGCACATTTATTCATATCTGTGTCTACGGCGTTGTATTTCGGCATATTTATTCATATCTGTGTCTACGGCGTTGTATTCAGGCATATCTATTTATACCTGTGTCCGCGGCGGTGTTTTCCGGCATATTTATCCATATCTGTGTCTACGGCGTTGTATTCCGGCACATTTATTCATATCTGTGTTCACGGCGTTGTATTCCGGCATATTTATTTATACCTATGTCCGCGGGGATGTATTCCGGCACATTTATTTATACCTATGTCCGCAGCGTTGTATTCCGGCACATTTATTTATACCTTTGTCCGCGGCGTTGTTTTCCGGCACATTTATTTATACCTATGTCCGCGGCGTTGTTTTCCGGCACATTTATTTATACCTATGTCCGCGGCGTTGTACTACATCACATTCTTATATCTGTGTCATTTATCTTTACTGTACAGACATGGCTAGAAGCTGCGATCCAAGTGTTTTATTCATTAGGACCAACATGGGGCGGCGTCATAACAATGGCGAGTTACAACAGGTTTCATCAAAAATCATTTTGGTAAGATATTTTTGTCATGGCAATGAAGTGGAATTGTAAATAAGTTATATCATACGCACATGAACACGCAGTAATTCAATTCACGCTAGCAGATCATCAAGGATAGGCTTGACATGGTGACCTGTTTTAATGCTTGCCAGTAATACAATTCACGCTGGCAGGTCATCCAGGATATGATTGACATGGTGACCTGCTTTAATGCTTGCCAGTAATACAATTCACGCTGGCAGGTCATCCAGGATATGCTTGACATGGTGACCTGCTTTAATGCTTGCCAGTAATACAATTCACGCTGGCAGGTCATCCAGGATATGCTTGACATGGTGACCTGCTTTAATGCTTGCCAGTAATACCATGTTCTATTCATTACGACAGGTCGTCCACGATGTGTGTGGTATCCAGTGGGTTTACATCCTTCTTTAACGGGCTGGTCGTGTTTACTATATTGGGCTTCATGGCGAAATCATCCGGCATACCGATAGAGACTGTCGCCAAACAGTCAGGTAAACATTTGGGTTCGTTGTGCTTTTGTCCCGAAACCGGACTCGGGATTAAGATCATCAAATTAAAATATGTTATCACCTCTTAACTGGCCGAAAAAACTGGCTAAACACATTTCACCCCGGAAAAGTCTGACCCGTGAACTTACGATACATATTGCGAGCCTTCTTATCAATTTAGTAATATTTCGATTACGTTCTGATATTGATACTAGTGTGTCTTATTTTGAATAAGATTCTATGCAGTGAAAATAGTCTTGTCTCGTTGCATTTTTTTTTTCCCCAAGTACTATATTTCGTTTTGAACGCACAATTTTAATTTTAAATAAACAATCCAATTTCACGCTTTGCATTTTTTAACATAATTATGGAGTACAAGTTACTTTTTTTGAAAATAAATATCGATATTGCACAAGACTTGAATGAACATCGTGTATTTGTCATCAACGATAATAGACGTTACTGCACCTGTATAGGAACTTATTGTGTTACCGAGTTCTTTTGGCAGAACTCCGTCAAAGAAATACCATAAGAAGTGTTTCTCTTAGTGTTGTATTGTAATGTTATATAGTGACTGTTTTAATATGGCATTTGTATGCGTTTCTTAAAACACTTCGGAATTTAGATATTTTTTCTCTCCGATGGTTGCCAGGGATATAATCAAAAACTTAAGTCGACGCCAAATCATGTCTACTCGAAATTAAAGTGTTGGTAAAATGATGGCAAAAACGTTTAACTTTTTATTGCAATATAAAAACTGTGCATTTTCTTTTAATGGAAATATAGCATGAATATTTTAGTGTTATATTCCGCATAGATGCCCTTTAGGATCTCACTGTAAAATTCACCTCACAGAACGATAAAATAATCAGAACACCTACCTTTAAAATAATATCCTAGCAGTTATTATGTCCCAATAAAACGTCAATACGTGTAAACATAGAGCGATATCATTTAATCAAACGTCAAACAAAACGTCAGAAAATACATGTATATACATACATACACACCTATCGTTTATTTTTTGTTCATCGATTTTCAACGAGTGTGATATGCATGCAGACCCACACTTATTGTATATATATCGTAGGATGGTCTTAAAACAAGATGGAAAGGGAGCGCTTTCTAACGTTACTGCATAGTGAAGTAGTTTCTACCGTAGCGTCACTTTTAAAGAAATTGATTATATACATCTGAATAAAATCTTTGTATTTGTAATTGATTTGATCTTAGTGCAAGATCAATGCATACACTATAAGTGCGGGAAATATCGACCGATATTTCATTCCTTTGTAATACGTGTATCAAACAATATCAGAGCATACAATAAAATTCGACATTAATCCATGAACGAACAAATATAGTCTTGTTATCATATGTAGCAATTTCAAACTATAGAATGAAATTCCACATCACACCATACATGATTAAATGTCTTATAACGCATAGACTCGATATCACATCGAAAGCTAGCTAATATCGTCTTTTTATTTGACAGGACCCGGTTTAACGTTTGTTGCGTTTCCTATTGCGTTAAGTAAAATGCCGCTACCACAAGTATGGTCCGTGTTGTTCTTTCTGATGCTTGTCACTGTTACATTTGACAGTTTGGTAAGCTTTTTTATTGTTTCTTGTCGTTCGACAATTTAAGGAAGAAAACAGAATCATCTTTGTGTTGCATGTAAAGGAACGGAATACAATCGACCCTTCATGTAATTCATCCCCGTGAATGCAATGGCTGTTGTGTGAATGTATATTATCCGATCGGCTCTAAATATATTTGGTAAACGAGCTATTCAGAGGTTTACAACATAAAAGACCAACACAAATCTTTACATACGCACTTTTAATCAGGATATGCACATTTCGTCAACAATTATATGTGCAATTGATTAATTTTACTGTAAAGGGTGTGGGTTTTCATGGAGTGATATAAAAGTGCACACAACGTGAATGTCTGCATCCCATTGCCATGTGTCATGGTTAATGCATACGTTCTCATGTAGCTAGTGCGGTACTTGATGTCTCTTTGTGACGTTGGTGTTTATGCCGCGTTAACAATGATAATACAGTCATATCAACACAGAACACTTTATCACGATCCCTGATCAATAAACCAGTACTAATGCGATGAAATATGCCTTGCTCAAGGGCACTCAAATCATTATGAATGCGAGCTGGGATCAAACTCTGGAAGCCTAGTCTCCATTACTCAGGAGTTAAATACCCCAACCGTAACATTATCGGATCACACATACACCAATAGTGGAGGTGCACTTTGGACACTTTGTAAAGAATTAGGATAAAGGCTATAGAGAAACACTTTTTTTGTGGATTTAAAACCCTGAAGCTAAGTACATTTGACAATAAAAAACTGAAAATGAACTTTTGTGCAAATATATATTTCATTATTTATGACTTTCATATATTTTTTAAAAACTGCTATATGGATCCCCACTTATATTGGATGATAATGATCATTTTTATCATCTGAGACACCAGTATATAATTGAAAGTATCGATTTGTCTAATAAATTGGATTTAAGTAGGTCAAATGTAATAAATCACCTTTGGCGAATAGCATAGCGTAAAGTTAATATTACTTCTTTGGGTTGAGCTGATTAGCAACGATTTTTGAAATATCATATATACAACTACGGATGAAAAGGGGGGGGGGGGGGGGGGGGGGTGTGTGTTATGCAACCTTTTATCAGTTTGATTATACTGTCTATTTTACAAACTTCTAAATATTCTGCAGCATAGTTCGGTTTGTTTTAAACATGTTACTTCAGATAGTGCTATTCCTAAATTAAAAGATACAAGACAAGGGGAGGTCACCATTCATTGTCTCTATTTAGTCGTCTACATTGACGGTTTTATTCGTCAACTGATCAGCCAGTTTATTACTTGATATATTCAGTTTAGATCAGACAGATTGTAACTAAATATATTAAGATATATGTGACTGTTTGGTAAGAAAATATAATTAGCACATATCTGACAGTTTGTAACAACATATATTCGGTGTAAATGGGACTGTTTGTGAATATATTTACTTTAGATCTGACAATTGTTAACCAGCTATATCTAGTTCAAATCCAAAAGTTTGTAACCAACTATATTTTGTTTACATCTGACAGTTTATAACCACCTATATTTGGTTCAGATATGATAGTTTATAATCAACTATATTTAGTATATATGTAGATATGACAGTTTGTAACAAACTATTTAATTATATATCTGATTGTTTGTAACCAACTTTATTTAGTATATATCTGACAGTTTGCACCAAGTAGATCAGACAGTTTGCACCAAGTAGATTAGACAGTTTGTAACCAAATATGTGCTGTATATATCTATTTTGTTTTCATTTTTCAAATATCTCCAAGCAAACATGTTGACGGCGGTTAAAGGCAAACTTATGAAAACATTACTTATATTTCGCCACCAGGAACTTTGTAAATATGTATGTATGTTTATTTTCTCTGTTGTGTTACTGTCAGTCAGCAGTGTATATAACATGTATCCTCGTGGGCTGGAAACCTTAAGGAATTTGAATGAATAAACTTATCAAACTTATCAAACTTATCAGACAGTTGCATTGTTGTATTTCTGTAAACTCGAAACTCACGACCCACGGAGTTTTTCCTCACACCCCTTACTGTGATACCAAAACGGAGAACATTTAAAAGAAGTCCCCCCTCTTGACTTATACTACTCATTTAAACTTGATGTCTATTTCAGTTCGGCATGTTTGAGACTGTTTCTAGTGGTGTTATTGATCTTTTTCCACGTCATCTGACGTCACGAAGAATCCTGGTAAACATCGGTGTGGCGATATTCTTTATTGTTTCTGGGCTACCTCTTTGTCTAAATGTAAGATTTTACATTCATTTGTGGACTTGTTGAATTCATTATTAATAACAATTTATACTTTTAATTAAATACTATTCTTATACTATTCTTATTTATCTTAATTTGCATTTGTTTAAAATTCATTATTATTTGCATTCATCGATTGATTTGCCCCAACTAAGGATTCGTTATTATTTGTAACAGTTAATAATTTTCTAGATCGACAATAAGTTTATTTATTTATTTATTCATTTAATTCCTCCTAGTGCAGATTGATAAATATCAAATAAACGCAAGTTTAATTAAGTTAACAAATAGTATGGATATAAAGCGTCGTTATGCAGTGAATGTACAAATAGTAATATGGATATATCAATGTTATATAGAGAGATTGACTGCTTTTCTTCATGGGTATGTGCTTTATGACATTGTGTCATCTTTAAAGTTCGCTTTATTCGAGCACAAAAAGCAGTTAGGTGAATTTTGGAACTGCTTGTGATTTCCGATCACAGAGATTACACTAGGTTCCTAAGGCAGTTATAGGCATACATCAATGAGTGTTCGAGCATTAGTCTTTCTGTTTCATGTGAGATCTCGATTTCCATCTTTGAACCTAGAATCTTTAACATGAAACTTTCGGAGGAGTCCGATCTAAGTTCTTCCGCAATACCAGCATTAACCTTCCTGTCGTATGCTTAGTATAAACGACGTTTTCTGCGACGTCAAACATGGACACTCACAAAGAACGTGTTGTATACTATCGGTGGTAAACACAGAGCACAGTTTACAATACAGATTGTCAACATCCGGAATGGTTACCCATACTTTAGCAATTGTTTTGGCTTTACGTCTGAAAACACATCGTACATAACTCTTGGGTAGATTGCAGTGTGCAACCGTTCAAATCTAGAAAAATCTGGGTCGACACCTATTCTCAATTTCCAGTTGTCGGATTCATATTCATATAAATATTTGACAAACTTCACAATTGATTGAAATTCGTTACGATTTAAGCTTTCAAAATCGACAATGAGTTATAACTAATTACATCTGAATTTATCGATGAATTTGCCGTATAATGATAACGCCAGGGTAGTACGAGTAATTAACACAGGAAACGTCGTATAATGTAAACGTAACCGTAATTCCATTTATTAACACAGGAAACTTCGTATAATGTAAATGTAACCGTAATTCCATTTATTAACACAGGAAACGCCGTATAATGTAAACGTAACTGTAATACCAGTCATAAACACAGGACATGTCGTAGTATGTAAACGTAACTGTAATACCAGTAATAAACACAGGAAATGTCGTAGTAAACGTAACTGTAGTACCAGTAATACACACAGGAAACGCCGTATAATGTAAACGTAACTGTAATACCAGTAATAAACACAGGAAACGCCGTATAATGTAAACGTAACTGTAATACCAGTAATAAACACAGTAAATGCCGTATAATGTAAACGTAACTGTAATACCAGTAATAAACGCAGGAAACGCCGTATAATGTAAACGTAACTGTAATACCAGTGATAAACACAGGAAATGTTGTAGTATGTTAACGTAACTGTAATACCAGTAATAAACACAGGAAATGTCGTAGTATGTAAACGTTACTGTAATACCAGTAATAAACACAGGAAACGCCGTATAATGTAAACGTAACTGTAATACCAGTAATAAACACAGGAAATGTTGTAGTATGCAAACGTAACTGTAATACTAGTAATAAACTCAGGAAACGCCGTATAATGTCAATGTAACTGTAATACCAGTAATAAACACAGGAAATGTCGTCTAATGAAAAGGTTACGGTAATACCAGTAACGGTATTACCAGTAATTAACACAGGAAACACTGTATCATGTAAACGTGACAGTTATACCAGTAATTAACACAGGAAACGCCGTATTATGTAAACGTGACAGTAATACCAGTAATTAACACAGGAAACGCCATATTATGTAAACGTAAGGATAATACCAGTATGTTCTTTTTCAGAATGGAATCTACATATTCCAATTATCAGACTGGTATTTCTCCCAATTTGCCCTTTTGTTTGGATCTCTGTTTGAATGCATAGCAGTCTGCTGGTTCTACGGTAACATTTCAATTTATATCCTACGGAAGTCTGGATTCAATCAATCTCTATCTGTCTGTGGATCTCAGTGAATATATAATGGACATGGTCATGTTTTGTGTATAAAACCTACAATGGCGGGCGCTTTACGTAAACCACAATTTAGGCAGTTCAAAGCTAGATCACCCATCACGCTCACTCAGTAGTATCTGGACATGCACTGTTTGCAAACAAGTCATAGATATGTTCAAGAAGCTTAGGATATAAAATATACTTTTTAGTTCTATAACATGGTTTCTCAAACAAATAGTTGATCGACACTTGCGACAAATACAATCGACCTGTTTACTAGAGCGCCGTTTACCGGGAAATAAACTCGAAAATATATCCGTATATTGTTAAACCCCACCTTAATCAAGTAGTTAACAATACTACGTTACGTGGTACTTTACCAATGATTTATACATATTAATACTACTGTAATAGAAACATATCGTTTTCTTGTTTGTGTTTTGATTTGAAGATATTACTATATAATTTATACAGAATATGTTCCGTGTTTTTTTCAAATTGTCACCCGAAAAATCGTGTGACAGTCCTTTTAACTCATTTTCAAGTACTACAAAGTGTCGGTTAACTTTGAAAAGATCTAAGTAAAACATTGAAAACATGTTTAAATAAAACGTTGACTACTGAATAAGACGTGAGAGAGTCCCTTCATAAATTTTCAGTTGTGCTTTTTGCTAATGCAGGTACCGACAGATTCAGTCACGATATAGCTATAATGACGGGTCGTAATGTGTCAGCGTTGTTACGTATTATGTGGTCAATATTTATACCTGTCGCAGTCTCTGTAAGTATTTAGCTTAATAAGTCAGTATATAATACATGTGTCAGCGTTGTTACTTATTAATTAGTCAATCTTTATTCATGTGACAGTATTTCTAATGATTTAACCTTGCACATATATGAAATGTGTCAGCATTGTTACGTATTATGTGGAACTACTAATATATAGTCCCTGGTCTTATGTAGCACATCTATCTATATTTGTTCGTATGTACATGTATATTGTCAATATTTTGACGATAAACCATATGTGTTCAAGTCATATGAATAAACTTCTGTTCTGTTCTGTTCTGTATCAACATGTGGAAGTCTGTGTAGGTATTTAACTTTCCATACCATTATATATGAAATATGTCAGCTTTGTTACGTATATATGTTGCAGTATTTGTAAGTATTTAATCTTACACACCTTTTATTAGCTCACCTAAGCACGAAGTGCAAGGTGAGCTTTTGTGATCACTCACCGTCCGGCGTCCGTCGTCGTCGTCTGCGTCGTCGTCGTCGTCGTCGTCGTCGTCGTCGTCGTCGTCGTCGTCGGCGTCTGTTAACAATTTCCTACAAATGACTTCTCCTACTAAACCAATGGACAGATTTCAAAATAACTTCACAGGAATGGTCCTTAGGTAGTCCTCTTTCAAAGTTGTTCAAAGAAATTAATTCCAAGTAGAACTTTGGTTGCTGCGGCATCAGAAAAGGGGAAAATTGCCAAATCTTAAAAAATCTTCTTGTCCAAAAGTACTGGCCCGATTTGAAAATTATTTTGCACTCGTCCTTGGGGTACCCTCTACCAAGATTGTTCAAATATTTCCGATCCGTTAAAAAACATGGCCACCAGGGGGCGGAGCTTATTTTCCTTATATGTGCATTGTTAAAACTTTAAAAATCTTCTTGTCCAAAAGTACTGGCTCGATTTGAAAATAATTTTGCACAAATGTTCCTTGGGACACTCTTAACCAAGATTGTTCAAATATTCCCAATCCGTTGAAAAACATGGCCGCCAGGGGGCGGAGCCTGTTTTCCTTATATGTGCATTGTTTAAACTTTGAAAAATCTTCTTGTCCAAAAGTACTGGGCCGATTTGAAAATAATTTTGCACAAATGTTCCTTGGTGCACCCTTTACCAAGATTGTTCAAATATTTTTGATCCGTTGAAAAACATGGCCACCAGGGGGCGGAGCTTGTTTTCCTTATATGTGCATTGTTAAAACTTTAAAAATCGTCTTGTCCAAAAGTACTGGCCCAATTTGAAAACTATTTTGCACAAATGTTCCTTAGGGCACCCTTTACCAAGATTGTTCAAATATTTCCGATCCGTTGAAAAGCATGGCCGCCATGGGGCGGAGCTAGTTTTCCTTATATGTGCATTGTTAAAACTTTAAAAATCTTCTTGTCCAAAAGAACTGGCCCGATTTAAAAATTATTTTGCACAAATGTTCCTTGGGGCACCCTTTACCAAGATTGTACAAATATTTCCAATCCGTTGAAAAACATGGCGGCCAGGGGGCGGAGCTTGTTTTCCTTATATGTGCATTGTTAAAACTTTAAAAATCTTCTTGTCCAAAAGTACTGGCCCGATTTAAAAATTATTTTGCACAAATGTTCCTTGGGGCACCCTTTACAAAGATTGTTCAAATATTTTTGATCCGTTGAAGAACATGGTCGCCAGGGGGCGGAGCTTGTTTTCCTTATATGTGCATTGTTAAAACTTTAAAAATCTTCTTGTCCAAAAGTATTGGCCTAAAAAGAGTAAAAACTTTGAAAACTATTGAAGTTCTATTAAATCAGGTGAGCGATATAGGGCCATCATGGCCCTCTTGTATATGAAATGTGACAGCATTGTTACGTATTATGTAGCCCATCTTTATTCATGTGGAAGTATTTCTAAGTATTCAAACTAACAAGTAATTATATAATAAATGTACAGCGTTGTAACGTATTATACATCTTATGCATGTGGTAGTCTTTGTAAGTATTCAACCTAACCTAACTTCCCATTATATATGAAATATGTCGGCTTTGTTACGTATTTATGTGGCAGTATTTGTAAGTATTTTACCTTACATACCATTATATATGAAATGTACCAGCGTAGTTACGTATTATGTAGCCCATCTTTCTACCTGTGGATGTCTTTGTAAGTATTTAACATAACATACCATTATATATGAAATGTGTCAGCGTTGTTACGTATTATAAAGCCCATCTTTTTACCTGTGGATGTCTTTGTAAGTATTTAACCTTACATACCATTATATATGAAATGTGTCAGCGTTGTTACGTATAATGAAGCCCATCGTTCTACCTGTGGATGTCTTTGTAAGTACCATTATATATGAAATGTGTCAGCGTTGTTACGTATCATGTAGCCCGTCTTTCTACCTGTGGATGTCTTTGTAAGTACCATTATATATGCAATGTGTCAGCGTTGTTACGTATTATGTAGCCATCTTTCTACCCGTGGAAGTCTTTGTAAGTGTTTAACCTAACATACCATTATATATGAAATGTATCAGCGTTGTTACGTATTATGCAGCCCTTCTTTATTCATGTGGAAGTCTTTTTAAGCATTTGGCTTACATACCATTATATATGAAATGTGTCAGCGTTGTTACGTATTATATAGCCCAACTTTATTCATGTTGCATTATTTGTAAGTATTTAACCTTACATACCATTATAATAAATGTGTCAGTATTGTTACGTATTATGTAGCCCATCTTTATTCATGTGGCAGTATTTGTAAGTATTTAACCTTACATAACATTATGATAAGCGTGTCAGCGTTGTTACGTATTATGTAGCCCATCTTTCTACCTGTGGAAAGTTTTGTAATTATTCAACCTTACATACCATATATATGAAATGTGTCAGGATTGTAACGTATTCAAGTTGAAGTCTTTGTAAGTATTAAACCTAACTGCCCATTATATAGGAAATGTGTAAGCGTTGTTACGTATTTATGAGGAAGTATTTAACCTTACAAACCATTATATATAAAATGTATCAGCGTTGTTAAGTATTATGTAGCCCTTCTTTCTACCTGTGGATGTCTTTGTAAGTATTTAACTTTACATACCATTATATATGAAATATGTCAGCTTTGTTACGTATTTATGTGGTAGTATTTGTAAGTATTTAACCTTATATACCATTAAATATAAAATGTGTCAGCGTTGTTACGTATTACGTAGCCCATCTTTCTACATGTGGATGTCTTTGTAAGTATTTAACCTTACAAACTATTATATATGAAATATGTCTGCGTTGTTACGTATTTCTGGTGTGCACAGTCTTTTGAAGTATTTAAATGAATATGCCATAATATTAAGGGATATGACGTTTAACGATGTTACGTTTTATGTTACATTTTAGTGTCAACTGACAATCTACAGGTAAGTTTCTGTACCGTACATGCAGATGAGGTCAGACGGAAAAATGATATCCTCTATTGTCATGTGGCTCCGATATCTCATTATAACAATGGATTGTTTTCTTTACTCCCTGTGAACTACGAACTGCATTAGGGAAAGGCTATATAAAATACAATACAATATATTTTAATGCATAAAAACTACAAGTTTTATAGCAAATTATACAATTTAAACAAATTCCTTACATAACATAGACAATGTTTTCCGAAGAGCATATCAAACTGTAGAAAATTAACCGTACATATGTAACCCAAAATAAATATTATCATATTTATATATTTACTCACAATGAAGACACTATATTTGTTCTATTCTTAAATTTAAGTTAAACTAAAATAAGACATATTTAGCTTCTCACGTTATTTGCATAATAAATATATTTAGCTAAATTATTTATAACGACTTCTGAAGATGATGTCATAAGATTTATTAATGTTTGTTTTGTTGGCCATGGTTAGTAGTATCTTTTGATAAATTTCAATTTTAGTCCGGAAAATTTCGAACAAATTAGCAAAATATGGTATTCGTTCTCTACTAGTCCCGAATTACAATTTTCACAAATGCGTTCATTTCTTGGAATGTTCTGATGTCGTCCACTTTCAATTTTTAAATTATGTGATGATGTTCGAAGTATAGTTAAAGCGATTTTATATGTTGTTGCTGACATCATACTTGGAACAGATAAAGATCGCACTTAAATCAAATAAAAGTGATTGATTGGAAACTCACATTCCATGCTAAATTAAATAAAAGGTGATTGCTTGGTAACTCACATTCCATGCTAAATTAGATAAATGGTGATTGATTGGACATTCACATTCCTTAACAAATTTAACGAATTGCGACTGATAGTAACACTAAAAGAAGGAATTATCCAATAGTAGTCATATGTTACTTCTCTAATACATCCAATGAAAGGTGTCTAATAGTTAGATTATTTTAATGTTAAGATTATCGAATGTTGATTTCAAGTTCACATTTAATGCTAATGTTAAACACATGGTAAGTGAGAGTAAAGAAGATATTATAGAAATATAGATCATGCGATAAGCGTCATTCGTATTTCATCAATGGGTCAAGAGTCTATATGGAACAGCAGCAAGTTGGTAGGGAAGACTGTTGTCTGGGGAACTGGTGTCAGAAAGCCACGAATGGCATGGATAGGTGAACTGACCAGCGTCATATGACCGAAACATTGTTGAAAACGGCGTTAAACCCCCATCAATCAATATTTCTAGATCACATTCCTGATAATGCTGTCAAAGTACTCTGCCCCGGCCTATGGAGACGGCTATGTTTACAGTTCTGGCGCGATAGCCTTTGGCGTTTCCGTTGGACTTCTGCCCATAGTTGGAATGATTCTGATAGGAGCGTTTACAGTGATGAGGACCGAGGGGAAATTCATGGAGGTATGTCATATAGAATATTGTTGATGTTCTGTTATTGACGGATTGTACTAGAAACATAGTGGGTAAATGAGAAACAATCATCTTCGTAACGGGATCACATTAAGGGATATGACAGTGCGGTATTGTTGTTGCTTCGCAGCGGTTTCTTATTAAGGGATACGACAGTGCGGTCTTGTTGTATCTTTGTTACAGGGTCACATTAAGGGATATTTATCTTCGTAACGGGGTCGCTTTAAGGGATATGACAGTGCGGTCTTGTTCTACCTGCATAATGGGTCATATTTAGGGATTTGGCAGTGCGGTCTTGTTCTACCTGCATAATGGGTCATATTTAGGGATTTGACAGTGCGGTCTTGTTCTACCTGCATAATGGGTCATATTTAGGGATTTGACAGTGCGGTCTTGTTCTACCTGCATAATGGGTCATATTTAGGGATTTGACAGTGCGGTCTTGTTCTACCTGCATAATGGGTCATATTTAGGGATATGACAGCGCGGTCTTGTTCTACCTGCATAATGGGTCATATTTAGGGATTTGGCAGTGCGGTCTTGTTGTATCTTCATAATGGGGTCAAACTAAGGGAAATTACAGTGTGGTTTTCGAGTATCTTAATATGGGGTCACATTAATGAATACGACAAAAGTAACTATGTGTCTATACTACACGCAAGCGGACAGTGAAGAATCCCATGAGATTTTGTGGATTCCGTCCTTTGTCGTATATTACACTGTCTGCATATACTAAAACATATAAGAATATGGTGATTTATAACGTTTGTAAGCTTGCAACATACGCCATGTATGTTGATTGTAATGTATTGACATACTCCGCTTGTAGAGTACCCTGTGATGAACGTTGCTTTTTTCACGATGTCTCACACAGTCACACTGTTGACAATAGTAAGCCATATTATTCTACATTGCAGCCGTGAAAATACGATAAATACCTATTAGAGAATACAAGGGAATTCCAGGTGTTTCGTTATTATATGATTGTTATTCAATTGTATATTGATTTTAAAAACATTATATCATATATATATACCTTCTGTGGTAGGCTTTACGGTCATGCAGTATGTTTGTGAAAGTGTTATAAGTTGCAATATAGTAATGAACATAATTACTGAAATGTTCTATGATGACACGTTTAGCTTTACTTGAAGTTATTACTTACCTGTTTATGTTTCATCATTAAATTTTCAGCGATTACGTCGGTGTACCAAACCAAGTGAACTATGGGTACCAAGCGAAAGCGAGGCAAGAAGAGCATATCTCATGAAATTCTATACCTACCCAAGGTCCATGAAACAACGGTTATTGTTGGATATTCGAGGAACGAAAGACAACCCTATATTGTAGCATAATACGCAGTTACATACTTTACACCTCCGAAACATATTCCATATCTCACGAATTCACATATATACGAAATATATCTAAAATGATTGATATTTCTGAGTATATGAGGAACTAAATACAATCTTCTATTGCAACTAAATACACAGTTACAAATGACATATGTTACGAATCCTTCAGTGTAACAAAGTACATCTTTCTCGAAGGGTTGAAGACTGACAGAATGTTATAACAACATAAATAAATTAATTAGGAAAATGAACTGCGGTCAAGAAAGAGTAACCATGCGAATATTACTACTAAAGACGATCCAGATCATCATTAACAGTCTTACAGTCTGAGCTAGTTCCGTCCTGTTGGCCAAAGATTAAATCGGAAGTTACTATTTATTTATATAAGTAGGCGGGACAAGTAACTACGATGGGTGATCCAGATGTAATAGGTTTTTTTGCCATAATTTCAAATTAAACTTATAGAAAATAAATCTGATTTACCAAAACAGCACATTTCTCTTACTTACATGACAAATATTTGATTAATTGTTGGAACAATAAAATTTCTGTGAGATTTTGAAAATTGTAAATATATCTGGATTTTTGTTTGGCCAACCAGAGTTCAAGATATACAAATTGCTTAAGTCAATATCTTTGTTATATCTTGTATTCCGATATAATTCGTTAAGTAAAATCTGCTGCCTGGATAATCGACCTGTACTCCCGACACGTATATAGGGAGATGCCAGAGTTAAACAAAATGTTCAAGGGAATTGATTTTCAAACTCAAACAGTATTCGCATCGATTGTATAGGGAGATTTCAAAGTTAAACCCCATTGTCAAGGGAAACGATCCTCATACTCAACATGTACACGCACCGAGTGTATAGAAAAATTGCAACTTTAAACCCTATTTTCTAGGGAATCGACCCTCATGCTCGACCAGTACTCGCGTCGAGTATGTAGGGAGATTTCAGAGTTAAACCTCATTTTCAAGGAAATCGATCCTCATACTCGACCAGTACTCGCGTCGAGTATGTAGGGAGATTCCAGAGTTTAACCCCATGTTTAAGAAATTGATCCTCATACTCGACCAGTTCTCGCACCGAGTGTGTAAGAAGATTCCTGAGTTAAACCCCATTTTCAAGGGAATCGATTCTAATACTCGACCAGTACTCGCGCCGGTGTGCTGGGAGATTCCAGAGTTAAACCCAATTTTCTAGGAAATCAATCCTCATACTCGACCAGTACTCGCACCGAGTGTGTAGGGAGATTCCCAAGTTAATCCCCGTGATCTAGGGAATCGATCCTCATACTCGACTAGCACTCGCATCGAGTGTGTAGGAAGATTCATGAGTTAAACCCCGTGTTCTAGGGAATCGATCCTCATGCTCGACCAGTACTCGCAACGAGTGAGCAGGGAGATTTCAGAGTTAAACCCCATTTTCTAGGGAATCAATCCTCATACTCGACCAGTAATCGCGCCGAGTGTGTAGGTAGATTCCTGAGTTAAATCCCATTTTTTAGGAAATCGATCCTCATACTCGACCAGTAATCGCACCGAGTGTGAATGGAGATTCCAAAGTTAAACCCCATTTTCTAGGGAATCAATCCTCATACTCGACCAGTACTCGCACCGAGTATGTAGGGAGATTTGAGAGTAAAACCTCATTTTCTAGGGAATCGATTTTCATACTCGACCAGTACTCGCACGGAGTATGTAGGGATATTTCCGAGTTAAACCCCATTTTCTAGGGAATCGATCCTGATAATCGACCAGTTAAGTTCAATTGGCAAAGTTGAAAATGTGCAAAATAAGCTTACTGTGTTAACCTAGAAGTCAGCATATATCACATGATTAAGACATACGAGCCCCGTCATACTAAAACAGATCTTAAGGACGTGATAATAACAAAGATCCATAAAGACTTGTTCGTCATCTCGGGTAGTAAAATCAATCTGGAATCGCCCCGAGAACGGTATGACCACGTCTTTAATTTAATCGTCAATTGTTCAGAAGGTCGATGTTCGCGTGACACGGGCCATATTGTCATACTTTTATATCGAAACACATTACGTCCGTTGTGTGTACAATATATTACAACATGCGTGCTCGGAATAACTTACACATTACGTTCATAGTGTGTACAACAGTTTACAACATGACTGATGGGAATAACTGTCATAAAGGGATCTATTCAACACAAAAAAGGACTGCTCTTAAATTTCTATAATTATAGATTGTCAATCACACATAAAGTTTTAAATGACTTTATTCCCTTTGGAAGACCTTAATATACAAAGATGTTTCATTGTTAACGATATAAATATATACCAGTGTCGGGTTACATGTAATGGCTGTTCTTTGTCAGCATTTTGTGAAATAAGATCAACCCGGTCCATATAAAAAGGACTCATTCGAGACATTGTGTAAAATAAGCAAACGAGATAAAGAGATTAAAGAAAACACTATATGTTTGTAGAGTAATCGTTATCCAAGAGTCTTGGGTATTCTGAACATTATCGATGCATATATTATTTTAGCATGGAAGGCATACATACAACTTGCTTTGATGGAAATGTGGATATACAACTACAAAACTACAACTATAAGCTTCATATGACACCCTTATTTATAAAATACTGTCAGGTTCATTGAGACAAATGTTCTGGTTACTTAAAATAGAGTTTGAAGGTAAAATCAGCACTTTTAAAAATACTTTTATTTGAGCCCTTCCAGGAAGAAAGGTTTACGTTGGCTTATATCTGATATGTATTCTAAAAGTCTGCAAAATTGGATAGTAACCCCTAACAAGCTTATGTTAGTTATATAAGAACAGCACAGATCTTGATCAGACTATTCGGGTTCACATGCTGATCTGGATATATATGTACACTGTTTATTAAAGCCAACGTGTATCTGTTCGCATGGACAGGCCCATTAGAGCTCCATATACCTTACCTTACGATATTCCTCCAACTGGTTAAATAGTAATAGTGTGAAGGTAGCCAGTTGCATGAAAACTAGTATGTTAAGTACAGTACTAGCACAAGAGCCAGAAAACCCATGTTATGTGAACTGACCGCCGTGATATGACGAGTTAATCCTAGTCAACTTGTTAGTATAAGTGTGAAGGTAGCCAGTTGTATATAATCAATAGCATGTTAAGTTCAGTACTAGCACAAGAGCCAGGAAACCCAGGTTTGGTGAACTGACAGCCAAAATATATAACCTATACATTACTGTCAATGGCATAGCCATTCTAAGTTTCATATTTAATGATAATAGACGACAAACTTAACCTGAAGACAACTTCATAAGATAAAGTAAGTTTTCTCTGATCATGATGGTTATACTTCGAACAAATATGAAATCAAAGCACTGAAAGTACGCATGGTGGCGTGATTTAACAACCAATCAATATAATTATATTTATAGAGAATTGTCCAATGATAACATTATATCACATTATATTGGTATCAGACAACTAATCCAGAGTAGAATATTTTTTTAAAAAAAGGTAAATTTTACCCTTTCTGATGCCGCAGCAAATTCACCATAGAATATAAATATACCGCGCAATTTCTTCATTTGCCTCAATATTTCCAAAAGTCATCTGCTACAGAGGCCAGACACATGGTTTGGTATTACCCTGATATATATTTCTGAATAGTTCAGAACAGCATAGAAAACAAAACATTGTGGCAAAAGGAGAAAATTGCTTGTTATGTCTCCTTTTGACACAATGCTTCCAAAGGTTGTCGGCAGCAAATGCATCTGCAAGTGGAAAAAAATGCTATTCAAATATCACAAACAAATCTAGTTTTTCAGAAGGAATATTACTTTCTCTTTTACTAAAGGAATCAAAGGCTTACAATTTACAAAGGGTAATTTGTCTAGGCGATCGAACACACTGGGGGTGGGTGCGTAGTTATATCCTTATCCTATATTACACCCAAATATGATATTTAACATCTTTTTAGACTTTAACAGTTGTAACTGCATGTTTTCACACCAAACAGTAAAAACTGTTTCGAACTGAGCCACCAAATTATAAATAAATATTTAAATATTATTTTCAGCTGCTTATTATGACTGAAATTATACTATATGTACAATTGCTTACGCGTATCTGCTCGGTATATTTATTTCTGAATTGAGATAAGCGTTGAAAACATCGATACTACTTTTAGAGTGGTAAATCGTATACTTTTAAGGCATATACGATTCTGAGAAATACCTGTTAACTTTGAAGTGAGTTGCCGAGGCAACCGCCCCAAAAAATATTGACCATAAATATGACCTACAACAAAAACATTCGGATCATGTGTAGAGCTTTGCATGTAGTTTTCATAATATGCCTTCGCTCATCTTGAAACGACCGTAGGATATACGTTTTGATCTTAAGTATAATACTTAGATGGGCGATTTAGGTCCTTCATGTCTCGTTTTCATCATCCTTAACACGACTTTGGGATATAGAACAACTGTTATGCATTAATAACTGTTGTGTCCACCCACCAATAGCTATCTGTATAACCTGCATTATGTTATCATGTGCTTTGGCTTATAGAGTCTTGTCTTGTCTCAGTGATCAGTCAAAGTCAAAACACGTCTGTCTTGCTTTTCCTCATGGGTCAAACTGGCACATGTTATAATCCTATGTGGGCTAGTTCCTCAAAACTAGGTACCAGAGTTTTCTGGCCCCAGCAACTGACTAAAATGAATGGTCTAAAACACAAAGAGCAAAACCGACTTTCTCCACATAATCCTAAGACAAAACAATAAACGATGTCATGAAAAGTGTTGATACTGCTTTAAACCTCATATGACTAATTTGCAAACAGTGCAAAGCCTGGTCAAACTGCGCATAGGTGCTGGTTTCTACATAGGTTTCCAATGCCCTACGGCTGGTTCTCGCAGAGCACCGATCATTTATATTTAATTTCACATTCGCATAGTAAAGGATGTTAAAATTTGGCACCGGTATATTGAACGTTAGATTTAGTAATTCAGTTCAATGAAGTATTAAGCTATTGAGTGTCAGATATTTGTCTCTAAAATAGTATTTTGTTCATAAAGCCAGCTTATGTATATAACATATATTGGTTTTGAAGATAGGGTAAATTGATATCCATGTATTAATAAAATGGTCGTCTCAAACAAGTAGAGATTTTAAATTATTTGACAATCACAAGTCCCCTCTCGTTCGTAAACCAGTATCGTTTACTGGCGTAAGTCCAACATACATTTTAATCAGGACAATTATGTAGATTGAGTAAGTCTAGTTTTAAAGTTGTTTTAGAATAGTTTAGGTCATTATGGAATGCCAATGGACAAGACACGTTTTCATGATTAGTAGTATTACTCTGTCATTCAGTGTTCTGATTCCTAAAATTAACAGAAAAACTATTGAAAAAGATAAATAAGCCCAAACCAATGAATTAAACTGTTTCAGTGTAAGAAACATGTAACACTTTGTTATTACAATTTAATGTCACTGCGCTATTTCTTGGAGACATGCACCGCCCGTCTCGCGCTTCAAGGGTCATTTTTTCGTGTTAAGGGGAGACATAATTATTGTTTTGTCCTGTTCGTCGGTATGACCGACCGTCGGTTCGTCAAGTTTGGTTCTCAAAGTCTTCAAATTTCATTGGGTTAATTGAGTTAATTATCACTAACACTTTTTAATTCATCTATGTTTCCGTTCAATACTGTAAGAACCATTATGTCCCAGGGTCTTCAAACTTCATAGGTTGATTAAAGTTAGTGGTTGTACGACTTATACTGTTTTGCGAATCACTGGAACAAAGTTCAAGTTCACAAGGGACATTGGGGTGTAATACATAGAGATCTTTGATCCAGAGACTATACACTTCACAAGATGATTGGAACCCGTGAGTAGATGACGACTACTGTATTTTGGGTCACCACCAGTGTAAAATGTCTTATGGGCCGTGAAAGTAAATTCGATTAATATCTCAAGATGATAGGATGATTTGCCTTTATGGGCAGAAGACCGTATGACTGTGTAATCGAGGAGATATACGCTTTTTATGATAACGCATCTAATAGTGTTCATTTTGATTTCAGCTGTTTGTAAGTCATAAAACAGCAGTGCACGTTACAATGACCCCTATATGACTTACTGATATTTACCTTTGAAATATGCCTCGTCATAATACAATGCAATGGTCGTTAGTTCAATCCCCGGCTCACACATTGGTGGTCAACACAATCCATTCTTACTAGCATGAATTGTCTTCTAAGACTGAAATATGGTCAACGTGGGATTGTAGCCAGTAATTGGGAATTACTCGTGCGTTTTTGTGAACTTGCCGCCGTGATACAGTTGAAAACAGTTTCAAATGAGGGCGTTAAACTACAATCAATCAATAACACCACAGTAACTTTTACATGTTGGAGAAAATTGGGAAAGTCCCAATTGATTTTATGAAGACACAGGAGGGTAATAACCATTTCTTTACAGAGGTATATGAAAAGCGATATATGAACATGGGGAAGTCCCTCTTCATGAATGAGATGAATACTTTACATTCTTATAGGTTATATGATATCGGGGGATGAATGCGTGGCCTAGTCGTTAGAAAAGGTTAAACATTGATTCAAATCATTACAATTATTTGAATGTAAATTCTCAAAAGTCTAACCAAGAAGTGTTGCATATTTTCTGTCTGTAGGAAAGGGGGATTAGGGGGTTAAATCGGATCCCTTTTAACGACGATGGCATCTCTCTGTCTCTCTCTTTGTCTGTCTCTCTGTACATTGCTCTGTCTGTCTGTCTGTCTGTCTTTGTCTCCGTCTCTGTCTCTGTTTCTGTCTCTGTCTCTCTGTCTCTCTCTTCTGTCTATGTATGCCTGGCTGGCTGGCTTGCTGGCTGTCTATCTGTATGTCTGTCTGTCTATTGTCTCTCTGGCCGAACCCCGGTAGCTCAGTCGGTAGCGACGCGGGCTGTCAATCCAGGGGTTGTGAGTTCGAATACCGGCTCGGCCACCAATGGGCTAAGTCTATGTGGAAAAGCAGCCAGTTGCTTGGGAAGATTGTTGTGTGAGGAAACCAGGAAATGCATAAATAGGTGAACTGGCCGCCGTGATATAACTGAGAAATTGTTAAAAACGGCGTTAAACCCCAATCAATTAATCAATCAATCAATATGTCTGTCTGTCTGTCTGTCTGTCTGTCTGTCTGTCTGTCTGTCTCTCTCTCTGTCTGTCTGTCTGTCTCTCTCTGTCTGTCTCTCTGTCTCTCTGTCTGTCTGTCTGTCTGTCTGTCTGTCTGTCTGTCTGTCTGTCTGTCTGTCTGTCTGTCTGTCTGTCTGTCTCTCTCTCTCTCTCTCTCTCTCTCTCTCTCTCTCTGTCTCTGTCTCTCTCTGTCTCTCTCTGTCTCTCTCTGTCTGTCTCTGTCTCTGTCTCTCTGTCTCTGTCTCTGTCTCTGTCTCTGTCTCTGTCTCTCTCCCTCCCTCCCTCTCTCTGTCTCTGTCTCTCTCTCTCTCTCTCTCTCTCTCTCTCTCTCTCTCTCTCTCTCTCTCTCTCTCTCTCTCTCTCTCTCTCTCTCTCTCTCTCTCTCTCTCTCTCTCTCTCTCTCTCTCTCTCTCTCCCTCTCTCTCTCTGATAACCATGTGTTGCTCGTTCTCACATCAGGTTGATGGTTTATAAATACGCAGGGTATAAATAAAAGTAGTACGTTCATAGTATGTGCAGCTTATTACAACACGCGCGATGTTGATGTCAATGTAGATGTAAGGTCTTTCTTATTGTAACTTATACAATAACATTATACTTATTCAATCAGCTATTACTTATTCGCTTTTTAACAAATAGTATACGTACATTGGAATGACAAGCAAAATAATCCCACCGTAAACCCCATTTAGCAGGAATTCACTGGCTATAAAGCATGATTTAGATCCAGTCGCAGCAGCATAAAATCTTTAATATCACGGAACTCTCATGTAATGTATCCTGATTAGGCAGATATCCATCAGAAATCATTTCAGATATGCATTCAATGAGGGCGAAGTGTCTTGTCGTTATTGCAGTGAATGGTTTGCATATCCGATGTTTTTATTTGGTAATAATTCGTATTTTAGGCAGTTAATATTGCCATTCCACATTTAATGAAATATTTTTAATCGTATCATTAATGTTTATTAATCGCCGGGCAGAAGCCCGCGACTTCTATTTTTAATAGGTTTTCGGAAATCACATGGGAGGAGGGATTATTATTAGAAAGAAACACATTTAGATGTCTTGAACATATTACAATTGTGTTTGTTTAAAAACACTAAGTAATGACACATCTAAAATGAAATAAATATTCCGATGTTTTAGGTATTTTCAGTTTCTTTATTTTGACTCGCATTTATGTTTTTTTGTTTTATTTACGAAGACAAAACAGTCCCTATTAGCTAGACTGAAATACTTTATTTTACACTATATACTACATGTACTCAAAAGGCGATAACTACAAACCTTTACGTCGCACAGTCTAATTTATTTACATACCCACACCTGCTTGAAGCAGACTGTTTGTTATGTGTAAATATCGAGATGAAAATGACCTCGAATATTCTCCTTTTATTGGCAATTTTAACTTCCTGAATGTTATTTTCATGTTCAAAGAGATGTCTTGATTTGTGAAGAAGGCATTTTATAATGTTTATCTATGTATATCTAAAATATGAAATGTTTCTAAGCTAAAACTGTTGATCGCGTGACTCGCGAATACCAACTGCGTAGATCAATAAAGAGAGTTTCAAGAACGACACCTCTGCGAATAAGAAAGAATCGGGTCTTTCGTACAAAATTATTTCGTCCTTGACAATTTTAAATGTGTCCTTTAATTCCCTAAAGGCATATTGCTTCCGATCTGCATAGTATTATGCATCATTGACACAAGGGCGCTCATCATAATATAATTTTAAAACATGAGTAGTTTGTTATTTTCATTATAAAAAAAGAAGGAAAGAATTAAAATAAATTAACATGTTGTAGGGCTCAGTTTCTGTTCGAAATTAAGTTTAAATGATACAACAATTTCAATGAGATTTAACTGTTTAGTTGATATTAAATTTCGAAGGTGGTCTAATTTATAAATATTGGACTACACTTCAACATTTGTTTGTTAAAGTATGACATAATTAGGATGCCAAGCTAATATCATTTTGAGAAAACGAGAAAACTCATGTCTTCAGCGATTTAACCCTTATCTCATTGTTTTAAAAGTAGATTGCTGCAAAGGTGTCCACTGTTGACTTTAATAGAGGCTATTGCACAAATCTTATAATTATTCCTTAATGAAAGCACTGTACGTATACATACTAAGACTAATGATTGGCAAGATTTCTCATTTCCATTACTGTTTATGATCAATAATTAGTTGGTTGTGTGTATCGTCAACCTATTTTGGAATGGAGATTGATCATAAACAATGAAAGGCTTCAATTATCATTCACTTCGTTGACAAAACAATGCAAGTTATGATACGTTTTCTCTTGACCCCCACCCCTGATGTTCCAATATGCCCCTCAGTTGATAACTGTTTATTCAACTACTATAATGTTAGTGTTATGCATAACTGCACTATGGATATCCGGCGACATTGATGCGTTGCATCAACTTTCTCTTGTTTTCTACATTTTATTAGTCGCCGGGCAGAAGCCCGCGACTTCTATTTTTAATAGGTTTTCGGAAATCACATGGGAGGGCGGCTTATTATTAGAAAGAAACAAATCTAGATGATTTGAACATATTACAATTGTGGTTGTTTACGAACACTAATAAATGACACATCTAAAATGAAATAAATATTCCGATTTTTTAATGTTTGCATTTTTTTTTATTTCACTCGCATTTAAGTTTTTTGTCTTATTTACGAAGACAAAAGTGGTCCCTTCAAGACGTGAACCAACACCCCCTAATGCAGACTCTTATGTGTCATCATTGAGGTCAATTTCGGATTCTCCTTTTAATAGCAATTTTAACTTACTAAATGTTGTTTTCATGTTCAAAGAGATGTCTTGATTTGTGTAGAATTCATTTAATAATGTTAATCCATGAATATCTAAAGTAGGAACTGTTTCTAAGCTAAATATAGACCCTATTCTGTTGTGTAGTTTCGTGACCTTTAACATCGATTTTCGCGCATGCGCATTTCGATATGAAAAAGCGAGTGATATTATTTTATTTTAGACAAGTACAAGACGAATGTTTGACGCAAAGCGTCAAAGAGAAGCCGCAATATTTCGTTGTACATGTAGAAATAAGAAAAAAAGAACATTTTTAAATCCACAAACAATAGAACAATTTAAACTGTAGACGGTAATGGGTGGATTTTTAATCATTAAAAATATTTAATTATGAATACTGATTGTTTATACAGTACTAAACTCTACAGGGTTAATTGCACTACTCCCTGTATAGCTGCTTTATGATAATTGATTTCATTGGCTAAGGTTATGGTTATTTATCCAATCAGTGATTGTTATGAATGTTAAAATACTGTCAGCTGATTGGTTGAATAAATTACATTGAAGGAAAGGAAGAGCGCCAATCTTCACAGTTTGAAAAGAGTTTGATCAGATGTCTACATTAAAAAAGGATCTAAAAAGATCAAGAAGATCCGCATATGCTGAGGGCACATTAAAAAATTTGAAAACCCAGTGGGAGGCATATTTATTATTTTGCATGTACTTCAAATTGCAAATTTTGCCTTCAAACTCAACTACTTTAAGTCTTTATGCACTAAGGTAGAAGTTTTAAATCTGTGCAATCAATTAAGAATTACATCAGTGGCGTTAAATCTATGCATTTTCTTTTAGGCTACTCAACTGATAATATTAATGAGTTTTTGTTGAATTTAAGTATAACAGGTATAGCTAGGGATAATCCATATTGTACTAAACAAGCTGAACCAATTACACCAGAGATTTTAATAAAAATGGCTGAACATTTGGATTTCTCTAAGTGTATAGATAGGACATATTGGTGCTTATTTTTATTTGCATTTTTTCTTTTTGCTAGGAAATCAAACTTGGTGCCAAGTTCTAAAAAAGATTTAAGTAAAGGAAAATGCTTATTACATAAGAATGTTCAGGAAAAAGAAGGTATATTAATAATAGAAATGAACTGGTCTAAAACAATTCAGTTTGGGGAGAGAAAGTTATTAACTCCACTTTTACCTATACCAGGTTCAATATTATGTCCTGTTTCCGCATACAGAAGAATGTGCGAAATGGTGCAAAGTCATTCACACAAACCTGTGTTTAGTTACTCTAAAAACAAATATATAACATATGCTAAATTTCAATATAAGTTAAGGCAATTAGTAGCTAAAGTAGATCTGGAGGCAAAGCTGTTTTCCTCTCATAGTTTCAGAAGAGGGGGAGCAACATTTGCCTTTAAGGCTGGGGTCCAGTCTGAATTGATACAGTTACTGGGGGACTGGAGATCTGATGCATACAAAAAATATTTAACGTTTACATTACAAGATAAAATATTGGTAGCAGATAAAATGAGAAAGCACATTCTTGGAAACAATCAAACTTAAGTACGGTCAAAAGTTAAGGATAAGAAAAAGTATGATATATTAGCAATATTGTTGTTATAAAGTGGAATTTTCTTAGTATAGTTGGGGATCTGGAATAGTATGATTCGCAACATAAGGAAAGAGTAGGTAGAAATTGTTTTACATGTGCTTGTATATATAGGTGTTCAGTTGTTAGTAAACTGGTAGGTTAAAATAATAATAGTCTTGACGGTGTCTGTGTATTTCAGAGGAAGTCTACTCGCCAAGAAATTTGGTGTAGTTGTGAGTTTTCAATAAAATGTCTTGATTTATTGGATTTGCATCTTCTTATGAAAATATGCAGGTATTGTTGAGATCATAAATTAGTTAAATGTCCTTATTAGTCGCCGGGCAGAAGCCCGCGACTTCTATTTTTAATAGCTTTTCGGAAATCACATGGGAGGGCGGCTTATTATTAGAAAGAAACAAATCTAGATTATTTGAACATATTACAATTGTGGTTGTTTACGAACACTAATAAATGACACATCTAAAATGAAATAAATATTCCGATTTTTTAATGTTTGCATTTTTTTTTATTTCACTCGCATTTAAGTTTTTTGTCTTATTTACGAAGACAAAAGTGGTCCCTTCAAGACGTGAACCAACACCCCCTAATGCAGACTCTTATGTGTCATCATTGAGGTCAATTTCGGATTCTCCTTTTAATAGCAATTTTAACTTACTAAATGTTGTTTTCATGTTCAAAGAGATGTCTTGATTTGTGTAGAATTCATTTAATAATGTTAATCCATGAATATCTAAAGTAGGAACTGTTTCTAAGCTAAATATAGACCCTATTCTGTTGTGTAGGTTCGTGACCTTTAACATCGATTTTCGCGCATGCGCATTTCGATATGAAAAAGCGAGTGATATTATTTTATTTTAGACAAGTACAAGACGAATGTTTGACGCAAAGCGTCAAAGAGAAGCCGCAATATTTCGTTGTACATGTAGAAATAAGAAAAAAAGAACATTTTTAAATCCACAAACAATAGAACAATTTAAACTGTAGACGGTAATGCTGATATATTTCTCCTTTTGAAGACTTTTGTTTTCTTCAAATTACCTCCCTTTAAAGCAATATCAGGATATTTACCTTGTGATTCGAATAAGATTGACAAACATTGAAATTATATGAATGAATACTATTATTTAAATAAGTAACAACAGCAAAATTAAATTTAAGCCAAGATAAATGTGTACACATTTCGTTAATTTTTTATAGATACCCTAATGTAAGTATGAATATAAAATTTATAAGTAAATGTTTTCATTTCAACGTTCCTAATGTTTGAATAGACTAAGGAAAGTCAAGAATACATAAATAAATCAATGCAGTCTTTTCCGGCGACATTGATGCCTTGGCATCAACTTTCTCTTGTTAGTACATGTATAGACATATAATTAAACTGTTGTATGCAATATTCCTGTTTTTCATTGCCTCACCAATTTGATTTGGATATTCATAGGGTATTTGGACTAAAAACTATAGCAGCTAGTTTTCAGTAAAATGTATTGATTTACTGGACTAGTTTTGGTGTGGCTGTCCAATTGGGTTGGGAGGCGTGGAAAGCTAGATATATGAAATATTTAATTTATTTGTGTTAAAAATTTACTAGACATGTTTCTTTACATTGCAGAACTCAAAAAGGTTACTATTATTAGTGACTCTATCGCAAAGTACATTTCTGGTATAGATGGGTGTGTCACACAGCCTTTCAGGGGAGATACTATAGCAAAACTGACTAATAGGTTACAGTACCATGAAGCTGATTTAGAAAGTTTTGATTACGTTATTTTTCATGTGGGAACTAATGATATTGGTAACAGGGCTTCTGCTAAACATATCATTTCTGATTATGGGAATCTGATAGGGGTGTGTAGAAAAGTGAAGCCTTCTATCAATATAGTAGTGTCTGCTATTTTACCCAGGCCAATTGACCATAAAATAACAGACCCTGTGATAAGAGAAGTTAATTCTTATCTAAATAAATTCATGAGCAAGGACATGAATTTTAAATTTGTATGCTCATATAAACCATTTACACATGGCGGAAAAGTAAAGACTGAGTTATTTGCAAAAAGAGATGGAGGTCTACATCTTAACTCAGAGGGTTCCAACAGACTTAAACATTTCTTGTTAAAAGTTATAACTCACCTCTAATAATGGACGTGATTTAGATTTGCACTGTATCAGTAGAGTTGTATAACAGCAATTTATTTTTTGATTTGTATAGTTATGGACAGAAGGTACTACATATCCGAAACACTAACAGGCGAGGAGGTATAGCGAAACAATTTAAAAAGTAAGTGAGTGTGCATGTATCTGTAACGCTTATTCTGCTTTTCAAATGAGTTCTCTCTATGATAGACTATTGCATAGTTATGATATGTTTTCATGAAGATGTTTTAACATAAAAAACAGGTCTAGTTAATAGGAGGCGAACTTAATGATGATATCGCTTAATAACGCTTGTTAGTTTGTCGTTAATAGTTATTTCTTGTTTGCTTCATGTTTTTATTGTATGTTACTGTGCTTCCGTTTTTGTTTGTTTTCGTTTTTGGCCCGTGGGTTGGCATTTCAGTGTAATATCAAAATGGTTATGATAAGTCAATTTGATTATTACATGTTTGTATAATTGTCCTTGTAAGTAATACTTCTTTAGTATTCTAAAGTAAAGACTTCTTGATGAGTAATAAGAACAAAATAATAATTATATTAATATCATATCGTTTTTTGTTATCTGTTGATACCCTTAAAAATAGGAAAGAATAATTGGTGGATTTTTAATCATTAAAAATATTTAATTATGAATACTGATTGTTTATACAGTACTAAACTCTACAGGGTTAATTGCACTACTCCCTGTATAGCTGCTTTATGATAATTGATTTCATTGGCTAAGGTTATGGTTATTTATCCAATCAGTGATTGTTATGAATGTTAAAATACTGTCAGCTGATTGGTTGAATAAATTACATTGAAGGAAAGGAAGAGCGCCAATCTTCACAGTTTGAAAAGAGTTTGATCAGTCAGGAAGTCAAAATTGAAGAAAAATTGCCCGCCCACCCACCACTAACTTAAATGTTTGTTTGTCTAATGTGATGTTTTATGTTCATGTTGTTTTCATGTTTTGTAAATATGTAAGTGATGTTATTGCTTTGTTGTTAAATAGTCTGTGCTTGTGATTGTTATTAGCATTGCATGTATGTTGCCAGACTGGCATTTCAGTGTAATATCAAAATGGTTATGATAAGTCAATTTGATTATTACATGTTTGTATAATTGTCCTTGTAAGTAATACTTCTTTAGTATTCTAAAGTAAAGACTTCTTGATGAGTAATAAGAACAAAATAATAATTATATTAATATCATATCGTTTTTTGTTATCTGTTGATACCCTTAAAAATAGGAAAGAATAATTCTGATATATTTCTCCTTTTGAAGACTTTTGTTTTCTTCAAATTACCTCCCTTTAAAGCAATACCAGGATATTTACCTTGTGATTCGAATAAGATTGACAAACATTGAAATTATATGAATGAATACTATTATTTAAATAAGTAACAACAGCAAAATTAAATTTAAGCCAAGATAAATGTGTACACATTTCGTTAATTTTTTATAGATACCCTAATGCATAGGTATGAATATAAAACTTATAAGCAAATGTTTGAATAGACTAAGGAAACCGAGCGCGAGGGTAAACAACGCCAAACAACAACAACAACGACTAAGGAAAGTCAAGAATACATAAATAAATCAATGCAGTCTTTTCCGGCGACATTGATGCCTTGCATCAACTTTCTCTTGTAAATTCTGTTTTAAGACTCTAGGAAACTATCAGGAGGTCGTTTGACGTAAGGTAAAGTGTATACATTTGAATAGTGTGAGCGTTTTATATCATGTGTAAGGGTTAACTTTATTCATACACTGGGTAACTATCGACTGATCTTCACATGAATCATTTTTTAAAAAAAAAAAAAAACCTTTGTCCTTTATTGACTTGGAATACACGAATATTCTTCTGGGTATTATTAGCCTGATTCGGACGTTTATGAAACTGTGTATATTATAATGAATTACATGTATTCTCATCCGAACTTGAATTGTTTTATAAAGAAGCAAATAGTGTGATAGATGGTATACCGTTTTAACTTCATGACAAAATGCCCTACAAAGAATACTTTGTAGGGCAGACCTCTCGTGACAGGGGTGATATGTTCATACCAAAACATGTATGGTCCGTAGATTGTAAATTATTTAAAAGCACACATGGTGTAAATAGCGGCCACATTACGTCTTTCTGTGTTGAACATGTTTGGTATTATAATAACTGCAACAATTTGGCCATATTGGGTCAAACATTTTACAGTATATTTGATAAGAATAACAGTCACATTACGTCTAAAATGTGTGCAGCATTTAACAGCATATTTGATAAATATAACTGAAACTCTACGTCTAAAGAGTGTACATTATTTACAATATGTTTGATTGAATAATTTTCACATTATGTCCAAATAATAACCTTTTCTGTGACATGTAGAACTTCTCATTGTAGGACAATGTAACACCCAAATATGTAAAATTTGTGACAGTATTTAATTTCATTCCGTTATAAACCACTTGGGCGTCCATTGTTATATACCATAATAACGTTTTTTTTTAGTATTTACTGTCAGACCCCATTTATTACAATAACTATGCAATGAATCCAATAAGGATTGTAAGCCTTCTTTAGTGTATAAAAACAGTACTGCATCGTCTGCAAAAAGTAACAGAAATAACTTAATGTTGTTCAGGGTAAAATAATCGTTATTTCTTGTAATAAGGTTCTCATAGAAATCATTGATGAAAAGAATGAACAACAAAGCTGAACTCGGCTCGCCTTGTTTGACTCCCCTTAAGCATTCGAAATAGTCACTCAATGTGTTATCTGATCTTACACAGGCCTTGACATCTGTATATATATAACTTTTAACATATTAACAATTTTCGAAGAAGCTCCCAGTTGTAATAAGTAAGAATAACTGCCACGTTATGTCCATGAGTGTAAAACGGTTTACATTATGCATATTTGAATAACTGTCGCATTACGTATATAGCGTATACATGATTTTACAGCATGTTTGATTAGAATGAATGTCAAGTTATGTCTAAAAATGTGTACATGATTCTTCAGCATGTTTGATTAGAAATACTGTCACATTTTGTCCAAAGTGTGTAAAACGTTTTACAACATACATAATGGAAATTACTGTCACAATATGTCTATATTTTACAAGTTGCATGTTGGGTATAAGTGTCACATTACATATATAGTGTATGACATATTAACAACATGCATGGTTGGATGTCCTAAGTGTGAACAACAGTTAAATCATATACGATTGAAATAACTGTCACATAATGTCTATATTGTATGAAACATTTACATGCTTAGATATCTGTCACATTATGTTGATAGTATGTATAACAAATTTACCACATGCAAGATTAATAATAATGGAAATAACTGTCGCATTATGTCGATAGTTTGTATATTATTTTACAAAATGCATGAGGGGAATAACTGTCATATTATGTCGATAGTTTGTACATCATTTCACAAAACGCATGATAGGAATACTGTACAGTATGTCGATAGTTTGTAAATCATTTTATATCATGCATTGGGATCGCATTACCACCCAAGTATGAACACAATTAAGCAACTCGAATGCTTGGAATAACTGTCACATTACGTCCATATTGTGCACAGCCTATTACAATATGCATGATGGGAATAAATGTCACATTATGTCGATATTGTGTATAGCATATTACAACATGGATGATTGGAATAACTGTTACATTATGTCCATATTGTGTACAGTAATTATAATATGGATGATTTGAATAACTGTCACATTACGTCCGTATTGTGTAAAGCGTTTTATAACATGCGCGAAGGAAATAACTGTCACATTACGTCCGTATTGTGTATAACAACTGGCGTGATGTTTATAATAACTTATTACACATTACCACATTCAGTCCAAAGCGTTAATAACCTTTTAAATATGCTGTAATATCTGTCGCATTGCGTCTGTATTGTATATTGAAACTTGTACAATATGCATAATGGAAATAACTCTCACATAAGGTCAACATTGTGTACAGCATTTAGCCGAGTGTGTTGAGAGATTACACATTGTATAACCTCATTTCAAGGGAATCAATACTCATACTCGAACAGTACTCGCGCCGAGTTTGTAGGGAGAATTCAGATTTCAGCTCCCTTTGTTAATGGAATCGATCAACATACTCGACCAGTACTCGCACTGAGTATGTAGGGAGATTTCAGATTTCAACTCCCTTTGTTAATGGAATCAATCAACATACTCGACCAGTACTCGCACTGAGTATGTAGGGAGATTTCAGATTTCAACTCCCTTTGTTAATGGAATCGATCAACATACTCGACCAGTACTCGCACTGAGTTTGTAGGGAGATTTCAGATTTCAACTCCCTTTGTCAATGGAATCGATTAACATACTCGACCAGTACTCACATTGAATGTGTGGGGAGGATTCCGGATTTTAGCCCAAATTGTCAAGTGACTCGATCAACATACTCGACCTCATACTCGAAGGGAATTGATCCTCATACTCGACCAGTACTTGCACTGAATATGTGAGGAGGATTCCGGATTTTATATCCAATTTTCAAGGAACTTGATTATCATACTCACCAAGCGCTGGCACTGAATGTGTTGTGAGATTCTGGATTTTGTTCCCAATTTTCAAGAGATTCGATCCTCATACTCAACATGTTCTCGCGCCAATTGTGTAGGGAGATTCCAGATTTTAATACAATTTGTAAGGGTATCGATCCTCATACTCACCAAGCACACGCCCCGATTGTGTTTGGAGATTCATGATTTTAACCCCATTGCCACGGGACTTGATCCTCATACTCGACCAGCAAACTCGCCGAGTTGGTTGGGAAACTCCAACTTTTAACCCCATTTTAAAGAGAATCGATCAACGTACTCGAGCTGAGAGCGTATAGGAGGGTTTCAAATGTTAATCCTTTTTACATGGGAATCAATCCTTATACTCGCCAAGAACTCAGTCCGAGTGAATTTGGAGATTCCAGATGTTAACGACAGTTTTAATAAAATCTATCCTCATTACTCGATCAGTTCTCAGGACGAATGTGTATTGAGATTCAAGATTTCAACCGTTTTTTTTCTTCTTCAATGGAATCGATCCTCATACTCGACTAGTATTCATCTTGCGTAAATTGAAAAATTCCAGATTTTAACCCCAGTTCCTAAGGAAATGATCCTCACGACTATCATGGCGCCGAAGCATTACCGCTGAGCCGATGCTAAAAGGAGTCATCAATGCAGATACTGTATAATACATACTGTATAATACATACTGTATAACAAATACTGCATAACAAAATATGTATAACATATATCGTTTAACACATACTGTATCACATATAGTGTATGTCACGTACTGTATCACATATATCATATAACACATACTATATCACATATATTGTATAACACGTACTATATAACACATACTGTAATTGTATAACACATAATGCATACAAAATATTGCATGACAGGAATGTTGTACAAAAATAACAAGTTATGGGTAACAAATACTGTACTGTACATCATATATTTTATAACAAGCACGGTATAACACATACTGTACAACATATACTGTACAACCTATATTGTATAACAAGTTATGTATACAAGATCTTGTATAACAAGCACGGTATAAACAATACTGCATAACATATACTGTACACAATATCTTGTATAACAAGTACTGTATAACAGATATTGTATAACAAGCACGGTAAAACAAATAATGTACAACATATATTGTATAACATGAATAATGTATGAAATATATGTTTAAAAAATCATGTATAAAAGGGATACTGTATAACAGAAATACTGTATGACAGGAACACTGTATAACAGGAATACTGTATAACAGGAATACTGTGTATTATAAACTGTATATCAAATTTTGCCATTTTAGGAGATTGTGCTCGTTACCCTATGTATAACATCACAGAAACGTTGTATAAACTATTGGTTAAAAGTAATAAGGATGCCACAATCACGATTTGTAAAGAAATGCTATGATATGATGTTAAATGATGATCTAAACGGCCATACTAATTTGGCAACAAGCATAATAGTAATATTACAGAGGAACGGTTTTGGGATAGTATGGCAAAAACAAATGGTCGCATCAGAACCTTTATTCTTAAAATTGTTTGAGAGCAGACTAAAAGATTGTTTCCTCCAAGAGTGGAACGCCTCAATAAATTCGAACCCTAAATTAGATAGTTACCACATGTACACAAAAATGAATTCAGTTACGAAAAATATCTTGAAGTGCTTGACATACGGAAATTTCGATATATTTATGTAAATTTTAGAGTTGGAGCACATGAACTTGAAATTGAAAGAGGTCGTTATCAAAATATTCCTAGAAGAAATAGGATTTGTAAATTATGTAACACGAATGTCATTGAAAATGAGTACCATTTCTTGCTTTGTTGTGACTTTTATGACGACATTAGAAGGTCATACATTCCTAGTAAATATTACACCATACCTAGTATACACAAGTTTAATATTGTAATGTCATCGCAAAATGAAAAACTAATTAAATGCACATCTTCTTATTTATTCTATGCTTTAAACGAAGAAACAGTTTCATTAAACAAATTGAAAGTGGTTAGATATATTGTTTATAGGATTTATGTGAATGTATATATATATATATGTGTGTAATCATTTCAAACGCCAATATCAGTGTTATGTTTGTTGGTATATATATCTGAATATGTGTGACAAGCGTGCGGTACGCTGACGGATGTTGTATTATTTGTTATACATGTTGTTATGGGTCGATGGCCTTAAATCAATAAACTATTTGTCATTGTCATTGTCATTGTCATTGTCATTGTCATAAACTGTACAAAAGATACTGTACAACAAATACTACATACTAAATACTGTATAACAGAACATAAACTGTACACCAAATACTGTTTAACACATTTTGTATAACAAACTTGTACTGTTCAAGAGAAACTATATAACAAATAGTGTATAACATATACTGTATAACAGGAATACTGTATACTATAAACTGTACAAAAGATATAATAACAAATAATATAAAATAAATACTGTATAACATAACATAAACTGTACACAAAATACTGTTTAACATACTTTGTGTAACAAACTTGTACTGTTCAACAGAAACTGTATGACAACAACTATATAACAAATATTGTAAATAATAAAAAAAGATATATACTGTATAACAAATAATGTATAACTAACACTTTTACATAACGTGAATGGAGTTTAAAACATATAACAACATGCACGGTAGGGATAAGGGTCAAATACTGTAGTGGTGTTTAAAACATGTAACAACATGCATGGTAGGTATACCGGTCACATAACGTTATGGTGTTTAAAACATGTAACAACATGCATTGTAGGTATAACTGTCACATAACGTTATAGTGTTTAAAACATGTAACAACATGCATGGTAGGTATACCTGTCACATAACGTAATGGTGTTTAAAACATGTAACATCATGCATGGTAGGTATAACTGCCACATAAAGTTATGGTGTTTAAAACATAACAACATGCATGTAAGGTATAACTGTCACATAACGTTATGATGTTTAAAACATATTACATCTTGCATGGTTGGTATAACTGTCACATAACGTCATGGTGTTTAAAACATATAACATCATGCATGGTAAGGATAAATATTAAATACCGTAGTGGTGTTTAAAACATGTAACATCACATAACGTGAATGGTGTTTAAAACATGTAATAAAATGCATGGTAGGTATAACTGTCACATAACGTTATAGTGTTTAAAACATGTAAGAACATGCATGGTAGGTAAAACTGTCACATTACGTTATGGTGTTTAAAACATGTAATAACATGCATGGTAGGTATAACTATCACATAACGTTATGGTGTTTAAAACATGTAATAACATGCATGGTAGGTATAACTGTCACATAACGTGAATGGTGTTTAAAACATGTAACAACGTGCATGGTAGGTATAAATGTCACATAACGTAAATGGTGTCTAAAACATGTAATAAAATGCATGTTAGGTATAACTGTCACATAACGTTATGGTGTTTTAAACATATAACACCATGCATGGTAGGTATAACTGTCACATAACGTTATAGCGTTTAAAACATGTAAGTACATGCATGGTAGGTATAACTGTCACATAACTTTATGGTGTTTAAAACATGTAATAACATGCATGGTAGGTATAACTGTAACATAATGTGAATGGTGTTTAAAACATGTAACAACATGCATGGTAGGTATAACTGTCCCATAACTTTATGGTGTTTAAAACATGTAATAACATGCATGGTAGGTATAACTGTCACATAACGTGAATGGTGTTTAAAACATGTAACAACGTGCATGGTAGGTATAAATGTCACATAACGTGAATGGTGTCTAAAACATGTAATAAAATGCATGTTAGGTATAACTGTCACATAACGTTATGGTGTTTAAAACATGTAATAACATGCATGGTAGGTATAACTGTCACATAATGTGAATGGTGTTTAGGTATAACTGTCACATTACGTTATGGTGTTTAAAACATGTAATAACATGCATGGTAGGTATAACTGTCACATAATGTGAATGGTGTTTAAAACATGTAACAACATGCATGGTAGGTATAACTGTCACATAACGTTATGGTGTTTAAAACATGTAATAACATGCATGGTAGGTATAACTGTCACATAACGTGAATGGTGTTTAAAACATGTAACAACGTGCATGGTAGGTATAAATGTCACATAACGTGAATGGTGTCTAAAACATGTAATAAAATACATGGTAGGTATAACTGTCACATAACGTTATAGTGTTTAAAACATGTAATAACATGCATGGTAGGTATAACTGTCACATAATGTGAATGGTGTTTAAAACATGTAACAACATGCATGGTAGGTATAACTGTCACATAACGTTATGGTGTTTAAAACATGTAACAACGTGCATTGTAGGTATAAATGTCACATAACGTGAATGGTGTCTAAAACATGTAATAAAATGCATGTTAGGTATAACTGTCACATAACGTTATGGTGTTTAAAACATATAACACCATGCATGGTAGGTATAACTGTCACATAACGTTATAGTGGTAGGTTTAACTGTCACATAACGTGAATGGTGTTTAAAACATGTAACAACATGCATGGTAGGTATAAATGTCACATAACATAATGGTGTTTAACACATGTAACAACATGCATGGTAGGTATAACGGTCACATAACTTAATGGTGTTTAAAACATGTAACAACATGTATGGTAGGTAGAACGGTCACATAACGTAAATGGTGTTTATAACATGTAATAACATGCATGGTAGGTATAACTGTCACATAACGTTATGGTGTTTAAAACATGTAACATCATGCATGGTAGGTATAACTGTCACATAACGTTGTGGTGTTTAAAACATGTAACATACACTGTCAAATACCGTACTAGTGTGTAAAACATGTTACAACATGTGTGATAACTGTCAGATAATGTGAATGGTGAATAAAACATGTAACAACATGCATTGTATAAACAACTGTCATATAACGTGAATGGTGTATTCAACATGTGACAACATGCATGGTAGGAACAACTGTCATATAAAATCAATGGTGTCAATAAACATTAACCATCTGCTTGGTGAGAACAACTGTTATATAACGTGAACGGTGTATACAACATGTTACAACATGCATTGTAGGAATAACTGTCACGTTAAACCAATGGTGTGAATAAAGCTTAATTATCTACATAATAAGAACAACTGTCACATAACGTTAATGGTGTATAAAACATGTAACAACATGCATGGTATGAACAACTGTCACAAAACATGAGTGGTAAGAACAATTGTCACATAACGTTAATGGTGTATACAACATGCATGGTATTAACAACTGTCACATAACGTGAATGGTGTATAAAACATGCATGGTAGAAACAACTGTCACGTGAACCATCTGCTTGATGTGAACAACTGTCAGATAACGTGACTGGTGTATACAACATGCATGCTAGGAATAACATTCACATTGTCACATTCAAAGGTGTGAATAAAACTTAATAATCTGCAATTATGTAAGCAACTGTCACATAACGTGAATGGTGTATAAAACATATAACAACATGCATTGTAGGAATATCTGTCACATTAAATCAATGGTGTGAATAAACTTTAACTCTGCATGGTAATAACACAACTGTCACATCACGTTAATGTTGTATAAAACATATAACAACATGAATTGTATGAACAACTGTCATAAAGCGTGAATTGTGTATACAACATGTTACAACATGTATGTTATAAACAACTGTCACATTAAATCAATGGTGTGAATAAACCTTAACCATCTACATGGTGAGAACAACTCAGATAACGTGAATTGTGTAAACAACATGTAACAACATCCATGGTAGGAATAACTGTCACAGTAAATAAATATTGTGCATAAAACTTATCTATAAGTATGGTGTGTATAGCTGTCACATATCGTGAACGGTTTGTAAAACATGTAACTAAATGCATGGTGTTAACAACTCTCACACAACGTAGGAACAACTGTCACATTAAATTAAAGGTGTGAGCAACATAAAACAACAGGCATGATGTTGTTGATGGAGATGTTGACAATTGTATATAATTCAATCATCTATAACTTATTCGTTTACTATAAGTATAGCTTTATATGTACGTTAGAATGGCATATAAAATAATCCCAACGTAAACCCCTTTGAACAGTCATACACTGGTATAGACGCAGCCGCAATAACATATAATACTATCATGGTACTCTCATGTAATACCTTTCTGATGTAGGCAGTGTCTAGTAGCTATTGCAGTTTATAACAAGAGAAAATTGATGCAACGCATCAATGTCGCCGGAAATGCATACTGCAGTTATGCATAACACTAACATTATAGTAGTTGAATAAACAGTTATCAACTGAGGGGCATATTGGAACATCAGGGGCGGGGTCAAGTGAAAATGTATCATAACTTGCATTGTTTTGTCAACGAAGTGAATGATAATTGAAGCCTTTCATTGTGTATGATCAATCTCCATTCCAAAGTAGGTTGACCATACACACAGCCAACTAATTATTGATCATACACAGTAATAATGGAAATGAGTAATCTTGACAATCATTAGTCTTAGTATGTATACAGTGCTTTCATTAAGGAATAATTATAAGATTTGTGAATTCCACATACACTTTTCAAGATGTTTGTCCGAATATTTGAATTCTATCATTTATCAATAAAACCACAAAACAGACAATTTAAGATTTGCATGCAATAGCACGTCATTTTATGTTTCCCCTATTAAAGTCAACATTGGACGCCTTTGCTGCAATTTACTTTTAAAACAATGAGATAAGGGTTAAATCGCTGAAGACATGAATTTTCTCTTTTTCTCAAAATGATATTAGCTTGGCATCCTAATTATATCATACCTTAACAAATGATGAAATGTAATCCAATATTTACAAATAAGACCACCTTCGAAATATAATATCAGCTAAACAGTTAAATCTCATTGAAATTGTTGTATAATTTAAACTTAATTTCGAACATAAACTGAGCCCTACAACATGTTAATTTATTGTAAATTCTTTCCTTCCTTTTTTATAATTTAAAATTATATATTATGATGAGCGCCCTTGTGTCAATGATGCATAACAATATGCAGATCGGAAGCAATATTCCTTTAGGGAATTTAATGACACATTTAAAATTGTCAAGGACGAAATAATTTTGTACGAAAGACCCGATTCGTGACCTACATTCTTCTTCGCAGAGGTGTCGTTCTTGAAACTCTCTTTATAGGCAGAGAGTGTTCGTTCAAAGTCATTTTTCTATTAAAACCAGTTTTATCTCGGTTTGTTCTTTTCTTCATTTGTTTCGAACCAAATAAACATTTTAAATCACCTATAATTTACTACTTGTAAGTGAGTGTAAAGAGCGGCTCTCTGCAAAGGAGATTGATCTACGCAGTTGGTATTCGCGAGTCACGCGATCAACAGTTTTAGCTTAGAAACAGTTCATATTTTAGATATACATGGATACACATTATAAAATGAATTCCTCACAAATCAAGACATCTCTTTGAACATGAAAATAACATTCAGTAAGTTAAGATTGCTATTTTAAAGGAAAATTCGACGTGATTTTTACTTGATATTGACACATAACAGTCTGCTTGCTGCAAGTCTCATGGGGACGGTTTGGTCTTAGTAAATAAAACCCCAAAAAAGAGATGCGAGTCAAAATAAAGAAACTACTAATACTTAAAACATCGGAATATTTATTTCATTTTAGATGTGTCATAACTTAGTGTTTTTAAACAAACGCAATTGTAATATGTTCAAGACATTTAAATTTGTTTTTTTCTAATAATAACTCCTCCTCCCATGTGATTTTCGAAAACCTATTAAAAATAGAAGTCGCGGGCTTCTGCCCGGCGACTAATGAACTACTTTATCCTTTATTTGATTGTTGGTTGTAAATTTACGAAGATAATGTTAACAAGTTTATTTTCATATAATTATCGTTCATTTGTTAACGAAATGTTTGAGACATATTTTGATTTCAACTATAGTTAATCGTAACATAAAAGTTGATTGTCTACATGTATACATTTTATTTCTAAAATGTAGGAATCTATCAGATGGTCGTTTAACGGATGGTAACGTGTATAAATGTGAATAGTGTGAGTGTCAAATATCCTGGGTAAGGGTTAACCCTAGTCATACCATGGGTATAACCTTGACTAATCACCACATGTAGAATATCCCGTTCCGTTTATTATCGATACAACAGTGTTAAAGAATAATTACCTTTTTATCCTTTGTTGACATTGAATACAGTCATATATTACTGGACAGTATTAACATGATCCTGACCTTCATGCATGTGTGTTTTTATTATGATTTGCTTGTATTTTCATAAAAACAATATTTCACGCAGAAGCAATTGGTGTTATATTTGATGAAAATGCATGTACTTCTTAATAATGTATATCGGCACCAAATGTCAGATCAGGTTGATAGTGTCGAGTAAAATCTCAGTCAGTTACATGATATGCTTATTAGTAGTACAGGGCGTGACCTCAGGTAATTGTGTTACTATATATTGTATAGGAATCCGCCATTTTGTTTTGAGGAGTCAAATTTTCTCCTATATATTCCTATATAATTAATGGGAACCCGTCATCTTGTTTGTGAGGAGTCAATTTTCTGTTTTGAATGATTTTTTATCCTTTATATTTTAGGTGTGCGAACAATGCCCCATTGAAATGGCAAAATTAATCCACTTTGAAGGCGCCACAGTGTCTGCGTGTGAACACCTGCAACGAACGCGTTAACACTTGCATGAGAATAACCCTTTACACTGCTGTTCAAAAGTTTACCCTACATGATGAAAGTTATTATTATGTCTAAACGAGCACTTGAAAAGTGTTAGTGAACACAACTTTACCAATTTGATCAGATTTCAAATATACAGGGAAAAGGAGCACATTAAAGCCGTCAAATCAGTTTTAAACGAGTTGTGCCATTGTTTACGCTTTAACTTTTTTTCTTTGTGCTACCAAATGATAGAAGACCCAAAAATCTTTCATTTAAACCAAAGTTGGCGCTATAATTGTTTACCGTTTTCGACTTATGTAATATGAGAGATTTTTAAACCCCCAAAATAAACTTGCCCCGATCCTCAAGTTTATTATACCGTTGGAAAGATCTAGTTATGCCCTTTTCATATATGAAAATTATGGTCCTACGACTATTAGTTCACTAGTTATCACCGTTTTAAATATTTGTTCGTTTCAAAGTGCGTCAAAAGTCTTCTCAATACGCAAATGCCGATATCTCCTTTATTTCTTGTCCGAATGTAGTCGTGTTTGGACCCATTGAAAAGGGTTTCGGATTTTCTATCGATTGAGGAGGTCCAACCGGAAGTTTGGTCTGTCTGTAAACCGGAAGTGACGTCATTATATATTACAATGGTCATATCTTCCTTAGTTCTGAACCGATGTTTACAATTTGTATATCATTCGAAAGCTCTCATCGAGATATGAGTATATTCGAATTTGCAAGATATCTGATCAATGTTTTCATGACATTGTACTTTAAATAAGCAGCTCAAGGGGTAAAAGAAAAACAAAGACATGAATACAATTTCTACAATTTTATTATATAATCAAGTATTGTAGTTCGCAGAATCAAAATAACTAACACTATTTATTGGACACAGTATTCGCAAATCACGATTCATTACGGGATGAAAATGATTGTCAATTCGTCTCATACTCCATCCATGGCGTCTATGAATTACTGTCCACCGCTCCGTTATCTTGTAAACGTGGTTAATTTAGGGCTCCCCCGGCATTTTCTTTCCGTTAATTTAGTCACGTAGTCCCGGTGGTCCGTGTATTCGATACCCGATTTTCGCATTTTCAATCCGGATATGTTTTCTTTTCCTTTTACCTCTGACTTGGCTTGTTCGACAGCGTGAGCCATGGGCGTCACAAAGTTAATGGTAGGTTCTTTCATCTCCCCACCCATTTGTATTTTTCCCACCACGTATTGTCCTTTATGATTAGGTTTCAGTTTCCCTTCAGCCATCCGCTGAAAATGTCGTGTCCACATTTCTACTTTGTCCATCGTCGACGGTAGTAAAGTACACAGCGAGTGATAGTAATATTCTTATCTATTATCTGTATACTTCCTCCTCTTATAGCATTTCTTCACCATCACTGTCGTCGCTACCGTCGTCGCTAACGTCGTCGTTCTCAGACTTCACTATACCTTCTATTAAATAAAGGTGTTTCTTAATGGCCGACTGTATAGCCTGTTCTAGTATCATTCCCTCGGACACGAGTTCGTGCACATCTTCCATGAAACGTTGGTGAATGACTCCGTGTTCTAATTGGAATGTGTAGAGAAGCAGTTGGCTATACATACGTAAGACATGTGTTGTATCTTCCGCTAACATTTTTGAGTCTGCCTTTTGCTTGGCCTCGTCATTAGACATTCCATCTCGCTCATACTTTTCCACTTTTTTTCGCCAAGATTTTTCATTATTGTTTGAAGCTTTACGGTACATGACTCCAAACACTTTGTGTTCTTCACTGTCTTTATCTTCTACATCTTCTTCGCTCTGGTCATAGGATATCCACCGTTTTAATGGAGGCGTTTCCGCGTGATCCTCCGTGGCAGAACGCTTATTACACCATCGTTTGACATGATTTTGTAAAGAATGAACGTCACCAAACACAATACCGCAATCGTCGCAAACGGGCATGTCTAGATTGTTATCAGACTCGAGGCTGGAATCACTCTCTATGTACTCCATAGGGGTGTCTCTTATAGTTTTCTTAACTGAATATCCTCGCTGATCATACGCTGGAGTATCACTTATATACTTGTGTTCAGCTACTGATACATTCTGTTAAAAAATGTTTGGTCTAAGTCGCATGTATTCGGGTGTAGAGGCTTGAAGATCAATAACGAGATGTCCATATGGCTTTTCTGTGGCGTTTCGATATACATTCATGAAGCTGTGACTACTGGTAGGGTAGATCCGTCGTGCCAGTACAGAAATTTGATGTATATCAACTGGGTTGTTAAACACAATTAAATATTTTGTATTAAGGCTGATATCTCGGCACGCTTTTCCTTGAGGAAAAACGTTCTGTGTCAGGAAAATGACCGTCAAGTTTCTATGATGAGATCCTTTAGTAAAAAGATTAGCCACTCTTTCATCCTTCTTCGCCTCTCCCATCAAATCGTCTAATATGATGCAGTTCCGCACGATTACGTCTAAATACATATCTTGTTCAAGACATTCTGGAATCCCCCTCACAAATTCAACGTTAGACAATTCTGTCTTGATTTCGTCGTATAATGGTTGATTTTGACTATAACACCAGATGATCCTTTGAGGTGGTGGTTGGATTGTTCCTTGGCACAATATCATCTTAGTTAATACCGATTTACCACTTCCACTCGGCCCAGACAAAACGAGTGTACACGGATGTTTAAACTTAAATACGGGCGCTACGGGCGCTCCCAAATGCGCTCCGGGAGCTCCCAAATGCGCTCCGGGCGCTCCCAAATGCGCTCCGGGAGCTCCCAAATGCGCTCCGAGTGCTCCCAAATGCGCTCCGGGAGCTCCCAAATGCACTCCGGGCGCTCCCAAATACGCTCTGGACGCTCCTTCATATTGTTGTACTCCTGGTGATATATTCCAGTATCTTTGGTATTAGTTAATACCGATTTACCACTTCCACTCGGCCCAGACAAAACGAGTGTACACGGATGTTTAAACTTAAATACGGGCGCTACGGGCGCTCCCAAATGCGCTCCGGGAGCTCCCAAATGCGCTCCGGGCGCTCCCAAATGCGCTCCGGGAGCTCCCAAATGCGCTCCGGGTGCTCCCAAACGCGCTCCGGGAGCTCCCAAATGCGCTCCGGGTGCTCCCAAACGCGCTCCGGGAGCTCCCAAATGCACTCCGGGCGCTCCCAAATACGCTCTGGACGCTCCTTCATATTGTTGTACTCCTGGTGATATATTCCAGTATCTTTGGTCTGTATGTGAAGATGGTTCTTCAAAGTGTTTGTTTCTCTCATGCCTCATTAGATTATATCTACTACAGAATGTCTGATCACACGTTGTGCAGAAAATTGTACTCATCTTTTCAAAGTAGTGTATTGCAGATTATTGTAGATATCTCCCCCTTATAAACATGCAGGGCGCTCTCAAATGCGCACCGGGAGCTCCCCCGGAGCTCCCAAAAGCGCTCCGACCGCTCTGCATTTTTATAAGGGGGAGATTCAGAGCGTATTTGGGAGCGTCCGGAGCGCATTTGGGAGCGCCCGAATCGCATTTGGGAGCTCCCGGAGCGCATTTGGGAGCTCTCGGAGCGCATTTGGGAGCGCCCGGAGCGCATTTGGAAGCGCCCGGAGCGCATTTGGGAGCGCCCGGAGCGCATTTGGGAGCGCCCGGAGCGTATTTGGGAGCTCCCGGAGCGCCCGTATTTAAGATTAAACATCCGTGTACACTCGTTTTGTCTGGGCCGAGTGGAAGTGGTAAATCGGTATTAACTAAGATGATATTGTGCCAAGGAACAATCCAACCACCACCTCAAAGGATCATCTGGTGTCATAGTCAAAATCAACTATTATACGACGAAATCAAGACAGAATTGTCTAACGTTGAATTTGTGAGTGGGATTCCAGAATGTCTTGAACAAGATATGTATCTAGACGTAAACGTGCGAAACTGCATCATATTAGACGATTTGATGGGAGAGGCGAAGAAGGATGAAAGAGTGGCTAATCTTTTTACTAAAGGATCTCATCATAGAAAAATGTTAGCGGAAGATACAACACATGTCTTACGTATGTATAGCCAACTGCTTCTCCACACATTCCAATTAGAACACGGAGTCATTCACCAACGTTACATGGAAGATGTGCACGAACTCGTGTCCGAGGGAATGATACTAGAACAGGCCATACAGTCGGCCATTAAGAAACACCGTTATTTAATAGAAGGTATAGTGAAGTCTGAGAACGACGACGTTAGCGACGACGGTAGCGACGACAGTGATGGTGAAGAAATGCTATAAGAGGAGGAAGTATACAGATAATAGATAAGAATATTACTATCACTCGCTGTGTACTTTACTACCGTCGACGATGGACAAAGTAGAAATGTGGACACGACATTTTCAGCGGATGGCTGAAGGGAAACTGAAACCTAATCATAAAGGACAATACGTGGTGGGAAAAATACAAATGGGTGGGGAGATGAAAGAACCTACCATTAACTTTGTGACGCCCATGGCTCACGCTGTCGAACAAGCCAAGTCAGAGGTAGCCAGGAAAAGAAAACATATCCGGATTGAAAATGCGAAAAACGGGTATCGAATGCACGGACCACCGGGACTACGTGACTAAATTAACGGAAAGAAAATGCCGGGGGAGCCCTAAATTAACCACGTTTACAAGATAACGGAACGGTGGACAGTTATTCATAGACGCCATGGATGGAGTATGAGACGAATTGACAATCATTTTCATCCCGTAATGAATCGTGATTTGCGAATACTGTGTCCAATAAATAGTGTTAGTTATTTTGATTCTGCGAACTACAATACTTGATTATATAATAAAATTGTAGAAATTGTATTCATGTCTTTGTTTTTCTTTTACCCCTTGAGCTGCTTATTTAAAGAACAATGTCATGAAAACATTGATCGGATATCTTGCAAATTCGAATATACCCATATCTCGATGAGAGCTTTCGAATGATATACAAATTGTAAACATCGGTTCAGAACTAAGGAAGATATGACCATTGTAATATATAATGACGTCACTTCCGGTTTACAGACAGACCAAACTTCCGGTTGGACCTCCTTAATCGATAGAAAATTCGAAACCCTTTTCAATGGGTCCAAACACGACTACATTCGGACAAGAAATAAAGGAGATATCGGCATTTGCGTATTGAGAAGACTTTTGACGCACTTTGAAACGAACAAATATTTAAAACGGTGATAACTAGTGAACTAATAGTAGTTTTGGGGGTACAAAAATCTCTCATATTACATAACTCGAAAACGGTTAACAATTATAGCGCCAACTTTGGTTTAAATGAAAGCTTTTTGGGTCTTCTCTCATTTGGTAGCACAAAGAGAAAAAGTTAAAGCGTAAACAGTGGCACAACTCGTTTAAAACTGATTTGACGGCTTTAATGTGCTCCTTTTCCCTGTATATTTGAAATCTGATCAAATTGGTAAAGTTGTGTATAACTTCACTGACACTTTTCAAGTACTCGTTTAGACATAATAATAACTTTCATCATGTAGGGTAAACTTTTGAACAGCAGTGTAAAGGGTTATTCTCAGGCAAGTGTTAACGCTTTCGTTGCAGGTGTTCAAACGCAGACACTGTGGTGCCTTCAAAGTGGATTAAAAATTGACTCCTCAAAACAAAATGGCGGATTTCTATACAATATATAGTAACACAATTACCTGAGGTCACGCCCTGTACTACTCGTATTGTCATGGCCTTTTCAAGTATTTTAGGACGGTCTTGAAGTTCTTCACAAACAAAGGGCTAACATTTCAGACGATATAGAAAATAAGCGGTGCGAGAAAAAACATCTCAAAATGGGAACGGTTAATAAAAAAATTAGTACGATACGATTAGTTTTATTCATTTGAGCTGTTTACAGTCACCTGAAATCAAACAACTTTAAATCAAATGTTAGTCAAATAAAACTACACTTCTGTGTCTGAAGGTTATATATTGTGTCGAAACATAGACCAAGTTAAATACTGTACCAACAGGTGAAGCAGTAACACAAACATTCATAAAAACGTACCAAATGACATTAGACTGCAGATAAGGGTCCTTCTAATGGGCATATTTTCAAACGTTTCCCTTTGTCCTACTAAAACAACTCTTACCACTATCCGTACAGGAGACACTGGTGTCAAAACATGTTTCCTGAAGACCTTTTTTTGCCGTGATAATCCACTTCGTTTCGCTCAAAAGAAGTGTTTGTCGTGAATAACGATACAAGTTAGTGTGAGTTGGTGTCGGACGCAGTGCAGATATGCTGCATTTCTCAAAAATGTATAAATAAAATAACTGCCTTTACAATGCACTTTAGATTACCAATGGGCTAAAATAAGACATGTAGTAAGGAAGCCAGTTGCCTAGGAAAATGTTGTATGAAGTACTGGTAAGATAAAACAAAAAAGGAATACACGTTAGGTATAGTTGCCACCGTGACTGAAAAATCGTTGAAAACGACGTTAAAATACAACCAATTAAACCACTTCTGTATTATTTCCGTTACAGTGTATATAACAACCGAATTCCTTTCTCACATACAACACATCTGCAGCTCAGGTTAAATTGAGACCATGCTCATATAAACATGGCTAATCTCTGGTAATAATAATACTTATTAAAGAAATGAGTCAACAGTGGCAAAAGGAGAAGTTTACTCACTGCTTTTTAAACATACTCATTATAGATTGCAAACCTTGGGGTTGATAGCTAAGTGACGTTACCAACTAAGCAGTTTGGTATTGGTGGTTTAGTTAGGTACCCAATATATAACTACTTGTTTTTAAGTATTAGCCTTGACCAAGATACAATTATAGATTTGACAACATTATGGGGAAATAAGTCTAAACTTTGACATTTCTCATTTCTATTTAATGATTTTTAACTCTGTATGTAACTCGTGCGTTCGCATTTCATTTTGTAAAACCTTTCAGAGTATACGATTCAAAATTACCGATTAAGTGTTATAGGTTAAACCTATCTATATCACGGTTTCTATGGGCCGTCATTTATACCTTATAAGGAAATGTATCACGTGAGTTTTGAATCATATTAACATAATTATTCAGGCCCGCCATTGGACTTTGAACTTCCTCAAAGGCCTGACGTATATTTTAAAGAGTAAACAGAAAGCGTGAATGAGAAAGGAAATAAATTTATTTATCAACAACAGGAATGTTGGTAAGTTATCTTAATATACTTATTACATTTTATTTGATTAGGTAAATATCCGACCCTAACATGATGTAAAAAGACATGTTTTAATTTTGATTAATTCAATGTAACATGACTTAAGACATGGCATGGTTAACATTTAAAAGTCAATGTTATTCTGCAGATCTGCTTCACATCCCACACTCGACTTTTAGGACGGTCATTGTGAAAAGCAATTGACCGTACATCTGAATGCACCATTATAAGTACTGTTTCATGGGTAACGAACAGTGTTGACAATGATAAGAATGCCCGAATGCACAGGCTGATCATTGTATTCATTACATGCAAATGTTATTTTTTACTCCTAAACGTGTCTCATACACCTGTCCATATATGTCTTCTCTGAGTTTCGTTTCGTCCGAGGAGATTTACGAATTGGACTATATTTTTTGACTGCATGTAAATTGTACTACTGTAAATAACCTTTTTGTTGCCCCGCTTTCAAGGACTTTTCGTATGCTTGTGTATATGTTTGTGTGTATGTATGTGTGTATATGTGTGTATATATATATATATATATGGGTATATATATATGTGTATATATATGTGTATATATATGTAGGTTTATATGTGTGTGTATATATGTATTTATTTATGTTCTCACTTCTGTAATGTTTATTATGTACTCACTCTTCAAATATGGAGGAAATAAAGAATATCTATCTATCTATCTATTATCTTATTCACGAAAGTGTATTGTTCACCTTGTTACGAGTGCATTGGACTGAACGAGGTATTCAGATTCCTCATTCAAACACGCATTACAATTCCGCATTTTGATGAAACGGTACCCAGTGCAACTAAAAGCAGGCAATTTATATTTGCACCTGGCACGTGTCAGTTTGCCTGAAAACTCTCAAACTGGACGGGTGCAAACTCTCTCCATGCTCAATTCGAAGGACCAGGCACCGTAATATATTCTTTCCTGCTGCTGAGGTTACTTTGACGGCATACCGATACAATTGACTTCCGGCTACGCCGGCTGAACGAAACAAATAAGTTCCGGGTCTACCGGCTGGTCCATAAGATCATCTAGAGTTCCTGTTTGTCAATAAGCGATATGTGTTTTAAATATTAAAACAGACCTGCATTAGTAAAAGTCCGGAAATGTAGGATATCCTGCCGTTCTGGGGTCTATTTCTCCAAACTCCGTAAAGTTACGGACCCGTAAAGTTACGATTTCCGTAGAATTGAAAAGGTTACGGAAGAGATGCGGAGTTTCAAATTGCATTTCTCCAAGCTCCGTATCGTAGTCATATCTTAGTTGCAGAGTTACGGAGATATTACGTCATTTCTGCTTCCATCCGGGTCATTATTTTGTTTTTCCTGCCTTGTTCTGTTTCAAATCATGTTAGATCTACAGATTGAGCTAAGGAATGCTCCTTTGAAGGGATTTGTAGGCATGCTAATGCAATACAGTGCTAGGATTATTATAGCCAACTATACGTACAGAGTCTATAAGTATAAGTATACGTCCATGAATAGACATTGGGGATCGGTAGACTAAGCAGAGTTTAGATAACTGAGAGTAATTGGCATTGTGATCCCCTAAGTCAAACTCCCCTAGCAGTGCTAGTCTTCAACATACCACTGCGGCGGGCAAAGCTTTAGTCTCAGCTTCCACCGTAAGATGGCTCAACTAAATTAGGTCATTGGAAAATCCCGAGAACCAATCGTTAAATTGCGCGTATTGATTGGTAAACGCATGTGCGGTGAACTTATTTATCAACACAACTTTTACTCAAATTTTCTTTCGCGGGGACTTCTTCTCCGTTTCTTCTAATATTTCATGATTTACGAAATATGTTGACAAAATAATGATTGATTAAGACAATATTTCTTCCGTAAATAGTTATGGACAGGGTCTGAGGTGCCCATAAAGTTACGGAAAAAGAAGGCTACTACGTCATGAATATCGTAAACTTACGGAAGTCCAACAAAATCCCGCAAATCTACGATTTTTCGAGAAAATCTCCGTAAGTCTGAGAAAGAACAATGGACTTACGGGTCCGTAAGTTTACGGAGTTTGGAGAAATAGACCCCTGACTGGCCTATAAAATGCAGGATATCATGCCGTTCTGACTGGCCTATAAAATGCAGGATATCATGCCATTCTGACTGACCCATACAATATAGGATATACCGCCATTCCTGCCCGTTTTATTTATTGGTACCCATTTAATTTCATTCTTACAAGTCTATTCGTTTAGTTGCATTCGTCAATATGCTTAGAGCTAAGTGTAAATACTTATGTACTTTTAAGTTTTAAGTAGACACTTACCATTAATCAATAAATGGAAGGCAACTAAAAGTTGAAAACAAAGACAAATGCATTAGTCATTTATAAGTATGCACTTGTCATTTAGACGAATACAGTTGTCAGTTACATGAACGGAATATTTACTTAAATACCCTTCCATAAGATACAGTAACGATGGTTTACATGTACGGTACATAAACGATGGTTTACATGTTAGGTACAGTTACGATGGTTTACATGTAAGGTACATTAACGATTGTTAACATGAAAGGTACAATAACGATGGTATAGCTGTCGATACAGTAACGATGGTTTACATGTAAGGTACAGTAACGGTGGTTTACATGCAATATATAGTTACGATGGTTTACATTCAAGGTACAGTAACGATGGTTTACATATAAGGTACATTAACGATTGTTAACATGTAAGGTACAATAACGATGGTATACATGTCGATACAGTAACGATGGTTTACATGTAAGGTACATTAACGATGGTTTACATGTAAGTTACATTAACGGTGGTTTACATGCAATATATAGTTACGATGGTTTACATTCAAGGTACAGTAACGATGGTTTACATGTAAGGTACAGTTACGTTGGATTACATGTAAGGTACATTAACGATGGTTTACATGTAAAGTACAGTTACGATGGTTTACATGTAAGTTACATTAACGATCGTTTACATGTAAGGTACAGTAACAATGGTTTACATGTTAGGTACAGTTACGATGGTTTACATGTAAGGTACATTAACGGTGGTTTACATGTAAAGTACAGTAACGATGGTTTACATGTAAGGTACAGTTACGATGGTTTACATATAATGTACATTAACGATTGTTTACATGTAAGTTACAGTAACGGTGGTTTACATGCAATATATAGTTACGATGGTTTACATTCAAGGTACAGTAACGATGGTTTACATGTAAGGTACAGTTACGATGGTTTACATATAAGGTACATTAACGATGGTTTACATGTACGGTACAGTTACGATGGTTTACATGTAAGGTACATTAACGATGGTTTACATGTAAGGTACATTAACGATGGTTTACATGTAAGGTACAGTAACGATGGTTTACATGTAAGGTACATTAACGATGGTTTACATGTAAGGTACAGTTACGATGGTTTACATGTAAGGTACAGTTACGATGGTTTACATGTAAGGTACAGTTACGATTGTTTACATGTAAGGTACAGTAACGATGGTTTACATGTAAGGTACATTAACGATGGTTTACATGTAAGGTACATTAACGATGGTTTACATGTAAGGTACAGTAACGATGGTTTACATGTAAGGTACATTAACGGTGGTTTACATGTAAGGTACAGTTACGATGGTTTACATGTAAGGTACAGTAACGATGGTTTACATGTAAGGTACAGTAACGATGGCTTACATGTAAGGTACAGTAACGATTGTTTACATGTAAGGTACATTAACGATGGTTTACATGTAAGGTACAGTTACGATGGTTTACATGTAAGGTACAATAACGATGGTTTACATGTAAGGTACATTAACGATGGTTTACATGTAAGGTACATTAACGATGGTTTACATGTAAGGTACATTAACGATGGTTTACATGTAAGGTACATTAACGATGGTTTAAATGTAAGGTACATTAACGATTGTTTACATGTAAGGTACATTAACGATGGTTTACATGTAAGGTACAGTAACGATTGTTTACATGTAAGGTACAGTAACGATGGTTTACATGTAAGGTACAGTAACGAGCACATGGCTTTAAGACTCGTCACATTGACTCGTTCTGCGAGAAAACCAACATTGTGGACAGTGTTTTAACTCAAATTCAATTCACAAATCCGTTGTTTTGCATACGCAAAACCTATTTGTTGTAAAAATGTGGCCACTCAAGTGTCTTCATGATGTTTTTTAAATGTTGAATAGTAACCAAGATTTAGATGTTACAAGCATTCTGGCATAGTTTCAACCTGCTTAAATAAAAATTCTGCCATCATTTTCAATAAGAGATGACCCATATTTACACTTAGCCTAGATCAACATTATGACAGGGTTTCAAAATGCTCAAACCTAGAATGCTGCCACTAGAGTTTAAAATAGATTTTTCTTTAATTCAGCATAGTTATCTAGTTTTGACACAAGATAACCCATATTAAAACTTAGCCTAATATTCACAAAGACAACTACTATGAAGAAATCTCACCATTCTAGATTGAAACTTGTAGCCTCGAGAGTGTTCACAAGATTTTTCTTAAATTGTGCCTACGAAAGCTAGTTTTTGACCTGACATGACCACTATTTACACTCAGCCTAGATATCACCAAGACAAACATTATGGCATAGTTTCAACCTGCTCAATGACAAATGCCGCCTCTAGAATGTCCACAACGTTTTACTAAAATGTGGTCTAGTTTTTGACCAGATATGACAAATATTCATATTAAGCGTCGGTATCATCAAGACCAAAATTCTGACAAGGTTTTAACATGACTTGTTCAAGTAAAAGTTTCAACTTCTAAAGTGTCCACAATATTTCCAACACTTTAGCCTAGTGATCAAGTCTTTGATGAATCAAAACCTATATTCGATCTTATACTAAAAATTATCAAGACAAACATTCCTACAAAGATTCATCCTGCACAAGTAAAGAATGCAGACTCTAGAATGTCCTAGTTTTTGGAGTTGACCCGCATATAGCCTAACTATCAGCAAGACAAACATTCTGACAAAGTTTCTTCATTCTTGAGTAAAAAAGAACTGTCTACTAGATTTCTCTAATACTTGGCTGAGTGATCTAGTTTTGAACCTGACATGGCCATATTCATACTTAGCCTAGATATCATCTAGACAGACATTCCCACGACGAATTTTCTTAATTTTGAGAAAAAAATGTTTACATTTGGCTTAGTGACTTATAATTTTGTATAATACATGACCTATATCTTAGCTTGACCAAGATATCAATAAGAAGTACACACTGAAAAGGTTTTGCTCATTATGAACAATTTCTCCGTTTCGCAAATATGAAGAAAGCTTTTGCCGAAATTACGGAGCCCCTAAAGTGACATTCAATATACTGATTTAGTATGCAAATAAAACAGCTAATTTGCATATTAAAAAAAAGTATTGGATTTTTATTTCGTTTTTACGAAATAATAATTCAATACTTTATTTTAATATGCAAATAAGCCAATTTATCTCGTATAAACGTATTCTCGTATTAACGAAATAATCGTTTTATATTTTTAATATGTAAATTATCTGTTTTATTTCGTATTTACGAAATAAACATTTCTTTTAAACGAAATAGTTATTTCGTAAAAACGAAAAAATATTTCGATTCTTTTTTTTAATATGCAAATTAGCTGTTTTATTTCGTTAACACGATATAATAATTCGGTACTTTTTTTAATATGCAAATTAGCAGTTTTATTTCTTATTTAACATAACCCATGACATTTCATAAACTTTATAAGTGCACGTGTTACCAAGTTTCCACATGGTTGGCTGATGGTTTTGATTGATTGGGGTTTAAAGCCGTTTTCAACAATCATCTTTTCAGTCATATTACGGCGGCAAGTTCACCTAATCATATGTTTCCTGTGTTTGTTCACACCAGTACTCCACACAACATACTTTCCAAGCAACTGGCTGCTTTTCTACATCGACTGTTATCCCATTGTTGAAAGACGAATGACGCTTGTAGCAGTGGTTGTAAATAAGAAATAAAACGCCTTATTTGCATATTAAAAACAAATGTCAAATAGTAAGTATTATTTCGTAATTAAAAAAAAGTGTCGATAATAATTATTTCGTAAATACGAAATAAAGCGGGCTTATTTGCATATTAAAAAAAAAGTATCGACTTTTTATTTCGTTTTTACAAAATAAGTGTTTCGTTTAAACGAGATAAATTGGCTTATTTGCATATTAAAAAAAAAGTATCGAATTATTATTTCGTAAATAAGAAATAAAACGGCTTTTTTGCATATTAAAAAGAATTGTCAAATAGTAAGTATTATTTCGTAATTAAAAAAATTGGCGATAATAATTATTTCGTTTAAACGAAATAAGTATTTCGTAAATACGAAATAAAGCGGGCTTATTTGCATATTAAAAAAAATGTATCGACTTTTTATTTCGTTTTTACAAAATAAGTGTTTCGTTTAAAGAAATGATTATTTCGTTAATACAAGATAAATTGGTTTATTTGCATATTAAAACAAAAGTATCGAATTATTATTTCGTAAAAACGGAATAAAAATCCGATATTTTTTTTTATTATGCAAATTAGCTGTTTTATTTGCATACTAAAATAATATATTGAATGTCACTTTAGGGGCTCCGTACGAAGTAGTGTCCACAAGCAAATTGTTAATAACAGACGAAAGACAAAGAGAAATCACAATAGCTCACCTTGAGCAGTTCATATTCAGATGAGTTGAAAATTAAAACTAAAGTGATAACATTATTTTATCAAATTTTCTCAGATTTGGCATTGTAACCTAGTTTTTTAATGGACATGACCTTTATTGAAACTAAGAGCGAGTTGATTCTTTTGAGTACCCACAACATATGGTTTATAGGTTAAATAAGGATTTTAGAACATGCAATTGACCCCATTTCTGAACTCTGCAGGCAATATAATTAGAGAGGGTAAAATATCAAATTATGAATTAAGATAAATTCTCCTTTACCTTTTTGTTCAACTCTTCAATACTGGATAATATTTCACAATGCCCATAGAAGTAAAGCCTCCAGTGTGTGACCTATGTCACCAACAAGTTGTTTCTCTTTAGTTTTGTCGATCTCCTCTTTAAAAGGATTAAATGATCATCATGCCGTAATGTTTTCAAGCGTCTTCTGTTGCAGATGCGTCAGAAAGCGTCTGTATACGTGTGGGAAAGGGTTCATAAAACACAAGGGAAAACAATTAATCCTTTTTTCAACAACTTTTGTGTTCAACTAAATATCAAAATTACACTTCCTTCCTTAATTATTAACCCTGAACACATGTAGACACTTTCTGAAGCCTCTGCAGCAGACAACTGTTGAAAACATTGTGACAAAAGGATAAAGTGCTCAAAACGAGCAATTAATCCATTTGTCACAACGTTTTAACTATTTTTAGGTAAAGTAATCTAACATTGTCCATATATTTGCCTAGATATTTTCATAGTCGTCTGCTGCAGTTTGTTGTATGTGGGAAAGTGTTAAAGCTGAAGGAATGTTAAGAGGACAGTGACAGTATACCTTAGTGTATATCTTTCTTATTCTTCGTCGAGGGTACGATCATCGGTCGGGTCATACCAAATAATTTAACAATGGTAGATATGGCTTTCATTGGTTAACAGTTACGTATGTCTCGCTTGTTTTAAAGATAATTGATTACCTACTGGTTAACTTGCCCAGGAAACGCCGCGGTATAGCTGAAACACTGTTTAAATCGACGTAAGACACCATTCAAACAATTTATTCCACATCATCGACATAAACTTCATCTGGCGACCTACCTTGTGCAGAATGTTTATAGCATTTTACAAATTCAAACAGGAAGTGATCTAGGTTTTGAAAAAAATAAACACAGTTATTGAACAGGATATTGCTGTAAAAGGAAGAAGTTATCATCCAAATATTGTTTTCAATGATTTCCTTCAATATATATCAATTGGAACACTAGTTAGGCCAGTTTGACGTGAATTTGCATCGACGATACAGGTTATGTTTACATGTTATTTCTCGATACTTTGAACATTTGTGTTCCTGAAAAAAATTGAAACTACATACAAACGAATGAACATGTCAAAAGTTGAGCTTATGTCTTTGAAGATTTCATGTACTCGCAAACAATAACTCAGATACAGATATCAGGGAATACTATAAATATGTGCTATAATTTAGCCGGAAAAGCCGGAACAGCCGGTATTCCGGCTAGTCTAGGCTGTATCAACCAGACGGAATTCCGGCTACGCCGTCTGTATTAACCTGTCTGTATAATCCCAACTCCGGCTGGGAATGGCAGCCGGCTGACGCAACTTGGCGAGACAGGACATCATGCACCATGAAGTCCGTTTGAGGCGCTTTCACCTGGCATGCATCAATCAACCTCCAAAGCCATCTATCTCGATTAAAAGGCACGCCAAAACAAGGTGGGAGCCACTCTGTCGGCACAATTCCGGCTGGGTTTTGCAGCCGGCTGCCATAAATCTGGGTGGAATCCGGCTAGTGTGACTGGGGGCCAGAGTGTGTCATTTTCATCTGACACATGTAAGGATGCCATTTAAACTCTAATTCGAGCAATATACAGCCGGAATTGGGCTGTCGACTTGGCCAACCAAAATGCCAAATTCATCTGAACATTGCAGCCAGCTGCGATACATTCGGGTGGAATCCGGCTAGTGCGACTGAGAGCCAGAGTGTGGCACTTTCACCTGACACATGTCATGATGCCAGTTAAACTCTAATTCGAAAAGGACGGGTGCAAAGTCTGGACTTTGTAGGGAAATACCAACTCTGGCTTGGCATGGCAGCCGGCTGACACAATTTGGCGAATCAGGTTCTCATGCAATATAAAGTCTGTTTGAGGCGCTTTCACCTGGAATGCATCAATCAACTCCCAAATACATCTATCTCGAAAAAAAGGCACGCCAAAACGAGGGTGGGAACCTCTCGCCTCTCTTTCGTCCCAATTCCGGCTGGGTTTTGCAGACGGATGCCTTAAATCCGTATGCAATCCGGCTAGCGTGACTGGGAGCCAGAGTGTGTCACTGTTACTTGACACATGTCAGGATGCCAGTTAAACTCTCTAATTCGAGCAATATACAGCCGTAATTGGGCCGCAGACTTGGCCAAAATACCAACTTCATCTGAACATTGCAGTCAGCTGCCATAAATACGGGTTAAATCCGGCGAGTGCGACTTGGAGCCAGAGTTTGGCACTTTCACCTGACATATGTCATGATGCCAGTTAAACTCTCTAATTCGGAAAGGACGGGTGCAAATTCGGGACTTTGTCGGGAAATTCCGAATCCGGCTGGGCATGGCAGTCGACTGACGTTACTTGGCGAAGAATGACCTCATGCAACATACCGTCAGTTTAAGGTGCATACAATCAATTCCCCAATCCATCTTTCTCGAAGATTAGGCACGCCAAACCGAGGATGGGAGCATCTCTGTTGGCCCAATTCCGGTTGGGTTTTGCAGCTGGCTGCCATAAATCTGTGTGGAATCCGGCTAGCGTGACTGGGAGCCAGAGTTTAACTTGCATCCTGACATGTGTCAGGTGAAAGTGACACACTCTAGCTATAGTGTTCCGCCTGTTCGGGTTAATTGATACACTCAGAGTAGCCGGAGTTCCGCCTGTTCGGGCTTATTGATACACTCGGAGTAGCCGGAGTTCCGCCTGTTCGGGCTTATTGATACACTCGGAGTAGCCGGAGTTCCGCCTGTTCGGGCTAATTGATACACTCGGAGTAGCCGGAGTTCCGCCTGTTCGGGTTAATTGATACACTCAGAGTAGCCGGAGTTCCGCCTGTTCGGGCTTATTGATACACTCGGAGTAGCCGGAGTTCCGCCTGTTCGGGCTGATTGATACAGTCGGAGTAGCCGATAATTCGGCTGTTCCGGCCGGTGTAGCAGTAGTTCCGCTGTTCCGGCTGGTTAATACAGCTGTTGTAGCCGGAGTTCCGGCTGTTCCGGCTGGTTAATACAGTCGGTGTAGCAGGAGTTCCTGCTGTTCAGGCTCGTTTATACAGCGGGAGTAGCCTGAGTTGCGGCTGTTCCAGCTGGTTAATATAGTTGGTGTAACCAGAGTTCCGGCTGTTCCGGCTAGTTAATACAGTCGTAGAAGCCGGATTTAAACTGGCTCCCGCTGATTAATACAGCCGGTGTAGTCGGACTTCGGCTGTTCCGGCTATTTCGGCCAACTTCACGCACATAACATTTATCTATACATAGTAAGTGTTAGGTCAGATGGAAGCAATTCATTTTCCATAGGCGACTATTATAGCGTTGAGGGCTATGGCTCTTTCCCAACAGTTGAAATAACCCAGAAACCTATATTCAATTAAAGTTACAAAACTACCAAAAAAGAACAACAAACTCACATGCTATCCTACCTTTTTCTATTTTTAGCTATGGCGTCAAATCAAAGGTCACCCTTATTTCGCAGGGAATTTTACTTGCAATTTAAGAAAATACATGTTGTTCTGAAAATGGCTCCTAAGCTGTCAATAAAGTTAAAGTAAACAATTTTTTGTATCACAAATCAGTCAAACGGTATTCAACTTTATTAAAAATTATAGGTTGTTCATTTTCCGAAAATAGCTATAGAAAATAGTCACGGCACAATTGTTCTACTTAAAAGAATCAACATTCGTGGATTTGTTTGTTGGTCAACGTTTTCCCGGAAAATGCAATCATTATAATATGGAAGCCTAAGTTTGATAAATAGTGAATAATGGATTTTGACAAATGATATGGAATTTATAGAGCTCTATAGACCTCTGCATAGAGAAAAAAGGGACAACTTCTTAGTTATAAGATAGGCCTACTCTGTGTGTTTGTAATAAGAGTGGGAACAAGAAATATCTTTAAAAAAAGATAAACGGTGATCAAAATAAGTAATCACTTTAGAAATGGAACATGCGCATATTATTTGATATTTTGTCTTGTCTTAGAATGACAGAAAACAAAGTTAAATATGTAATATTTGTTTTATTTATATACTTTGGTTTTGATATGAATGAAAGAGAGAAAAAAGAGCTTGCCTCTGTCGGGAAGCGAACCACACACCTTTCACTTGTCAATCCAAGTCAACATCCATTACACTAGCACGACATGACGTTGATACGTTCAAAGCCGATAATTCATCACATGGCTGGAGATTACGCGAGGCTCACAAGAGGTGTATTATGTAACACAGTTTAAGTTTCAATTGACGATAAATAACTGAAAACTTGTCATATTTCAAAAAAAATAAAATAATCTTTGCTCTTAAATATTATATTTCATATGTTTTCACTGATTTTTTTCATTTAAGGAAAACAATTAAAGGTTAGTATGCAGAACATTTCATTTTAAAACTTCACCTTATAAGTGCCTCTCGTGGGATCGCCAACTTAACTATGAACCAATCAAAACGTTTCATTTCATTTATTTCTTCCATATTATTCATTAAATACAACATCTGATTGGTCTTCATGCTAGATCATTTGTTTAACATCTAGGTCATAACCCACGTTAATCGTCTATCGCCGAAAAAACGTTGGATGTGATTAAAATATAACGATTTATCGGATGGTAATGTTAGTAATGTCATAAGATCTACTTATTTATGTTAAAATGAATACTTAATAAAGGGGTCTAAAATGTCGTCAATTTCCAATATTTAAACAAAACTTTGAACCCTTTCTCACTTACAATAAATTTGCAGCAGACGACTTTGAAAGGATCTCAACAAAAACGCGAAAAATCTAAATAAATGAAGGTATAATTACTGAAAAAGGTTGAAAACATTGTGGCTAAAGGAGAAATTGATAGTCAAAAAGTGTCTATATGTGGGAAAGGGTTAACAGACATAAGCAAACAATGAGGAAAATATGTTATGAAAAATGAGAAGTTATAATTTCTATCTCTATCTCTGTTTGAGTCTTTCTATCTATCTCTCTGTCTATCTGTTTGTGTATGTCTGTTTGCATGTCTCTTTTTTTTTGCTTGCTCCCCATTTGTTTGTATATGTCTCTTTCTATTTCTCTGTGTCTGCTTTCGGTCTGTCCGTCTATCTGTCTCTCGCTCTCCCATGTATCGCATTCTCTCTATGTCTCTATCTCCCTCTTGCTCTGTATCTCCTTCAGTTCCTAATTCCTTCTATTATACGATTGCAGATCAATACAAGACACACACTTTACCGTATGAAATCACGAGGCATGATGTAAGTGAAATGGACTAAACCATTATCATGATATTCTGATAGAAAACTTTTACATGCAGAGTATAAGTGCAGGTGACAACCGACGTCATTTCAAAAACGCGTTAGTGAAATGTCCGAAGACGCCAAAGCCATCATGGCAGATGATGCTTGAGAAAGCCACATACGGCTGGTCTACTTTCTAGCCAATGGATGCACGAAACTGGCGAGAAAACTCGTCAACAAACTTGTTGAATTATCTAAACCGAAGGACCATACACCGGTAGATAAACGTTGGTCTGTGGACGATTTCTTGTATGAAAATATGACAACGCTACAAGCACTAAACAAAAATGAAAAGATATGGAAGCAGCTCTTTCCCGGATTTCAGAAAGAGACAACTATGGAAGACTGGGACTTGAACATTTTATGTCATGTTATAATGACTTGCTCAAATATTCAGCATGTCATACAAGATATTAAACAACTAAAAAATCTTCGAAACGAACTCTACCACTTAGGAAAAACGAATATCGAAATTAAACGATATGAACGACACGTGGAAAATATAGAAGTTGTCGTTCAAAGGTGTTGTGGTTTCATCAACAATAATGACTTTACACTCGAGATGGAGGCGTTGCTGAACCACTTCAAAAAGGGACAAATAGTCACAAATGTTGAAGACTTAAGGGAATTTCAGCATTGGTATGAAACTGAACTAGTTTTTGAACTACACTTGAAAGTGGATAGATTGTCAGAAGGTAAGCCGCATGCAGCTTTACTGGTTTTACACCGGTGTTGACGTCATTGTTGTCCTGATTATATATGACGCTGACATTATTTCTATATATGTAACAGTAAGATTGTGAAACCAGGGATTTCATGAAATCCCTGAAAATTTCAGTAATTTCGCGAAATTACTGTTTCACTCAGGGATTTCATGAAATCCCTGAAAATTCCAGTAATTTCGTGAAATCCCTGAAAAATGTAGTCAGGGATTTCATGAAATCCCTAAGAGGAAATAAGCAGACAATACATCTGGTGATTTTTTATTTATTGATACAATTTAATAATCAGGTATACATTTCAGGTATAGTTTCTTGCGTAGTTCAACCAAACTGCGAACTTATAATGACAATAAACCCCTTCACTGCTTACCTTAAACTAAAGTGTTATATGGAAACAGATTAGATCAGGATGAGACACCGAGTAACTCGGCGTCTCATCCGGATCCATGCTGTTTGACACTCGGCCAATATTTTCGCCAAAATTACAAACTGCAAACTGTTGTGAATCAGAGAGAAAACAGTAAATCTCATCAATTTACCGGCATCTAATTTATTGACAATTAAACCCTTCACTGCTTACCTTAAACTATAGTGTTATATGGAAACAGCTTAGATCAGGATGAGACACCGAGTAACTCGGCGTCTCATCCGGATCCAAGCTGTTTGACACTCGGCCAATATTTTCGCCAAAATTAAGTTAATCTCCGAAGTTTGAAAATGCAGCAGACACAATGTTGCACATGCGCAGAATTGCTTCCGGCAGTAAAGGGTTTAAATAAAAACAGAATAAAATATAGAAGAAAGGGGAAGGTATGGTGGGTTGGTAAAACAGGTCTCAAGGAAAGCACTTTGATGATTGTGTTTAAAAAAGGCACAAGTGCAATGAGCACTGCAGTAACTGATTAATGCGGCACACATTTCCCATTGTATATTGGGCATATCTATCAAAAGTTTATTTGTTGGAGCATGTGAGGCTGGAATGACATCTTGAGTTACACTTCAGCTTTGCTTTAAAACATTTGCATCTGTTGGACTGGCACTTTTTTGGACCGTTGCAGTTGCACTTGGTAAAACCTTGCCCACCAGATGAAGATTCCGCAATAACAGCAGAACGAAGTGATGTTATATTCTCCTGACCAACATCAGCTTCTGTCAGTAATCGCTGAGGACACAGATCAAACTGGATCCTGGAGTATTGTCCCTTTAAAACACCCGCCTTTACAGCAATCTTGTACTGGTCAGTGTCGACGTCTCTGTTGACGATGACACCAAGAATGTTACGAGGATCCCCTCTGCCACGATCTACTGCCGGTATAGGAACAGCCACATTGTCCCCAGGCACACCGGTTTTGAGATCCACACGGCTGCGTTTCACCATCCTCTCTGCCTGAGATAGTAGTGCTGCATAGGCTTCAGCTCTACGCTTCCTGATCTGGATAGTGTGGTCTTCCAAGATTGGTGTGGTGGTGACTGATGGGGATATCTGGGAATGGTCTGGCAGGTTCATTTCACTGGGGAAATTTGACTACCTTGAACTTTTGTGTAGGGGATTAGGTTTCATCGTGTTTACTATATGTTCCTGGTCATCTTTTTTCCAAATATTCTAAGCATTTGGAAAAATAGACATATTTAAATTACTTAAATCAATCTACTTACTTGGATAACAGATAGTAGCTGCTCCTGATCTTTGTGTGATTATTGGTAGATGCCGATTTCAAGCTTTCTATAATTCTGTAATATTCTGTCTTTGGAATCAGATACTTCTGACATACTTCATATCTTTTGAACAACTCTTGCCTGAAAACGTCTTCCATACTACCAGAAGACATCTTGCATGAAAGTAAATCTATACTGAATGGGCTGAACCGGGATGCCTTTTTAATAGGACAGGCCTCAGGTGAAGCCATTTGCCAGGCTCACACCTATTGACCTGGTGTGACTCAAAATAATTGACATATGGTCAGACAGACACCCAGGCCCACCCCTATTGTACTGACAAACACCTTTTTCTTGGTAGTGCACATCAGTAGAAGTGGCTTCCTGACACTGTTTGTGCTAATGAGTGATGTAATAATCAGAAAAAAAACCACAACTGTATAGTAAGTTAACTAAAATAGAATTACACAGATATACTGAAATCAGCCAGTAAGATAGTGTATACACCCAGGCCCACCCCTATTGTCCTGACAAACACCTTTTTCCTGGTAGTGCACATCAGTAGAAGTGGCTTCCTGACACTGTTTGTGCTAATGAGTGATGTAATAATCAGAAAATCCCCACAACTGTATAGTAAGTTAACTAAAATAGAATTACACAGATTTACTGAAATCAGCCAGTAAGATAGTGTAAAATCCCTGCCCATATTTCAGGGATTTCATGAAATTACTGGAATTTTCAGGGATATCATGAAATCCCTGAGTGAAACAGTAATTTCGCGAAATTACTGAAATTTTCAGGGATTTCATGAAATCCCTGGTTTCACAATCTTACTGTAACATATATAAGATGCGTCATGCGAGTCCATATCGTTTGACTCCGTAACGAAATCATATAGAGGTAAATTGGCGTAACACAAATAGACTAATTGACTTAAATTAATGGGCTTATTAGTTCTTGTTGTCTGAGTTTACACTGTATGCAGATGCATTATTGCCTAAAATCGTTCTACTCAGTTTATATTTTTTACATATTTCGACATTAAAGTTATAGGATTGTAATATAATTTTACTATATTTTTGTTTTGTCCGTGTGCTGTAATTGTATTGGGAACGGCAGGAATTGTGATTACGTATGTGTTGTCACTCGTTCGTTAATATCAATATGTAACTTAATAAAACTCAAAGATTTTTTTTTTTTTAAATGGGTATGGGACATTTGGACTACCTAATAGGGCTTGTTTACTTTCACTTAAAAACTAAAAAGCGTTCCAACGTCCATCCTAACCTAGGAATTTAGTTAAGATGATAATTAACATTGTGTCTAATTTATTTCTTAGAACACAATAAGCTATTTGACAAAATGGATGAGATGACGAATTTGCTGAAGTTATATGGAGTGAAAGGGGTTATCCTTCCAGGTAAAAGTTTATACACTTAGTACATGCAAGCTAATTAGGTGATTCAATAAAAGTTTGTAAACACTTGTATACCCTATTCTCGAAGAATATTCACGTATACTTTAGCATCGCTTTTCATAAGACATACACATTCATAATTATATTTCTAAGATGTAAGTACTGTCTTGTGAAATTTCGTATGAATGACAAAGGAAAATAAATGGTAAATTGTTACAGGTATGTTACTGAATACTTATTGTGATTCCGCCCTGCTTTTGTTAAGAATCATGTTATTATCTATATCAATTTAAAACGTGGCTAAAGTTCTCATTAAGTCACCTATTGACAACAGTAAATGTTTCATAATCGCATTGCAATATTTTGAAACTGGATTATATTAATTGAAAGTTGAGATTGTGTAATTTATTATGATATCATAATTTAGTTAGTTTTTCAACTACATGTAGTAGAATGTAACAGTTCATTGTTAAGGTTATACAAATGATATGTTTTGACTACAGTAAGTCCATTTGAGAAGTGAGGATTAAGCGTCATGCGTTCAGACTATTTTTTGATAGCGAATCAATCAACCAAATTAATTTTCTTAACAGTCAGTATCTGTAATTTACATTGTTATTTTACTATTGTTATGGTATAGTGTCCCACTGACCTGATATGTTATGATAGCACATCGTAAATATAAATACATCAGAACCAAATAAGCTTACAGAACGTTAATAATTGTACAATATAATCGCAACTTAAATCTCTTGAATTATTTGATTCCAGATACAAACGTCGAGATTATTGTTAAAAATTGCAACAAAGACAAGGAAAGTGAGATATGCCAACTACTATTAAAACTACTGAATTCTAAGATAGAAAAGGAAAGGCCTGAAGAAGATACGGTAAAGATTCTTCAGGCTGTGAAAGAAGCGATGTCGGAACTGCTATCATGTGGTCGGGAAGTCACCGACGTCTATCAAGCATGTGTAAACCTTGTGATTAAATGTCCGACGTTTGAAAACATGAGGGACCTGTGGATGGACTGCATGACGGGAAAGATGACCAGGGTGTTTAAGACGGTAGAAAAATACATCCGGGAACTAACAGAATGTCCAGCCTTGGAACTGGAAGTAGGAATAACACAATTTGAGGTTTATCGAGTTTTCGAAGATACAGGTAAGTAGAACTCAAGGTCGAAATACAATTATAAGCAGAGGGCAATCTAAGGGGGAGTAAACTTGTCATTTCTACACATTATCTATCTTATTACTCAACCTAGCCGTGTGTTGATGGTACTCAACATAATAGTCTCACTGAGACGATTCCTTTGAGTACGCCAACACCGTAGGGTTTGAGTGTCAAATAAGGAATTTGAAAGATGTAAAATATACCTTATCTAGAGCTCTGAAAAAATCACTCCGTTACATCATGTTAGTTTAAAAACAATAAGTCTAATTTAGGGACAATCGCAGTAATTCTACCGAAACACTAGCTAAACAATTTAACGCATACTGGAGCTGCATGAAACTGCCATTTTTTGTGAATTATATGATATGCGTCTCTTTGAAAATGTATTATGCCCCTTTCGAAGAAGAGGGGTATATTGCTTTGCACATGCCGGTCGGTCGGTATGTCGGTCAGTTGGTCGGTCCGTCGGTCCGTCCGTCGGTAGACCAAAGCTTGTCCGAGTGATAACTCAACAATGCCACGGTCCTGAAACTTGACTTTGAAGGTTGGGCATGAACAGTAGATGAACCCTATTGATTTTGAGGTCATCGAAACAAGAGTCAAGGTCACAATGACCTTGACACGAAAAGCTTGTCCGAGTGATAACTCGAAATTTTCCTGCACCCATGGCCCTCAAACTTGACATGGAGGCTGTGGGTGACCAGTAGATGACTCCTATTGGTTTTCAATTCATTGAGTCAAAGGTCAGATTCACTGACCTTGAACGTGAAATCTTGTCCGAGTGACAACTCGACATTGCCTGCATCCATGGCCCTCAAACTTGACATGAAGGCTACGGTTGACCAGTAGATGACCCTTTTGATTTTGAGGTCATCAGGTCAAAGGTCAATGTCACAGTGACATTGGACGCGAAATGCTTGTCCGCCGAGTGATGACTCGACATTGCCTGTACCCATGGCCCTCAAACTTGACATGGACGCTTGGGGTGACTATTAGATGACCCTTATTGATTTTGAGATAATCAGGTCAAATGTCAAGGTCACAGTGACCTTAAACTCAAAAAGCTTGTCCGAGTTATAACTCGACATTGCCTGCTCCCAATGGTTCTCAAACTTAAATTAACATTCCTTTTCATAGTTAATTACATTTCCCGATGTTGAATTGTCTGTGTCCAGATGTTGTTTGTTTTTAAAGTGCTTGTTATACTTCCGTTGCATTAAAAAACAGTTATGGCAATTGAAGAGACTCTACGACCAGACACTGCTGACGTCAAAACCGACCAGAAAAAAGTATTAAATGAAATAACTGATGCATTCATCGCTGACGATGAACGCAGAACAGGAGAAGGGACTAGGGTGGTGCTTCGTGTTCAACCAACAACTTTCAGTCAGGCCAAAAAAATGTGGGAAGCTTGTAATTCCGGTAGATTTAATAATAAGCTGGAGAAATTATCACAAGCAGTCCAACAAGTGTATGGCTGTGAAGACTTGAGAATCACAGGAAGAATGGAGGAGGCTAGTCCGTATAAAGGTACATATTCTATTCGTCATTTCACAAGCATAATGACCTAATGGCAATGGATATCGATCTTAACTCATATTTGTTTCTATGTCTTTTGTCAGAAGCATTACCCAGAGGCTTCCAAGGTTCTACTAGATAACAGCCGAGCCCCGGTAAATCAGTCGGTAGCGACCCGGGCTGTCAATCCCGTGGTTGTGAGTTCGAACCCCAGCTTGGCCAATATTCTTTCCGTCGTTTGACAAAAGTCACTGTGACCAGCGTCATTCTTCTTCCATCAATGGGCTAACAGTCTATGTGGAAAAGCAGCCAGTGCTTCGAAAGTATGTTGTGTGGAGAACTGGTGTGAGAAAGCCTAGAAACACATGAATAGGTGAACCGATTGCCTTGATATGACTGAACAAAAGCTGAAAAACGGCGTTAAACTCCAATCAATTAACTACTAGATAACGGATATATAAGATCCTGATTCATTGTGGTTAAACGCCGTTCCAACAATTGTTCAGTCATTAAACAGGGGCCAACTCACCTACCCATCTTTTTCATAGCTTTCTCATACCAGTACTCCACTAATTATGTTAAGGAACGTGCTGCTTTTCCACATAGACTGTTAGCCCATTGCTGGAAGACGAATATGTGACGCTTGTAACATTGCCATTTGTCAAACGCCGAGATGGGATTCTAACTTTCACCCCTTAGGGGGTCCGGATTGACAATCCACGTCGCTACCGACTCAGCTACCGGGATTCGGCTGAGATCAGATCCTGGCCTGCGCAGCGTGATATGGTTTATCGCTTGTCGCTGAGTAAGAACATTTAGCTTTCGTATGAGGTGACCTGTCTGTCTTTTAAATCAGGGTCCTGGTTCTAGAAAAGATATTCATGTGTCAATTTTTCTATTTCCATTCAGATTCAGTTGAACTTTGATAAGTGTAACTATTAGAACATCAGTATTTTTGACAATTGCGGTATTTGTGAAACGTGACTTGAAATACTGAAAAAATAACAAGGTTGGTATCGATTTTAATTAGTTGTTTCAGAATATTGATAAACTTTATTTTTAATTTATAGACATATTTAGGAAGAAGATTAAGTATACAGACAGGAAAGCTATAGCACAAAGGACAGACAACGAAGAAGGTATGAAGGATTTTTCTAATTCTCCATGAACTTTTATGGTTTGTGGTCATCGGGTCAAAGGTCAAGGTCAAAGTGACCTTGAACACGAACAGCTTGTCTGAATTATTACTCGACATTGCCTGCACCCATGGCCCCCAAACTTGACATAGAGGCTGGGGGTGACCAGAAGATGACCCCAATTCTCTCCTTAACATAGACTACAAAATTGCGACAAGATGCCTATCTAAACGTTTGCAAAAGGTTTTACCAGATTTAATAAGCCCTGACCAGCAAGGATATATTAAAGGGCGCTACATCGGCTATAATATTAGACAAATTCAAGATATCATAGATTACGCAGATTTATTAGAAATTAATGGTGCCATATTATTTCTTGATTTCAAAAAAGCTTTTGATACAGTAGAACATCCATTTATGTTTAAAGTAATTAGAAAATTCGGATTAGGAAATTCTTTCATTCAATGGTTGGAAACGTTCTATAGTGATATCACTACATGCATCTATAATAATGGTTGGAGGTCAAATTTGGTACATCCATCAAGAGGCTTAAAGCAAGGATGCTCATTAAGTGCGCTAATCTTTATACTTGTTGCAGAAATATTGGCAACTAAATTAAAAACTTCATGCGATTTTAAAGGAATCATTATAGAAAATTCAAATGAACAAAATAACTGTCTCAAGTTGTCCCAACTCGCCGACGATACAACCGTTTTTGTAAAAGATAAGACGGATGCAAAAATCGCTCTAAAAATTGTTGACGAATTTAGCTTACATTCGGGCCTTACATTAAACAGAAAGAAAACTGAATGTCTCTGGATTGGCAGTTCAAAAAATTGTGTTGAAAATATAGGTAATATAAAATGTGCAAAAACAGTCAAGGCACTTGGAATAACGTTTGGTTACGACATAGAGTATTGTGACAAAAGCAACTGGGAGAAACCAATAAGGGAATGTACACAGGCTATTCAAGCTTGGAAAAGACGCCACCTCACATTTTATGGCAAAATTATTATAATTAAGACTCTCTTATTACCAAAATTTGTATACATGTTTCACTCATTAACAGTACCAGATAAAGTGAAACATGATATTGATAAGTTACTATTTGATTTTCTGTGGGATGGAAAAAGGGAAAAAATTAAAAGGAAAACTGTAATAGGTACAAAATTAAATGGGGGCCTTAATATGATAGATATTGAAAGCTTCTTAAGGTCAATAAAACTAAAATGGATAAAAACTTTGCTGCACGAAGATGGGTCAAATTGGAAAATTATTCCTAGGAAATTACTTAACCAATTTGGGAAAAACCTTTTAATATTCAACATGAATGTCAAATCATTGAGAGATTTGCCAAAAACAGAAATAAGACTTACTCCTTTTTACATAAATGTTTTAAATGCATATTTTGAATTTAGTTCACTTGAACCTAATTTTAGCATATTTCCACTTAAATTCGTTGAGATAAGGAAACAACTTTTATGGGGTAATAAACACATTCGTTTCCGGGGGAAAACTCTCATCTTTAAAAGCTGGATAAATTCCGATATTCTGTTTTTGAACGATATAATTGGACAGTCGGGTTGTTTAGACGAAACAAAAATACTTGGTAAACTTAAAAATAAAACTAATTGGATATGTCAAGTCAATATCATTAAAAAAGCAGTACCGAGAGTATGGAAAGGTATTTTAAAATCAAGAGAATCAAAGTTAACAGTGGTGAACGCAACATTAAAGCTTACATTTAACAGGGAAAACAGTCTAAATATGAATAATAAAGATTTTTACAGGACAATGTTAGATAATAAATTTATTAAACCGTACGTTCATAGAAAATGGAATAACACATTTCATAATGATATCAATTGGAAAGATTTCTATACATCTTTGGAAATGGCATGCATCGACAACCGCATCAAACAATTTAAATTTAAATTAATTCATGATATATTAGCAACAAAACAAAACCTTTTTAAATGGAAAATTGAAACAAATCCAAATTGTAATATATGTAAAGTAGTAGAAGACTATGAGCACTTTTTTATAACTTGTAAAGCAGTCAGACCTCTTTGGGAGAGACTGCTTCCAATTTTCAGATTAAGTGGGTTTGAAAATAATTTACAATCATTAAAAACCCTCATTATAGGATACAACATAACAAATAAGTGTTACAATGATGTAAATATGATTTTTAATCTCATAGGATTTTGTATTTATAAGGGTTACTATATCAGCGATAAAAAAATGCAAATACATAGTGTAGAGAACTTATTCATCAAAGAATACAGATTTTTGTATACTTATTTGTCTTCAAAAAATAAACTTTCAACATTTTTGGTAAATTTCAATAGGTATCTGTAGATAAGCAAAGATATATATATATATATATGCTTCATGTTTTGTACTGTTATTGTAATTTACATTCGTTTATGTTATGTAAAAATGTAAAATAAAAGAAGTTGAAAGACTTCACCAAAAAAAAAAAGTAAAATAAAAAAAAAAAAAAGATGACCCCAATTGATTTTGAAGTTATCATTCCAAAGTTGAAGGTCACTGACCTTGAATGCGAAATCTTGTCCGAGTGAAAGCTCGACATTGCATGCACCCATGGCACTCATGGCAACTTAACATAGAGGCTGGGGGTGACCAGTAGATGACCCCGATTATGAGGTCATCAGGTGAAAGGTCAAGGTCAGAGTGACCATGGTTGTCCGAGTGATAACTAAACAATGCCTGGACCTATGCTCCTCAAACTTGACTTGGAGGTTGGGCCTGACCAGGAGATAACCCTATTGATTTTGAGTTCATCGGGTCAATGGTCAATGTCACAATGATCTTGAACGCGAAAAGCTTTTCCGAGTTATAACTCAACATTGTCTGCACCCATGGCATCAAAACTTGAAGTCATCGGGTCAAAGGTCAAGGTCACAGTGACCTTGAACACGAAAATCTTGTCCAAGTGATAACTCTACATTGCCTGCAACCATGGCCCTCAAACTTAACATGGAGGCTGGGGTGACCAATACATGACTCCTATTGATTTTGACGTTATCAGGTCAAAGGTCAAGGTCACTGACCTTGAACTCGAAATCTTGGCCGGGTGATAACTTTACATTGCATGCACCCCTGGCCCTCAAATTTAACATGGAGGCTGGGATGACCAGTAGATGACCCCTTTTGAGAGGTCATCAGGTGAAAAGTCAAGGTCACAGTGACCGAGGTGGTCCGAGTGATAACTAACAATTCCTGGACCTATGGTCCTCAAACTTGACTTGGATGTTGGGCCTGACAAGTAGATGACTCCTATCGATTTTGAAGTCATCAGGTCAAAGGTCAAGGCCACAGTGAGCTTGAATCTGAAAAGCTTGTCCGAGTGATAACTCGACATTGCCTGCACACTGTCCTCAAACTTGACATGGAGACTAGGGGTGACCAGTAAATGATTCCTATTGATTTTGAGGTCATCGGGTCAAAAATTGTACAAATATCCCTGACAACATGGCGCTCAGGTGGGCATAATGTTTGACAACCATCTCTTGTTCAAATTGAATTGTAGATACTTTTAACAAGTCCTTGCTAGGATTTCTTTACTTCCTTTGACATTATCCTTTTAAATCAATGTCTTCCTTGGATGCTTTGAATATATTTTAAATTAAGTCAAAGGAATTCTACATGTGCTTTCTGCATGAAAGCGTCTCTATAATATCGTGTAATGAATTGCGTACACTTTGATAGTTTATGTAGTAGAGCAATTGGATACACTTGTATATTGTAACGCTTTTTTTAAATCTTACTTTAATCATTGTCTTCCTTGGATGATTTGAATATATTTTAAATTAAGTCAAAGGAATTCTACATGTGCTTTCTGCATGAAAGCGTCTCTATAATATCTTTTAACGTGTAATGAATTGCATACACTGTGATAGTTTATGTAGAAGAGCAATTGGATACACTTGTATATTGTAACGCTTTTTATAAATCTTACTTTAATCATTTCTTTCAGACGAGGATGTTCATATGGAAGATAATAATGATATTGTATATAAACAAAAGGTAAATTAATTCGTAAATTAAAATGTCTAAGTGTTAAAAGCAAGTTCGTTCTCGAAAGAATATACCCCTGATAACAGCAGTTATGTCATGCTATATGCAGTACATATTACATCGAGTGGCAAACTATACGATCTGGAAAAAATGAAGTTTTCAAACACCATTAAAACATACTGAATCAAACAGCCCTAAAATCAAACCCATAATTTATGTATCATTTGTATTTTTCTTATGGATTATGGACCTACAATTGCATTAGAAACACTCGCTTTATTGACTGTTGCCGTAGTAACCGTTGAAATAAGTATAACAAATGATGATCATGTTGTGTTAAGATTTCAAATTTTCAGAAACTGTTATTTTTTCTTTCTGACAAATTACAAAATGTGACATATATCTAATGTTTTTAGACAAAAGATAATGTACAAATATGTATTCCACACAGTGCGGTATAATGTATACGGTTATACTTAAAACAATGCAGTTGCAAGGGGGCGTTGTATTGATTGCACTTGATCTATCAATATGGAAAATGTGAGAAGCATAGTTTCAGGTTTCAGTCCACTCAATTGTTTAAAATGAAGTTAAATCTCACATTCCTACAAATAAATACATAAATTAAAGTCATTGTCCATATAGTCCATATAGTAGTAGAGACCCGATGTTCCCTGTTAGGAGTTACCCTGTTGAGAACATTAGCTTAAAGCTTGTGTAGACCCATTTTGATATTATAAATATTGGAATGGTTCATGTCACTTCCTTTTGGTATCTGAACAAATATAATTGGATCATCGTGAAGGGAAGTATTACTGTAGGATCCACTGATTAAGGTGTAGCACTTTTTGTTGTTCACTGTACGAATAGTTTGTATGGCTCTTCATTTCTCTTAAGAAAAGACTCATTTAAACTCTAGTGGCAGCTTTCTAGGTTTGAGCATTTTGAAACCTTGTCAGAATGTTGATCTAGGCTAAGTGTAAATATGGGTCATCTGTTATTGAAAAATATGTCACTATTGCAGAATTTTTATTTGAACAGATTGAAACTATGCTAGAATGTCTGTCGAATCGAAATCTTGGTTACTTTTCAAACTTTAAAAAACATCATGTAGACACTCGAGTGGCAACATTTTTAGCTCACCTGAGCACGAAATGCGAGGTGAGCTATTGTGATCGCTTTTCGTCCGTCATCTTCCGTCATCTTCCGTCCGTCCGTCCGTCCGTCCGTCCGTTAACCAGTCCATCAGCATGTCTCTCAACATGTAACAGCTTGATCACGCAATCACTTAAAATGAATAAAACCTTGTGTAATGAACGTATGTGTCTAATGCATTATATGTTGATTATACATAATTATACAAATAAAATAAGGATTGACAGCTTCACATGATCACTAGAAAAAAAAAAAAAAAAAACCAAGCTTGGTTATAACTTTAGCTAGGCAAATGGGGAATCAGATGTAGACTTTGTTAAAGCACACCGATGTCAGCACATACCAAGTTTTGCCAAATCTTGGCTAAAAAGGGTTAACCGGCGCAATCGGCTAAATGACACACAACTACATATGTTGAAAGGATCTGGGTGCTTCTTTGTCGGGAAAAATCATCCATCTAGTCAAAATGGTCCCATCGAATGGAGGCTGTCATTTTCCCTCCAGGAACGTGAACTCATGGCTAGTCTTAACTCTACGCAACATAAATGCTACATTTTACTTAAGATTATCAAGAAAGATATCATACACAAACGTGTACCTGGATCGATCTCGTCTTATCACTGTAAAACATGTGTGTTATATGCAATTGAAACTACGCCTTTTGTGTTCTGGACCCGTAGAAACCTTCTACAATGCACGTTTCTTTGTATTAAACTGCTGTTATACTGGGTCAAAGAGCAATATTGTCCAAATTACTTCATGCCGGATGAAAACATGTTTGACACAACGTGTCTCGGATGAAATTAAATGCATTCAGACAGTGACGACGCGTCTCGGATGAAATTACATGCATTTAGACAGTGACGACGTGTCGCGGACGAAATTACATAATTACATGCATTCAGACAGTGACGACGCGTCTCGGATGAAATAACATGCATTCAGACAGTGACGACGTGTCTCGGACGAAATTACATAATTACATGCATTCAGACAGTGACGACGCGTCTCGGACGAAATTACATGCATTCAGACAGTGACGACGTGTCTCGGACGAAATTACATATTTACATGCATTCAGATAGGGACGACGCGTCTCGGATGAAATTACATGCATTCAGACAGTGGCGACGTGTCTCGGACGAATTACATAATAAAATGCATTCAGACAGTGACGACGCGTCTCGGATGAAATTACATGCATTCAGACAGTGGCGACGTGTCTCGGATGAAATTACATGCAATCAGACAGTGACGACGCGTCTCGGACGAAATAACATGCATTCAAACAGTGACGACGTGTCTCGGACGAAATTACATAATTACATGCATTCAGACAGTGACAACGTGTCTCGGACGAAATAACATGCATTCAGACAGTGTCGACGTGTCTCGGACGAAATTACATAATTACATGCATTCAGACAGGGACGACGCGTCTCGGATGAAATTACATGCATTCACACAGTGGCGACGTGTCTCGGACGAAATTACATAATTACATGCATTCAGACAGTGACGACGCGTCTCGGATGAAATAACATGCATTCAGACAGTGACGACGTGTCTCAGACGAAATTACATAATTACATGCATTCAGACAGTGACGACGCGTCTCGGATGAAATTACATGCATTCAGACAGTGGCGACGTGTCTCGGACGAAATAACATAATTACATGCATTCAGACAGTGACGACGCGTGTCGGATGAAATTACATGCATTCAGACAGTGACGACGCGTGTCGGATGAAATTACATGCATTCAGACAGTGGCGACGTGTCTCGGACGAAATTACATAATTACATGCATTCAGACAGTGACGACGTGTCTCGGACGAAATTACATAATTACATGCATTCAGACAGTGACGACGCGTGTCGGATGAAATTACATGCATTCAGACAGTGGCGACGTGTCTCGGATGAAATTACATACATTCAGACAGTGACGACGCGTCTCGGACGAAATTACATGCATTCAGACAGTGGCGACGTGTCTCGGATGGAATTACATGCATTCAGACAGTGACGACGCGTCCCGGACGAAATTACATAATTACATGCATTCAGACAGTGGCGACGTGTCTCGGATGTAATTACATGCATACAGACAGTGGCGACGTGTCTCGGATGGAATGACATGCATTCAGACAGTGACGACGCGTCTCGGACGAAATTACATGCATTCAGACAGTGGCGACGTGTCTCGGATGGAATTACATGCACTTGGTCTATCAATATGGAAAATGTTAGCAGGATAGTTTCAGGTTTCATTCCACTCAATTGTTTAAAATAAGTTAAATCTCACATTCCTACAAATAAATACATAAATTAAAGACATTGTCCATATAGTCCATATAGTAGTAGAGACCCGATGTTCCCTGTTAGGAGTTACCCTGTTGAGAACATTAGCTTAAAGCTTGTGTAGACCCATTTTGATATTATAAATATTGGAATGGTTCATGTCACTTCCTTTTGGTATCTGAACAATTATAATTGGATCCTGTTCCATCGTGAAGGGAAGTATTACTGTAGAATCCACTGATTAAGGTGTAGCACTTTTTGTTGTTAACTGTACGAATAGTTTGTATGGCTCTTCATTTTTCTTAAGAAAAAGCTCATTTAAACTCTAGTGGCAGCTTTCTAGGTTTGAGCATTTTGAAACCTTGTCAGAATGTTGATCTAGGCTAAGTGTAAATATGGGTCATCTGTTATTGAAAACTATGTCACTATTGCAGAATATTTATTTGAACAAATTGAAACTATGCTAGAATGTCTGTCGAATCGAAATCTTGGTTACTATTCAAACTTTAAGAAACATCATGTAGACACTCGAGTGGCCACATTTTTAGCTCACCTGAGCACGAAATGCCAGGTGAGCTATTGTGATCGCTTTTCGTCCGTCATCTTCCGTCCGTCTGTCCGTTCGTCCGTCAACCAGTCCATCAGCATGTCTCTCAACATGTAACAGCTTGATCACGCAATCACTTAAAGGCGTATGCTACAGTACAAAAAAAAATACCTATCATAGAATTTCTTTATTCTTTGTATTTTATTAGTACATACAATAACTGGTTGAAATAAGAAAAAAATCTAAAGAAATAATATTGGCCTGTCAATGACATGACCAATTTCATCAAAGGCACAAATATAGGCATTTTGGCCGAAAACCTAAAACACAAAAAAATAAAATGACAACTACAAATCATATCAAAGTTCTAATTTAACTTTATATATAGAATGTAAATCAATATGAAAAAGAAATTTTTGAGAAAAAAAGGAAGTAGAATATATTAAGCTGTTTTTCAAGGTAGAAATGGTATCACATTTTACCCCCGAAAAAGTTAAAATCATAGAAATTTTCCATTCTACATAATAGAATTTTCTGTAATTATCCATAAACACTTAACATCATTCACTTTAATAAAAAATGCAAAAAAAAATATAGGTCACCGTACTCCTTTTAGAGTAAAGGGACGTTTTCCTTGCTTTTTCTTGCGTTTTCTTAGAAATACAGCAATTTTGCTTAAAAAGCAGGCCTTTCTTCAAGGAAAAAGTTGATTTACCAGAAAAGGAGTACGGTGACCTATCTTTTTTTTTTTGCATTTTTTATTAAAGTGAACCATGTTCAATGTTTATGGATAGTTTAAGAAAATTCTATTATGTAGAATAGAAAATTGCTTGAAAAATTGTATGATTTTAACTTTTTCAGGGATAAAATATGACACCATTTCGACCTTGAAAAACAGCTTAATATATTCTTCTTCCTTTTTTTCTCAAAAATTTCTTTTTCATATTGATTTACATACTATATATAAAGTTATATTAGAACTTTGATATGCTTTGTAGTTTTCATTTTAATTTTGTGTGTGTTTTAGGTTTTCGGCCAAAATGCCTATATTTGTGCCATTGATGAAATTGGTCATGTCATTGACAGGCCAATATATTTTTTTTAAATTGATAACATACATATTTTTTTTCTTATTTCAAACAAATATTGTATGTTCTAACAAAATACACAGAATAAAGAAATTCTATGATTGGGTAATTTTTTGATAAATAACTAGCATACGCCTTTAAAATGAATAAAACCTTGTGTAATGAACGTATGTGTCTAATGCATTATATGTTGATTATACATAATTATACAAATAAAATAAGGATTGACAGCTTCACATGATCACTAGAAATAAAAAATAAAAAAACAAGCTTGGTCATAACTTAAGCTAGTCAAATTGTATTATATGGCGTAATTTAATACAGGTTATCTTTGTCAGTAAATGAACTGTTGACACCCATTTGTAAGTCACGATTTATAAATTAGTCATTCTCTATAAAGAATGTCGTTTCTATTTGCAGGTGACATCGGTCTGCAATGTGTGTGATCGTTATTACAATGTGTCCGTCCGTCTTTATGAAATTCTAGATTGGATCGGTGCTTCTGACAAGATGAGGGACAAATACAGAGAAGAAGCAATAGTATGGGAAATAACTATCACAATGATGTATAACTTTTTCGATACCAACATCCGAGAAACCTATTATATATTTGGAAGTCAGTGTGAGGGTACAACAACACAAGGGCTGAATTCAGACAGAGACATACTATGTTGTTCTGATATACCCGTTGTGGAGAGGATTTCGGATGCACCGAAACACGGTCTATCATTCCTCATGGTGGCTGATGAAACCACTAAACCCGGATATATTAAACTACAATGTGTCGATAACAAAGTAGCCCTTTATAACACAGACACTATCACTCGAACACAAATAGAAACAGACATCTACGATAGGATCTGTTTACTAAACGTCGATCAATATTATTCAATGTATCCAAGTACTAATGGTCCTGCCGTGACACGAACGGGTGTAAATGGGGAATCAGATGTAGACTTTGTTAAAGCACACCGATGTCAGCACATACCAAGTTTTGCCAAATCTTGGCTAAAAAGGGTTAACCGGTGCAATCGGCTAAATGACACACAACTACATATGTTGAAAGGATCCGGGTGCTTCTTTGTCGGGAAAAATCATCCATCTAGTGAAAATGGACCCATCGAATGGAGGCCGTCATTTTTCCTCCAGGAACGTGAACTCATGGCTAGTCTTAACTCTACGCAACATAAATGCTACATTTTACTTAAGATTATCAAGAAAGATATCATACACAAACGTGTACCTGGATCGATCTCGTCTTATCACTGTAAAACATGTGTGTTATATGCAATTGAAACTACGCCCTGTGAGTTCTGGTTCCGTAGAAACCTTCTAGAGTGCACACGTCTTTGTATTAAACTGCTGTTACATTGGGTCAAAGAGCAATATTGTCCAAATTACTTCATACCGGATGAAAATATGTTTGACAGGCTTGAATTCAGAACTCTACGACAGGTACAGGGTGTCCTAGAGAATATAGTAGAACATTGGTGTTCATTTATATGGTCATTGACATGTGATGACATTGGAAATGTGCTATACGAGACGATGTTTGGACGTGGACCAAGTTTTATGAGATCAACACATACCAATGTATATAAAAAAGCAATACTTAAGTACTTTCAAATCTTTCGTGATTTAGGTAGGTTGATATCTCACAGTCTTAAGAGGTGTAAAAGTATATCAGCTCTTCCCTTCCTTTCAGAGTTAGGCTCAATGCAAACATATTTCCTAAACACGGAGTGCGTTGATTATCATACTGAGAAAGAATCAAGACAAGCAATAAGCTACGTTATGCCTCATTTACACATACAAATAGCACAATGTGTAGCGAGTATCATGCTGACTAACAGTGACCCGGATCACTTGGAAATGTTGTTTAATAACTTTAAGTATTACATAGAAAAAGGTAAAGACTGTGACGTTATCTCCGCGAATTTGATAGTCGCATCCTACTGTTTGCAGAGTGACCGATATGATGTCTGTGGAAGTATTCTGCTTAAATGCGAAACGTCTTTGAAATCTCATGTTCTATCAGTCTGTACCTGCAGTACAAGCAGCCCGATATATCGGGATGAGGCAGTTAATGAACTTATATGGTTGTTTCGGTCACAAGACATTCCATACAGAGAGTTCGTGAGAACGTGTACAGCTGGTTGTTTAACCTTTCTACCTCATCAGGCCAACATTGTACCTTTAGCTTTACATTACGAGATGTATCGTTCGGTTCATACACCGCCTGGTTCTAGGGATGATGAGAACGAATTCTGGTTTGACTGGATGGTTGTGGATTCCAGCGTGTATCTGTACTTCCTACAGTATGTGCTGTATTCGAAAACAAACAAGCCCGTATATAAAAAAGATGCTATTAACAACTTAATTCACATTATAAATACGAAGCTAAACATTGGACATAAGAAAACAGCCATAAACCTGTTAGGATGGATGTTCAAAGAAGAACATGAAACACAACGAGCCATGGAGTGTTTTCTAGCATCCTGGAGAATCGGACCGATTCACAATGCTGCCATATGGCACGCACTTGTATTGATTCATTCAACAAACAGGCGTGATTTAGACAATCATGCTGTGAAATGTTTTACAATGAATAAGTATACATAGTGTTTTTTAATATCCTGGAAAATCAGACCGATTCACAATGCTGTTAAATGGCACGTGCTAGAAATGATTCGTTCAATGAGTTATAATTGAGACACAATGAATTCTTAGAACTGCAACTGTTTACATTATAAAATACTGTAATTACAAAAAGATATGTTATAAAATAATCATGATAACGTTTTTGTTAGCTTTTCATTTTGGGAAGTAGAATATTTCGGTGAGTATAAGTCATTTCTCAATTGTATTCAACCTAGCCAAGTATGCTTGTAAACTGGACCAGATCATTCCAAATGTACCTACGATTAGTGGCTAGGTTGAATACATAATTATTAAAATTATTTTTCCTTTTCACAAAGTGCTTTTAAGATGTATTTACTCTCATTTAAGGATTTGGATGGATCAGCAATAGAGGTAAATAACTAGTAGGAAAATGAGAATTGATTATAGTTATGTTTTACCATTTACCACGGTGCTATCACTATTCATACATGAACTAATCATGCTTGCACTGTCCTAAACAGAAATAAGCCACGTCTGGATATTTGGGGTATTAATGTTTATGCGTGCAGTAAAGACTCAGATGAGCTTGTATATACGTACAGACTCACCAGAGTCTTCATAGTCCGTTTGTTATGTTATATAGACATAAACGCATTTTCTGACCAAGAAGTAAAAGTTCAGCGCCACGAGGTATACGCTACTGTAACGTGCATTGAGGATAAATATTCACTGTACTTAGATGCAACAAGATTCTTAACTCGTTCATCGCCGAACTGTTTAAAGTAGACTCTTCCATGTTCAAAATCGGGCGACTCCATTTTGCATGTAATAAATACTTAAATCAATGTTTTCAAACGTTGTCAGCTTCTGAGTTGTCTGAAAGCGTGCAGTGGAGCGAATTTTAAGCACTATGCCATTTTTTCGACCGAGTGGATTTGGCGTGTTTACCAGTCATCTTAGTAAAAAAAAAAAAAATGACAACATTCTGTCGGTGCAGTATAGGTGTGCGATATTTTCTGGAACGAGGGGATTTTGAGTGTCTCCCAGTATTCTTAGTAAGCATGATAACATTTTGTTGGAGCACTTTAAGCTAAAAACAACCTGTCAGGATGTTTTTCAACATAGCCCTGCTGATTATTAGCCTATTGGAAATCGGTGCAACCACAACTACTGACTGTACCATGCGACGTGGCAATTCAGGAAAATAAATATATCATAGACAGATCAAAAGATACTAGAACACCAAAAGACAAAATATACTCTTTTTATAATAAAAAAAATAGAAACATTACGGGATGCTATAATCATGTCCCTTTTATTCTTATTGAATTTTATCTTGATGTTATGTATGGTGGCATACTTCTACCACCACATAACCACTTAATTATCATGATAAATATCTGATTAACGTGTTAATTTTTATGTTAACAGATACTTAAGTCAACACAAAAAGTCTATGTTACTGCCCACTACTGCCAACAGATACCTACATAATGCCATTTTAGATATATAGTATGTGGTTAACGTGTTATGTAACTAGTTAGTCAAATAAGTATCGTGATAATTATGTAGTTAACTTGTTAGTGAGAAAAGTATCGTGATAATTATGTGGTTAACTAGTTATGTATATATAATATATTCACCCCAACGGGGAACATTTATATCTTTATACAAAGATATAAATTTTTACCACATACATGTATGTATTTTCATCAAACTATATTCTGTATGTATATGAGCCGCTACACTAGAAAACCAACATTGTGTGGACTCTGCGTAAAGTATCGCACTGATCAGCCTAAGCATGCCGCGCAGGCTAACCCGGCTTGATATTTTTCGCCTCCTGTGGATTTTCTGTTTCAGGAATCATTACTCTATACCTCTATCCCCCTGAGACGGAATGTGTCGGCCCGGATTAGCCTGCGCGGACTGATCTGGGTCGATACATTACGCAGATTCTATAATGTTGGTTTTCTCGTGGAACGGCTCGTATGTATATCAAGCAATATTCTGTATATGTACATGTAAATAATATAAGCCGCTTCAAGCGATTTGTGCTCTTATTTACTCGCCGTAACGGGTTCATGTTAAAGTAAATCGAAATACATGTAAAAAAATGGGGCTACACTTCTAGTTTTGTGAAAAAAGACGCGTTTAGGAATAAATTACATTCATACAGACAGACAGTGAAGAAGCGTCTACAGCTAAATAACATGCATTCAGACAGTAACGATGCGTCTCGGACGAAATTACATGCATTCAGACAGTGGCGACTGAAACGCTTTTGTCACTATAAATGGACAAGAAGTACTGGAAATGTTCAAAATAACTGACCAATTGTTGAAAGCGGCGTAAAACAAAAAAAAATCAGGATCAAATTAATATTGCCGAGAAATGAACCCTTTCCCAAATACAATAAAAATCTGCATCAGACGTCTTTGATAACATTTAACAGTATTCAAAAACAAATTATGACCCCAAACCGCCAGAAGCGATTGATATATTTGTATGACTTCCACGTACTTTCGTACAGATTAATGGTGCGTCATTTATTCACTAACCCATTCCCGCATACGGCAATTCTGCAGCAGACGACTTTGAAAACAAATTGGCAAAAATGTGAAACATCTTCATAAATGAGAGTTTAATCATTAAATAGAGTTGAAAACATTGTGGCAAAAGGGGAAATTGCTAATCATGAGCAATTTCTCGTTTTGCCACAATGTTTTTAAAAGTTGTCTGCTGCAAATGCGTCGGAATTATAGACACATCTGGACGCATCTGCAGCAGACGACAAATTAACACAAAGTGAAAAAAAAAAAGGAAGAGGAGCAATTTCAACTTTTATTGCAATGTTTTCAACTCCTTTCCAAGAAATTCTCCATTTTAATGCCTAGATATTTTCAAGGTCGCAGATTGGATGTATATGGGAAAGGGTTATGGTGTATGTTCGTCATAATAACATTTACACATTCGATAAACTACACGTGGCACGACATAAAACATTTATGTACAACGGTCTGGATGAGGTCAATAGTATCAAATAATACCGACAAGCTCTTCATTTTGGACGATGTTGTTAGCATACAAATACTTCATTGAAATGCATGATGAAGCGAACGTCGTCCTCAAATTAAAATGAAAGTGATAAGTGATTACTAATCAGCTGGGGGTAAAGATTGAAGTAATTTCAGCCTGTTTTATAGTTTCGGGAGGTCTCGGGTTCGATCCCCAGTCGGATCATACCGAAGACTTTAACAATGGTAGTCATAGCTCTCCCTACTTGGCGCTCAGGATTGTGAGGTTAGCATTACGACTTACTCGAGGATTAATGGACCGATATATTGGTTAGTAACCCAGGAAACGCCGTAATACATATGAAAACGTGTTGAAAGCGGCGTAAAACACAAAACAAAACAAAAAGAACACGTGTAGTTAAACGCCTTTATTATAATTTTGCTTTCCCTTGTGGCATGATGACGCTCAATGAGAAGGACAGACACAGTCAGACCCTTGTTTGAACCATAATAGCCGGCTAAACAAGTCTGAACGATTGGAGTCAATTGAGTATCTAAGTGGTGTAAATAACCCTTAATGACATCAATGTACTGCATTACCTACCATGTTATGTCCTCCATACATGGCGGTTGGTTCATTAACGTTGGTTCTGTACAAGCATATATATATATATGCAACACAACTTGCCCTTCAACGTTTACCATACAATGGCCGAATTGTATGACCCATGATGACCTTTGCATTGAGAGTACTGAACTGCCTACCAGAAATAAGAATGCAACACAACTTGCCCTTCAACCTTTACCATACATGTCCGAAGTGTATGACAATTGATGACCTTGGCCTTAAAAGTTACTGAACTACCTACCAGCTACAAGAATGCAACATAACTTGCCCTTCAACTATCACCTTATGATGACCAAAGTGTATGATGCTCTTGCCATTGAAGGTACCAGACTGCCTACCAGATATAAGAATGCAACAGAACTTGCCTTTCAACTTTCCACCTAACAATGGCCGAAGTATATGAACCACGATTACCTTGGCCTTGGTGGTACATGACTGGCTTCCCGATATAAGAATGCACACAACTTGCCCTTCAACTTTTCACCTTTGCCATTGGCCGAAGTTTATGACCAATGGTTAGCCTGACTGTGAAGGTCTAGATCGCCATTGGTTACTTTGAAGGTACTGAATGCTTACCAGACGTCTGAATGCAACACACATTTTCCTTTAACTTTCACATTACAATGGCCGAAGTGTTTGATCCATGCATGGTGACCTTGGTCATGAAAACACTGGACTGCATATGATGACCTTGGTATTGAACGTACTGGACTGCATACCTGATACAAGACTGCAACCATTAACACCAGCGGTGTTCCAACGCCAACACCGACAGCGCGATGGGTAGAGGAGCTCTTTTCATCATGAGAATTGACTAGCAGACACTTGGTTCGCCATATTGAAGTTATTATAATATATTTGATTGGGTTTAGAGATTAAAATACGACAATTTGATATCCTGTTTGCCATATCGTGGTATTTCCCTAAGGCAACATGTTTATACACTTTAGTATGACCATATATATATGATAAACGAAATATCATTAGTTTAAGTATCCTCTCTACTCGTTCCCACATTTAATAAATCGGCAAAGAAATGTCAACTTTGAAAACATCTGAAAGCTACGAAAGACCGGTGGTGACTTCCAAACTTCACATTTCAAACATCAGACTTCACACTTCACACTTCACACTGCAGGAAACCGTTTGATATACATGCGTCAAATTGCAGGAAACCGTCTGATGTACATGAGTCAAATTGCGGTAAATTGTCTGATGTACATGCGTCAAGTTGTAGTAAACCGTCTGCTGTACGTGCGTCAATTGCAGGAAACCATATGATGTACATGCGTCAAATTGCGGTACACCGTCTGATGTACATGCGTCAAGTTGCGGTAAACCGTCTGATATACATGCGTCAAATTGCGGTTAACCGTCTGATGTACACGCGTCAAATTGTAGGAAACCGTCTGATATACATGTGTCAAATTGCAGGAAACTGTCTAATATACATGCGTCAAATTGCAATAATCCATCTGGTGTACATGCGTCAAATTGCAGGAAACCGTCTGATGTACAAGCGTCAAATTGCAGGAAACCGTCTGATGTACATGCGTCAAATTGCAGGAAACCGTCCGATGTACAGGCCTTAAATTGCAAAAAGCCGTCTGCTATGCCTAAGTTAAATTTCGGGAAACCTTTTGATGTACATGCATCAAATTGGCATAACCTTCTGATGTACATGCATCAAATTGCGCTAAACCGTCTGTTGTAGATGCTTCCAATTGCAGAATGACGTCCTCTATACATGCGTCAAATTGCGGAAAGCCGTCTGCTGTAGCCTACATGCTTCAAATTGCACAATGACGTCCGCTGTACATGCGTCACACTGCATAAAGCCGTTTGTTGGACATTCGTCAAATTGCGGAAATCCGTCTGCTGTAGCCTACATGCTTCAAATTCTAGAAAGACGTAAAACTATGGAAAGCTGATGTACATGGGTCAAATTATGGAAAATCGTCGGATGAATATGCGTCATTGTAAAAATCGTCTGATGTACATGCATCAAATTATGGAAAACAGTCTGAATGAAGTAAAGACGTCAAATTATGGAAAACCGTTTGATGTATATATGCGTCAAATTGTGGGAAATCGTCTGATATACATACGTCATATTGCACCTGCATCTCCATGTGAGAAACATTAATGTGTTGTAGGCGAGCAGCAACATGTGTCGTTGCCTATTGTAACCATAAAGATTATGTCGAGCGTTTGTTGCCTCAATGCAATAAAGCTTTCCAAAATTTGTATTTTAAGGTGAAACTAACACTGTCTTCTCCCTTGAGCTTTCCAACACCAATTTTCCACACATCATATAATATTATTATCCGAAAACTGTCTGAGTGACTTCCTGTGTGGACTTAAGCGGCATTTGCAACCAGTGTAGAACCAGATCAGCAAGCACATCCGCATCAAGAGGCTTCTGTTAGTCTGTTTTCTATTTTTAGCATGGATGTGCTGGAAGTTATTTTTTCATCTCTTGTAATAATTACGGTAAGGTTGGTTTTCGTAAAGCAACGTTCATATCCACACGTGTTACAGTTGCGTTAATGTTTGTTTTCCTGGAGCACCACTCATATATCCAAACGTGTTATATTGTTATGCTTGGTAAACAGTGTTAATTCTGCACGGCCAGGGTAAATAACTTCCTAACCGACCGCTCATTTATTAATTTACTGATGGGAGCTACCGTCGTATGACGCTGATCACATGGGTGGTTGACACGGATGGGAGCTACCAGCGTATTACGTTGATCACATGGGCTGTAAACACGGATGGGAGCTACCGTTGTATGACGTTGATCACATGGGTGGTTGACACGGATGGGAGCTACCGGCGTATGACGTTAATCACATGGGTGGTTGACACGGATGGGAGCTACCGGCGTATGGCGTTGATCACATGGGTGGTTGACACGGATGGCAGCTACCGGCGTTTGACGTTGATCACATGGGTTGTAAACACGGATGGGAGCTACCGGCGTATCACGTAGATCACATAGGTTGTTGACATGTGTTAGTGTTACCGGAGTATGACGTTGGTCAGATGGGTTGTTGATACTGATGGGAGCTACCGGCGTATGTCGATGATCACATGGGTTATTGATACTGATGGGAGCTACCGGCGTATGACGTTGATCACATGGATTGTTGACACAAATGGGAACTACCGGCGTATGACGTTGATCGCATGGGTTGTTGACACGTGTTAGAGCTACCGGCGTATGGCGTTGATCACATTGGTTATTGATACTGATGGGAGTTACCGGCGTATGACGTTGTTCAAGTGGGCTGTTGACACAAATGGGAGCTACCGGCGTATGACGTTGATCACATGGGTTGTTGACACGGATGGGAACTACCAGCGTAAGCCGTTCATAACATGTGTTATTGACACTGATGGGAGCTAATGGCGTATGACGTTGATCACATGGGTTGTTGACACGGATGGGAGCTACCGGCGTATGACGATGATCACATGGGTTGTTGACACGGATGGGAACTACCGGCGTATGACGTTGATCACATGGGATGTTGACACGGATAGGAAATAATGGCGTATAACGTTGATCACATGGGTTGTTGACACGGATGGGAACTACCGGCGTATGACGTTGATCACATGGGTTGTTGACACGGATGGGAACTACCGGCGTAAGCCGTTCATAACATGTTATTGACACGGATGGGAACTACCGGCGTATGACATTGATCACATGGGATGTTGACACGGATAGGAAATAACGGCGTATGACGTTGTTCACATGGGCTGTTGACACGGATGGGAACTACCGGCGTATGACGTTGATCACATGGGTGGTTGACACGGATGGGAGCTACCGGCGTATGACGTTGATCATATGGGTGATTGACACCGAGGGGAGCTACCGGCGTATGACGTTGATCACATGGGTTATGACACTGGTGGGAGATACCGGCGTTGATTATATTGAGATCGTCAATGACTTTCAACAAAAACTATGAATATATATAGCGTATGGCAAAATGTGTACAGTCTACAAATACCGATGTCATTGAAATCACATCACAGTATAACGTCAGAAACTACGTATGTATTTACAGTTTACACACGTGGATAATGCTATAAATAGACTGGATTGTGTACGTCTACCGATTTGTCATAGGGTGTTGTTATGTACAAGGGATTTACCAAATATTGTTAGCTGGTCTCTACACTCATCATAGTTTGGAAATAGTTACGTCTTTAGCAGCACTAGAACAATATCTCAGTGCAATATCATCGATGCATGCAATATCGACTAATATTGCATCCTTTATTCAAATGGAATAAAGAAGGAAAAATATCAAAGTATACAAAAGTCAAACAATATTACATGTGTGGTCTAGAGATTATAGAGATTATACATAATTTTGCTGTCATGTTTTCAACTTTATAGTTACGGCATTTTACACCCTTCCTGCTACCGCAGCAACAAAACTTGTGTTTAAAATTTATATCTTTGAACACATTTGAAAGAGAATCATTCCTGTGAAATTTTGTTGAAATTTGCCCAGTGTATTAGGATAAGATGGCATTTGAAGCTAAAAGGTCAATTTACACATTTTCTGATGCCGCCTGGTAACTATGTATTTCTATGATATTTGATCTAACCAGGGTCAAAGACCCTGTTCTAACAGAGGATACAATACGTTTGCGATAGACATTCCTGAATTTTACGACGATTATAAAAGACTATTAGGTAGAGACGAACTTTTTCTTGTGAGTGTGTTGTGGAGCTGGGATAAAAATAACTAAATTAAAATAATTATTATAAGTTGCATGTTCCTTTTTTTATTCGCTTTCACCTAATGCAAACGTTTTTATGTTATCTTCATTAGATCTGAAATAAACCAAAATGAAATTACATATTTAAAATCTGAATTTTGAACAATATTATATCAAAATTTATATCAACACATCCCTGTTTTTAATTACGAAGACATCTGATCGTAAAATAGCTAGCTAAAATAACAATCGAGACGACATCGTCCGATAATCGATAAACTACATCACCATAGGAACAGGTCCCGGCAGGTCCCGGCAGGTCCCGGTCCCGGCAGACCCCGGTCCCGGCAAATAGTAGTCCCCGTGGAGTGATCTCCCTTTTCTCAACTTCCGGGGGAATGTCGAAATCTGAAAATCAATTGGTAAGTGGGTAGCTTTATTGTCTCAGTTGCTTAGTTTTCATTGCCTGCAACACTAATTGAATGATTTATTTGTATAATCAAGTCATATATTCAAAGGTCAACCTACTGCTGCTGTAACAACCTCACTATAATTTTCGTTGGACCATAGTCCAAATATTTTAGACTTTCCGTTTTATCTCCTCTGTCATTTATTGGTCAACTCACGTATGCAGGATAATAACAAAATGAAAAATGAGCATACGCGATGTCTTTCTTTGTAGGACTAGCTGGACCCGTGTCTTTGCTGCATTGAATTAAATTAAGAGTGAGCCGACAAGCCTTTAGCCTTTAGCTTACATTGCTCCGAAGGGGTATACGGGTGCAGGAGAACTCGTCGAACTGCAAACTCGTCGTACTAGTAATATAGAGTAACCATTAGGATAACTCGTCGACCTAATGATTATATAGTACTATACGCGTGTTTTGTGGATGATTGTGGGCATACTTCTTAGTGTGTAGTCTGGGGTAAATTATTAAAGAAATTTTTAATGGACAGACGGCTTTAAAGTTTAATCATACATCATGTTAATTGCTCATAAAAATTGATGTTTGTCTTTTGTTATACCCTCTCTGTTTGTTTCACCTTTGAATTCATTGCCCATATATATATATATAAAAAAATCCCAAGATAATGTTGTGACGCGTTGTGACGTCTACACAAACCTCGAACCCATAGTGGCGCGAATAGTTGATATGGGGAACCAGTCGATCTGGGGAATCATTCTGACTTCCAGCTGTCCTAGCGAATAGATGTAAAACCGAAACTCACTAAGAAGCAAAGAAGTAAAAGTAACAACCACAGGATTATACAGGTATAGCACCCTGTTGAGGTCCACCAATTCATGTAAGACCGTACGGATCACTTCATTGGCGACGAGGATAATTTGGCTAGTTATTTTGCAGTTTTGAGTCTCTGTTCCGTAGTGTCATCGATTTTCGCGGGCCTGCGTCAGATTTTTAACTTAGACCAAGAATGCAAAAAATAGTCTTGTGAATTACAGTGTGGTTAAAGTTCATTAAAGAAAACATTTTGTTTGATTGAAGCCAGCAATCTTCCATAGGAAGAATACTTTTAGTGTTTAACTTAGAAGATTTCCATGAGTTGAAAAATATTTATTTTTTTCTCATGCCAGGAGTACTCTGTCAGGTCAAACAAAGTTTTTCCAGAGTATTTAAAGATATTTAAATCAATCTTCCATAGGAAAAATACTTTTAGTGTTTAACTTAGAAGATTTCCATGAGTTGAAAAATAATTATTTTTTTCTCATGCCAGGATTACTCTGTCAGGTCTAATAAAGTTTTTCCAGAGTATTTAAAGATATTTCAAAGTATTAAGTCTGCTTTTTAAGCACAGTTTACTTTTCAGAACAAGTTTATAAGTATTAAATCTGCTTTTTAAGCACGGTTTACTTTTTAGAACAACTTTCAAAGTATTAGGTCTGCTTTTTAAGCACGGTGTACTTTTCAGAACAAGTTTCAGAGCATTTTCGTTGTTTTTTAAACACGATTTTGTATCCAAGAAGATAGAATATTGCCAGATATACTTTTTAAGTATAATATTGAGTCTTTCATTCCAAAGCTATGGCTCATATCAATATTAATTATGCATCGGAGGAGGAACTCCATCTTATCCCAGGAATAGGCACAAAGAAGGCCAATGCTCTCATTAAGCATAGGGAACAGTATGGCCAAGTGACAAAGCAAGCATTTTCGCTAATGCTTATGGGAGAGGTTCCCGATACAATCTGGGATATGTTGGACTTTAGTGTGCCAAAGTCTAAAGGTGCGGCATGTATGACTCCTATAAGTCAAGGATATACCAGTTCTTCAATGGACGCTTCTATGGTTTATTTAGAGGCTGAAATTGCAGATACGAAGAAGTCAATTCAGCGTTTACTGTCATACAGTGAACCAAAAGAGTCCGATTTAGGAAGTATAATTTCCAAATTGGCTACAACGCCTTCTTATCATCCATTAAGTATGCATGTATCAGGCAGTATCCCTAAAGTCAAAGCACCAAAAGCACAGAGGCAAAATGAAAGGCCTAAATTAATAAGACCAGAAATGGAAACCCCCAAGATAGTTAAATCTAAGCCTGCCACTTTTCAACATGACTTAGCATATTTAGAACAGTTGCAACAAAACACGCAACATCAAATTAATTTATTGCAACTCATGTTAGAAGAACAGCAGCAAATACAGCTTGCAATCAGGGAGTCTTTTAGATTCAACTCTGAAAATGAAATGGCCGCAGGTCAACAGTCTTTTAGACAGGACTTGGGTCATGCTGGTGAAAGGTTGGTTAATCAACAGTCTGATGCATGTGTTCATGTGAGCCCGGTTCTATCTCATGTTTCAAGGTCGAGATCAACTCGGACTAATATTCCATCTGAAAAGGTGTTTACACATAGAAAGGGATACCCAAACTCATCAAGATCACGGTCGAGTTCTGAGTCATGTTCGCCCTACAAACATTCAAAACACTACCAAAATTGTCAAAGAAAGAGTAGTCGTTCTTCAACGAAGCGTGATGTGTCTTTTAGATATCACTCCAATGAAAGACACGGAGATCCAAGGAGATTGCCAAAGAATCTCCGATATAACGGAAAAACTAGCTGGATTTCATTTAAGCGAATTTTTGAGAGTTACATGTCTGTTTTGAATTGGGGTGAGCAGGAGTGCCAGGACTATCTGACATGGAGCCTTGAAGGAAAAGCTCTTGATTTTTTCATGATTTCAACTAAAATGGGTGAGCGTTGTTCCTTCAAAAATATAATGCGGAAACTTGAAATGAGATACGGCTCCAGTGAGTTGACAGAAATGGCTAGGGTCAACTTTCAGCAGGCAATGCAAAAAGCGGAAGAGTCTCTGGAAGACTGGGCGGACCGGGTTATGACATTGGCTACATCAGCCTATAGAGATCTCCCGGAAAGTCATAGAGTGCAAGAGGCTGTTTCTAAATTTTGTCAGGGCTGTGTGGATAAAAATGCGGCAAAGCATGCTTGTTTTGAGCATCCCAGCAATATCCAAGAAGCCCTGAATGCAGTGAAACACCATCAATACATATCACAGGCTGTGGATGGTCAAACAACTTCTGGTCGCCGCACCAGTAATGACATATCTGTCAACCAAATTACACTTGAAGATGTCAAGAAGATGGTTGAAGATGTCATGAATTCCAAGTGCTTTGATGGTGAAAAGAGTCCGGTAAAAGCTAGATACGGAGTGGAATGCTTCAGTGTCCGACAAATCCATTGCCCGGAGCCCGCGGGCTACCACAATAATTGCCCGGGCTACTGTCATTTTCAAATGAAAGCCCGGCGGGCTACTGTTTATTCCCGTGTCTGGTAGCCCGGCTTAATTACTTACACACATGTCGTGTATAAACAGTGACTGTATGTTACATGCGAAAACCACTCGCTGTGACCATAAACAAATCAATATCAGTAGGCGGAGTTACCAACCTGTCAGATCGAGTGGTTTCAGCCAACCGAATCGCTTCAGTAATAGTCAATTAACGTGATATATATACCCATTACGGCGGTCCAATCATTAGTGACCATTGTTCCCTGGTGTTAATCCATGAATGATTGCGAATAACCAATGAAATTCAAATATTCCCTTAAACGTATTTTGATCCATATTTCTACTTTCGGTATGCGATGTTTGCAAACTGGTGCAGACCGGTTCAGAAAGACGGAGAAGAAAATTGTCACCATGCAGAAGTTAATAAAATAAATTCGATCCAAATATTAAAGACAATACAATACGACCACTTCTAGATCTTATCTTGTCGTTAATCAAATATGAAACACCTTCATAATCGACATAGTATGCGATATGTGAAAGAAAATGTTTGGGATGAAATCTATAATGAATAATAAATGCCCAATCACGGCTTTGTTTACCAAAATTAATTAGCATAACCGGCGGGAAAAAAATCATATGACTTAATAATTGCGATTTCATTGGAAGAAATGAGAAATTGGGTCAATGACGTGAACGACCCGACGACCTCGATCAAGAGTGGACCCCGATGTTTACATTCAACGCTGTTTACCGATTTCAAATTCTCAGTAGGGAACCATGATTAACATTGCGCAATTATCAAAATGGCGGCTATGTTGTGAATAATACCGTAACACATGAAACAAATTTAACGTGTTACATGTGTTACGGTATTATTCGCGTCATTGTTTTTGACAATATTTTATGATTTAACCCTTTCCCTCATACAACAATTCTGCAGCAGACGACTTTGAACATATTTTGTCAAAAAATAAAAAATATAATGGATAACCTATGACTAAGTGGAAAACATTGTGGTAAAAGGAGATATTGCTTGTTTTGATCAATTTCTTCTGTTGTCACTATGTTTTCAAAAAGCTGTCTGCTGCAGAGACGTCAGAGAGCGTCTATATGAGGGAAAGGGTTAATAACTTCATTGAACCTGATAAATTTGACTTTTGGTTAATAAAATTGAATCTTATTTAATATGGCGTTCTTTGTAAAACTGACACTCGTATCGTATGCCCTGTTTCGGTGAGGGACCTAAATCGGTGACCTCCAATTTAAAGAGTTTATACTACATCATTTGATTTTTTGGTCTCAAGTTTAAACATTTCTGTCACTAGCTTTTAAATCTTTTGTAAATATGGATAAAATACATACATTTTATGCAGAATATTTCAAATAACCTAGTGAAAAGTAATCTTGAAAATCTTTAGTACCAATTTTCTCCTATCTGTTAAGCTCTACCAAAAAGTCTTTTTTCCAAATTTCATTTTTTTTAACTGAATGCTGCACTTCAGGTCTTTTGCAACACAGTCATGTTATTTGAAATGGTCATTACCCTTAAATCATGTACATGGTGTGCTCTTAATATTATGTTTGTACAGAAGTAGAAAACAAAAATAATCATAAAACACTCATTGGCATCCGCGATATTTCGGGCTACCAGCTTCCAAATCTGGTAGCCCAGTGGGCTACCAAACAATTCTGAAATTTGTCGGACACTGTGCTTCTTTTGCAAGAGCAAAGGACATTTTAAACGGGATTGCAGAAAATATGCTGATTGGTTGAGAAAGAAAGAAAACCAGGGGCCAGCAGTTAAAGACTTAGATTAGAAGTCACGTAGTTAGGAAACAACAAGCAGTAGTGTTCAAATGCAGCTGAACACTTTTAGTGTCACTGCTGTAGAAAGTCATAACCCTGCCCAAAAGGCTTTTAGTCTTTCGGCATCACAAAATAAGTTGGAACACTTTTAGTGTTTATACTGGAGAAAAGCATGACTCTGTTGTACAGGCTTTTAGTCTTCGAACAGCACACATTTGCTTACAGGAACAGTCCTTTTAGGAATCTGAAAACTTAGAAACAATTCAGGTTCATTTTGTATGTGCGGGATCTTCTTTCATCAATTTGAAGGTCAGGGAAAATGGTTATAGAAAACCTGTAATTGCTAGAGTTTCGCTAACTCAGTCGTACGTTGTCAGTGCACATGAAGAAGTAGCAATTCTATCCGAGGATCCAAGTTATGAGATGGCTTTTAGGCCAACAGAAGATTAAGATCTGGCCTTTGGCTAGGCTTTTAGTCAGCCAGAGCAGGAAGGCATGGTACAGCGGCTGTTCAAAATGACCGAGAATAATCCCTTCAAATGGGGAAAAGTGAAAAGTAAGATTGTGAAGCAGCAAAAGCTTCATTATTTCGGTTTAAGACGCTTCACAAGTAGATGTAGGTGCAGAAGTTATTCAAGTGCAGGATGGGTAAGAAAGGGTTATTGCTTTTAGTAGTTTCTCCTTAATTCCAGAGCAGAAGAATGTCTGCACCACCCGCAAAAAGCTACTTGCCATCGTTACCTTTATTCAACAATTTATGTTGTGTACAATCAAATGGTAAGGACAGACCACTCCAGTTTCACCTGGTTGTTGGGGTTTAAAGAATCCTAGGACCAGCTCGCTCGATTGGTGGAGGCAACGCATCGAGCAGGTGCTAAACACGGTAATGCGGAGGCACTGTCAAGGATTCAAGATCCTAAGTCCGTGTTCAGATTACATAGCTGGTATTCAACCTGCGGATCTGCCTAAGGGGTACAAAGACGGAGCAGATGCAGGAGACAGTAAACCAGGTTCAGTGGAAATAAATCGCGGGAAGCATAATAGAGAATGCCGCAAGTTACTTTAGTAACAATAAATCAGTACAGAGAGATCTTTTAGATTCTCTGCCATAAAGGAGTTGATGTGTGGACGATCTTTTAGATGTCTATGATCACTACATTGGAACTGACTTAAAGTGAGCTTTTAGCTCTATGTAGATGAAGCAAACAGAAGGGCTTTTAGCCTACTGTTTTGGACAACGTGAGCTTTTAGCTCTTTACAAATCAGCTAACCGAATGGCTTTTAGTCAACTGTTTACAGGAATCGGCTCACCGGATGGCTATTAGCCTTCATGAGAATGAATTCAGATGCGACTGGACATAAGAACACCACTATGGACAGATTCAAGGCCTTAAAGTCACCTAAGGTTCAAAGCCTTTCAGATAAAGTCGGGGGGAATGTTGTGACGCGTTGTGACGTCTACACAAACCTCGAACCCATAGTGGCGCGAATAGTTGATATGGGGAACCAGTCGATCTGGGGAATCATTCTGACTTCCAGCTGTCCTAGCGAATAGATGTAAAACCGAAACTCACTAAGAAGCGAAGAAGTAAAAGTAACAACCACAGGATTATACAGGTATAGCACCCTGTTGAGGTCCACCAATTCACGTAAGACCGTACGGATCACTTCAATAAGTTATTTCTCAGAAATACTTGAAATGAATGTGTATATGTGTATTAGTTGTTCAAGCAGGGTTAGTGAACGAATGCATGCATTATGCTGCGACAGTTGCAGTTGCTGGCAGCATCGTGTCTGCAAAAACGGTAAGAATTTATTATTTCTCCCTCTATATCTATATCTCTCTTTCTCCTATCCCTCTCTCTCTTTCTCTCAGACTTACGGTAGTCTCACTTCTGTCTCTGTCTGTCTGTATCTCTCTTTCACTCTCTCTATCGCTCTCCCCCCTCCCATCCCCTTTTATCTCCCCTCTAGTTAATGTTCATATAATATCAAATCAGCAAAAGGATAAGTGAATGTGATTTAAAAAGAAGAGTTGAAATAATGCAAGAAATGGAGACGTCCTTAATAACTTCTTCTTTTTTCTACATTATTTCAGTAATTCCTCTAAAGACCAGAATAAAAGGATGAATTTGAAAACATCTGACAAGTTAAAATAATGTATGAAATGGAGCCGTCGTTTATAATAAACGACTTCTTCTTTTCCACATTAAACCAGTAATTCCTCTTTAGACCGGAATGAAACGATGAAGCGTGAAGACATCTGACAAGTTAAAATAATGTATGAAATGGAGCCGTCGTTTATGATAAACGACATCTTCTTTTCCTACATTATTTAAGTAATTCCTCTTAACACCAGAATAAAACACACACATACTATATGAAAGAGTGAATGTGATGAAGCGTGAAGACATCTGACAAGTTAAAATAATGTAAGATATGGAGCCGTCGTTTATAATAAACGACTTCTTCTTTTCCCACATTAAAACAGTAATTCCTCTTAAGACTAGAATAAAACACACAAATAGTGTATGAGAGAGTGAATGTGATGAAGCGTGAAAACATCTGACAAGTTAAAATAATGTAAGAAATTGAGCCGTCGTTTATAATAGAAGACTTCTTCTTTTCCCGCATTAAACCAGTAATTCCTCTTAAGACTGAAATAAAACACACAAATATATAAGTAGGTAAAAATAATTTTTATCCCTAAAATATCTTACTGATCGGTCGGGAGCAAAGTATACAAAATATTGTTGGAGAATTAATAATATAAATAAGAAATCACAATAAAGGCATCAAATATATTATATAGTTGAAAACATTGTTGCAAAGGGAGTAATAACTCATTTTAATTAAGTATAAATCAAGGAATAACAAATATTTATCTAATTCTTTACTATGTGTTTAGATACGAAGATGATGAGCTGACTACAAGCCAGTTGTTGAGGACGTGTAGCAGGATTTCAGGACTTGCAACCATTGGCAGTAACGACCGAATACACGACGAGGATTTGTGAATAATTAGACTAAAGTGTTTATACGTGTAAATAATGTAAATAATGTTGACAAACAAGTGTTAATACTATATATATATATATTTAGGAAACATATCTTTAAACATTTTATATACTAATTTCATTCTGTTAATGAAAAATGAAAAATAATATATCGAAGCAATAAAAAGAAAATGATTTAAATGATTAATTTACAAACACATTAAATATATGAATAAAAACCATAATATTTAAAACTAATTGAATTTGTTGTTGTTATCTTTTCAATCCAATTGGTCAATTAACACCTTACTTTAACACTAACACCTTCATATCGATATAGATTGTAAAGTACTATATAATCCTTAAGTCGACGAGTTATCCTAATGGTTACTCTATATTACTAGTACGACGAGTTTGCAGTTCGACGAGTTCTCCCGAACTCGCTCCGAAGTCTGTCAGCTCATTTCATTGGTTTTGTATTTTATCTGTCTTTGTGAAATTAATATGAAAAGCAAGTGCATCTGTCACTGACTTCACCATTTTCATGGTCATCATCTTAGCCATGAAGAATTTGAAACCACTTTTTGTCACAATTTCGAGCTATATATACCCATCCACAACATGTTCAAAATTCATCCTATAACAGTTATGCTAATTTTTCATTTTGTTATCATCCGGCATATGTGACATCTTTCTCTTTCCTTTCAATTTACTTTCACATATCCTGACCATCATGAATTTGGTCATAACTTTTGGCGACGTTTCAAGGGAAATCTAGCGAATGCAATATATGTCAAAATGACTCGTACAAAAATGCACATATCGGATAAAATTTATCTACCTTAATGTATATAATAATATACAAATGATCTTACTCTGGTTTTTGTGTGTTTTAAACCATTTTAAATCCAGCCTGTCATGGTGGATAGGATTTACATAGATTTAACCCTTTCCCTCATACGGCAATTCGGCAGCAGACGTGTATTTTGTCAAAAAATAGAAAATCTCCATAATTGAATGGATAACCTATGACTAAAAGTGGAAAACATTGTGGCAAAAGGAGAAATTTCTTCTTTTGTCACTATGTTTTCAAAAAACCGTCTGCTGCAGAGGCGTCAGAAAGCGTCTAAATGAGGGAAAGGGTTAAGTAATAAAGAGGTAAGCTGTATATTTTTTAGGCTCAATTCAATTTTATAATTTTGATAACTATTTATATGGTGTCACTAAACAGAGTCTGGTAGAGTCCGTTAGAGTCTGGTGGTCAAATATCCCATTATATCAATGCTTTGTTGTGTTTTTGTATTGAAATGAATTAATCAAAGTGTTATTATATATCTTATAAATAAAAAATAGTAATGTATTTGCCTATTTTAGTTCACTTTCGTATGAATATAGAAATATGATATGCGTGACAGATTTTAATTAAATTCTGTTTTATTAATTAGTTGGTGAAATAATAAGTTGTTTTGGTCACATATATATTAATATATATTATATATATTTACTTTTTATAACTTAAAAATCGAATAAAACATAGTTATTGCTCTGTAATGACAAGACTCTACCAGTCTCCACTGTCACACATATCATATTTCTATATTCATATGAAAATGGCCTAAAATAGGCAAATACATTATTATTTTTTATTTATATGATACAATTACACTTTATTTTTTTCATTTCAATATAAATACACAATAACACATTGATATACTGGGATATATGACCTCCAGACTCTACCGGACTCTACCAGATTCTACCATACTCTGTTTAGTGATACCCCTATTTATCTATTAAGTCGATGCAACAACTGTCAATGATGTAAAAATCATGGTATCGCTGATTGCACTGGTCGGATAATTGCAAAAGGAATTTGCAACAGAGAATTTAGATGTAGCTTGCTAAATAAATAACAGATGATTAAACGAGCATGCGAAAAAGTTTAAATGATTTGTACTGACTTCTATTTTCCATGGACTGAAAATGTTGTGTTACAATCTCAATGATATTCCTGTAAGTGTAAAGCCCAAGTATCTTGGTAAATATATGGAAGATCTCTTTAAATGAAAGTATCAATAATCATTCTTGAAAACATTGTGGCAAAATGAGAAATTTTCCTTTTGCCATGTTGTTTTTAAAATTCGTATTGAAAAGTATTTAACCCTTTCCCACATACAACAAATTTGCAGCTTACAACTTGAAAAACATGCAGACAAAAATATTAAAAAAATATATAAATGAAAATGTATTTATTAAAAGAAGTTGGAAACAATTTGATAAAAGGAGAAATTGCTCCTGTTTGACTTAAAACATCAAAATTTAGGTTGAAGTAAGGGGCCAAGTTATAATATCTCAGGTACGACTCGAGGTATTTGTTAACCAGTCGATCACACTGTCAGTTTTTGCTAATTGTACAATATCCATTTAATTATGAGCCATGATATGGTGTCCAGGAATTTGTGTTACATCAAATATTTGTTGGTACTTATGTTTGAAAAAGTATGTGTTAAATAGTTTAAAAATAAGTCAGAACTGTTAGAAATATTAATTTATATATGCCATCAACCTTTAATAGAACTGCTAATTCATTTAAATTACACATTTCTAGTGCATTTTGCAGGTATCCTCGACGACATTTTCATTTGGTAGGTGTTTGAAAACCAAATCAAAATTTATTTATTTTTGTGCAAAGCCTGCAAAGTTATTTGTGTGAAATAGTAACTAAACGCATTACTTGTACATAATGTAAGTTAACATATCATTTTAATATCAATAGGGGTGCATAAAATATTTTGTTTCAAAATAAAATCTTGGAATGTGACGTACCAATAACGAAATGAGTCCTCCCAGTTACGCCATGTCTAAAAAGCATGTAAACTCTAAACCTTGATTGCTAGCTCATTCACACTGCATTATAATCATGTGTTTGCTACATGTATGTATTTCTTAGTTAACCCTTTCCCTCATACGACAATTCTGCAGCAGACGACTTTGAACATATTTTGTCAAAAGTAGAAAATCTATATAATTGAATCGAAAACCTATGACTAAAAGTGGAAAACATTGTGGAAAAAGGAGAAATTGCACGTTTTGTGCAATTTCTTCTTTTGTCACTATGTTTTCAAATAGCCGTCTGCTGCAGAGGCGTCAGAAAGCGTCTATATGAGGGAAAGGGTTAATGTCATAACGTGTTGTTGTGAGATTCATAGTGGTATTCTGACACAGAGTCAATACATCATGTCTGAAAATTTGTTATATGTCACAACATTTTTTGTATTTATACTTAGCCTATCGCCTAGGGAGAAACATGAAATTGTCCCTTCTATCTACAACATTAATTGTCAACCTATTTTTGACAGTTTGTGTCAACATTACAGGCCGAGAAAAGTTTCTGTGAGACTTGCAAAAACATTGTCAGATCTTCCAGTGTGTTAACTACATTCCGTGATGGAGCATAACAAATCATTAATGTACGAAAAATGAACATTAATTCAAAAATGTTTATAATAATAATAAAGTTTAGTGATAGTTTTCGAATAATAAATAATTCAAAAGTATTTATAACAATCGTAATGAAAATACAATGTATAATTTTATTGTTTTAGACATAAAATAAAAGGCACATAGAACGTTACTATACATAATCGCCAAAGACAATCTACGCCAAGAAAGCAATGTCCTGGGCAAGTGACTTACCTGAGGAGTTGGTGTGTCGTCCCACAGGACTTGTCATACTCACTGGACTGGATGTTACTTATAACGCCGTTCACAAGTCGATATGGGACACATTCTGTAACAACAGGAGACACGACAGAGTACCCCTACAGTTCCAAGTTGTTCCTGGGGACCACGAATACCCAAAATGTCGGACAAATAAGGTATGGATTACATCACTTTCAATATTTCTTATTAGCAATATGATTTCAGACAGAAATGTAGATGCAGACAAGTAGAACTCCATAATATATAAAGTGCAGTTGCCATTCAAAACTCAAAACTTATATTTATATAGAGACCTTTGTGGAGGAGTAAAACAGGTGTTAACTCCACAATATATATAAAGCAAAAGTTATTTATATATATAGAGACCTATATAAGGACCAGTAAATAGGTGTTCACTCCGCAATATATATATAATACCTCCAGCACTCAAAACTCAAAGTTGATTTATACAGAGGCCTATGTAAGAAGGAGTAAACGGGTGTTCACTCTGTAGTATACTGTATTTATCACATAACTTGCACTCCATGAGTGACATAAATATCATATGTAACTAATTACATAAATAGCCGACTCACAGCACGCGTGTGACGTCACTTTAAATGAAAGCATATTGTTTAAAGAGAATAAACTCGATAAATCGAATGTTATAAGTGCCTTGTTGCTAAATTTGTATGAAATCAAAAGGTTATTGGTAGGGACTACTTTTTACAGTGGAAGTATGCATTAGAACTTCGGGGTGAACTTCAGTCACTGTTTATATGAGGACGAAGAAAATCTTTTTATGGTGTTATGTGATAAATAGAATCTTACATTCATGCTTATTTGATATTGTTTTTATGAAACTCGTCGACTGAAACGAATATGACGTGAGCCTCGCGTCATATTATTTCAGTCAACTCGTTTCATAAAAACAATAACAAATAAGCACTCATGTAAGATCCTCTATATATATAATGCAGTCGGCACTAAAAACTCAAAGTTTATTGATACAGAGTCCTATATAAGAAAGAGTAAAACAGGTGTTCACTCTGCAATATATTACAAATTCTCTGTGGTACGTAGTAAAGCAGAGAATGCTTGTCTTAACACGGTAAGCACACAAGGGTTATTGTGTATTGTAGTTGCACGGGATGTGCGCTGGGGTATGAGTATATATAAGGTAGTTATAGGGCGTGTTTGTCAGTTAGATTGAGTTCCGACAGCCTGATTTCCCTAGGGGTATTCTGTGAAACACTGGTTGTTTCGCGCATGCCACGGATGCACGGTTCCTCTTTAAAAAAGGGGTTTTACGTGGGTGGCCAGGACCCTTTTGATGGGAGATACATGTATGTGAAGCTTGCTAAATGAAAATTACTTACTATAAGTATAAACATTAGTGGATTGGGATAATCTTAATACATGTAAATTTATGTATATATGCATGTGCTGTTTGCGCATATTGGTTGCTCTGTCTAACAATAAAGCGCTCGTCTGGGCCGTTGCAAGAAAGGTGTTGTTGTTTTGTATTTGGGAAGGTGTTCAGACGTTATATAATGCCTCCAGCACTCAAAACTCAAAGTTGATTTATACAGAGGCCTATGTAAGAAGGAGTAAACAGGTGTTCACTCTGCAATATATATAATGCTGTTGGCACTAAAATGTCAATTTTTTTTTTATACAGAGACCTATATAAGAAGCAGTAAATAGGTGTTCATTCTGCAATATGTATAATGGAGTCAGCACTCTAAACTCAAAGTTGATAGATATAGAGGCTTATACAAGGACCAGTAAACAGGTGTTTGTTTTGATAAATACACAGGCCTATATATTAAAGACTAGTAAACAGGTGTTTGTGTCCCTGCAAGATCTATCTTTTTACTCATTTTCCTCTTTGCGCCTTAAGATGTTTTCATCTGCTGTATTGTTGGCTGCAACACTTTTAAACATATAGATTTTTTCCTGCAAATTTTTGTTGAAATAGAATCTGAATGTCAATCGGTTGGATCTCGGGACATCTCTTGAGTATACAGGGACCTGATCTGGATTCAAACTGGGTGCATAGGTCATGAATTATTGGGGTAATCCACTGATTCTGTGAAAAGTGTAAAACCCTGTGATGTGGTATTCAAAAGAATTGTCTCACCAAGTGTTTCTTGTACAGTGTACGAAATAGCAGTGGTCCTTTGATGCCTGGCCAGCAACCTTTGGTTCGGACCGGTGTATCAGTTCCTTCTGCCAGTGGAAATTTACATGTAATCATAACAACAAAACATTTAAGATTTAATGACCAGTGAATTTTAAATGTTAATTTCAGGGACTTCTTGTATAGACTTGATTAGAACGAGTCTTTAAGAAATGGTTAGGAATTCAACATTTTGCCTCACACAGTTTTGACATCTTTGTAGTAGATAACTGCTAAAAAAAATGTGGACGTAAAAGAAATAGATCAGATACAGCTTTATTTTTATTGATACATATGCTCCGAATTTCAAATGCAAATGATCTATGAATGTTCTTGGGGTGTTTGTGAAGGTTCAAAATCATATATTCAAATCATTGTAATAGCAAAATCCTTTTCCTCATATATACGCTTGGGTACATCATTATCACAAATGATGTAGATCAACATTTACAGCAAGATTTAGATTTTCAACTGTTTTCATAATTTTTAGCTCGACTATTCGAAGAATATGAGAGCTATACTACTCACCCTGGCGTCGGCGTCCACGTCACACTTTGGTTAAGGTTTTGCATGCAAGTTCTTAAATACTACATGTATTGCATTGAAATTTCTACAACCCTACCAAACTATCACACCAATGTAGATTATTAAGTTAGATAACTCTGTCCTGCATTTTATGCAAGTTATGGCCCTTTATTTACTTAGAAATGCTGGTTAAAGTTTTGCGTGCAACTATGCTGGTTAAAGTTTTGCGTGCAACTAAATTAAGATTCCATATCTCAGTATTTACTTGATGCATTGCATTGAAACTTTTTACAACCCTACCCAACTATCACACCTGTGTAGATTATCAAGTAAGATAACTCTATCCTGCATTTTATGCAAGTTATGGCCCTTTATTTACTTAAAAATTCTGGTTAAAGTTTTGCGTGCAACTAAATTAAGAGTCCATATCTCAGTATATACTCGATGCATTGCATTGAAACTTTCTACAACCCTACCCAACTATCACACCTATGTAGATTATCAAATTAGATAACTCTATCCTGCATTTTATGCAAGTTATGCCACTTTTTTTACTTAGAAATTCTGGTTAAAGTTTTGCGTGCAACTACATAAAGAGACCATCTCTTAGTAAATACTTAATGCATTGTATTGAAACTTTCTACAACCCTACCCAACTATCACACCTGTGAAGATTATCAAGTATGATTACTCCTGCATTTTATGCAAGTTATGGCCTTTTTGGACTTATAAATTCTGGTTAAAGTTTTGCATGCAACTACATAAAGAGACCATCTCTTAGAAACTTTATACAGCCCTTACCAACCATCACATCTATGTAAGCAATCAAGTATGATTACTCTATCCAGCATTTTATGCAAGTTATGGACCTTTTTGGACTTAGAAATTCTGGTTAAAGTTTTGCAACTACATTTAGAGTGTAATCTCAGTTACAACTTGAAAAATTGTATTGAAACTTTATACAACCTTTCCTAATTGCACAACTATAAACACAACCAATTAAGATAACTCTATCCTGTATATGGTGCAAATTGTTGCCCTTTTTTTACTTAGAAATTATGGTTAAAGGTTTGCGTGGAACTACATTAAGAGTCCATATCTTAGTAACTACTTGATGCATTCCATTGAAAGGTTATACAACCCTTTCTAACCATCACACCTATGAAAATAATCATGTTAAATAACACTATCCTGCATATAATGCAAATTATCACCCACTAAGAAATTGTGGTTAATGTTTTGCATGCAACTACATTAGAGTCCATTATCTCAGTAACTTAAATAAGCGGTGGAATAGTCAAGCGCGCTGTCCTCGGACAGCTCTTGTTTATTTTAGAAAGGGAAATTGCTACTTTTCTTATTATTACTGCATGTATAGATTTTGATAAAAAAAATATACACCATCACACTCTGTAAGCATTGTACGGTAGAACCAGTTAAAAAGGAACCTATTTCTCTTCTACAAATCTTGGACATATGAAAAATGTGTAATACTCGTCTTCTTAAAAAATAACATCTTTGGTCAATAAAATAAAAGCTGATTCAATCCTCTCTAATTATGCTATCATGTCGATCCAATTCAGCATTAAGTTTATGACTGGGACATCTAAATCTAGTGAGAGCTTTTTGTAGATTGAAAGATAGGTTCATTTTTAAATAGGTTTCCATGTTAATCCTTTCCCTCATATAGACGCTTTCTGACGCCTCTGCAGCAGACAGCTTTTTGAAAACATAGTGAAAAAAGAAGAAATTGCACAAAACGTGCAATTTCTCCTTTTGCCACAATGATTTCCACTTTTAGTCATAGGTTATCCATTCAATTATGGAGATTTTTTATGTTTTGACAAAATCGTTCAAAGTTGTCTGCTGCAGAATTGTCATATGAGGATTTAAAATATATTTATAAGTATTGCATCTCAAGGAATCATACTGCCTCTGTGGTGTATAGATAGAGCGTCCGCCTCGGGTTCAGGAGGGCGCAGGTTCTATCCCTGGCTGGGTCATTCTAAAGACTTTTATAATGGTAGTAATGGCTGCCCTCCTTAAATGCCCGGGGTTGCGGGGTTAGCATTATGACTGACTGACTGACTGGTGTTAGGTTGAATGGACCAACCAGGAAACGCTGTGATATAACTGAAAACTTGTAAAACACTTATTGATCAGTCAAAAATCGAAGAGTCATTTATGTTGGCATGCCAATTTTGTGTAACACAGTCCTACGTGCTGTTTGATACTAGATAAGAATTTATTGCAATTACCAACTCCTTCAGAAATCCAGACATTACAAAACCCAGAATGAGATGTATATAATAAATCTTTGACTGGTATGGTATCATAAGTTTTAAGGTCAAAGCTGTTATAATTATACGCTGCTTGTACGACTAGATTTGAAACAGTTAAAGGTGCTAAACTCCAGATGTTGATCAAAATTTTAAATTGTTGAAACGAATGCAAAAATTGCTAATAGTGATAACAAAGTAAGTAATAAGTAGTTCAAAACTAATTTGGCAGTAAATGTTGAAAAACTGTCAATTGAAAGTCATGAAAATGTACAGAACTTGGCTTACTGGGTATGTCTACCCAGTAAAAATGAAGCCAAAACAATTAATATTTAGTTTATGGTACTGGAAAATGAAATTATTACTCTTAATTTTATGCCAGAAATATGATTCTAATATTTCAAGACAATGTTTGAACAGTTTTAAACTTTGACTATACTATCTATAATCTGGAGTTCAGAGCCTTTAAGATCACGATTAGATGTTGTGAGGACATTCACTTCTCACAATGTCCCTAAAGGTCAGTTTTCATGTGATGCATCACATTGTGTAATTGAAACCAGTCAACCACCTCTGAAAATATGATTTGCTGTAATTTTTTACATTTTCCAGAGACAGTCATATGAATGGTATATCCCTAAAGGTATCGTAAAGAGAACTTGGATGAGAAAACACCTGAACCTGGTACCGGCAGTTGTTGTTGTTTTCTACGACCTTGACTGGGACGAGAACATGTGGAAAGAAAAACAGATGGAGTGCGCCACTAGAGTAGAAATTGTCAGGTAATGATTGGATTAATTTTGGTTTTACACAATTTCCAACATTATTTCAGTTCCCAGTATATCATGGCGACTGGCACACCTTCCAAGAGATGTGACTCGCACACTAGTTCTCAACAAAACACATTATGACTGTATGACTGTTGTCAATCATCAAATAGAATGAAAGGCCGACTTAGTATGTGAATGCCTGACCCCGAGATCGATACTCACAAACGACTAGCAATCACAGCTCTATTTTCTGAAACTTCACTGTCTTTTATGGGCTTTTGTTTTGAACTCTCTTTTATAAATGCTTTACAACAGTTTACAATGCTTCATTTTGTTTTACAGAAACAGTTTACAAGATTTGATTTGGTTTTAAAGAAACAGATTACAAGCCTTAATTTGGTTTTAGAGAAGCAGTTTACAATGTTTATTTTGGTTTTACAAATAAAGTTAACAATGTTGATTTTGGTTTAACAAGTTAAGTCTACAATGTTTAATTTGGTTTTAAAGAATTCTTTTACAAGAATTGATTTGGTTTTACAGAAACAGTTTACAAGGGCGAGGAACAAAGATATCTGTTGTGTTGATCCAGAAGAATGCTCCACTCCCACCTGGTGAAGATGTTGTAGCAGCCGAAAGGGCAGCGTCTTTATGTAGTTCTTGTGATTTGTCCGCCAAACATCTATATGTTCTTCCACAAACAGATCATCTTATTGGATACATCATTAGGTGAGTTTGATGATGCAGCAAACGTTTGATCCCTGTCCTAAGAGGATGGAAGGACATTACATTAGTTTTATTATACATGTACTGTAAAGATTTATAGAATTACACAACAATGAGAACATTGATCATGTCTTAGTGAAATAATAATTCCCCTGGGATGTTTACAGTTACCCAACTGATATGAGAATAGGCTACATATAACCTCACTTACATCGTAAAACACATACTGTTTTTTACACGTCATGACACTTTAATTTAACTAAAACATATGACCTCACTTACATCATAATACAAATAAATGTCATGAAACTTTCATCAAACTATGACATATAACCTCACTTGCATCACAATACACATACACATTATGAAACTTTAAGAAAAATATGACATAAAACCTCACTTACATCATAATACACATCATGAAACTTTCATTATGTCTCCCCCATACATGGGGGTAACATATTGTTTTTGCCCGTTCCTTCCGTCCTTCCGTCCGTCCTTCCGTCTGTCACACTTGTTTCCACTGAATAACTGACGAACGCTTGGGCGTAGGAACTTCATACTTGGTATGCAGGTTTGTCATGACCAGTAGCTGACCCCTATTGATTTTGATGTTAGAAGGTCAAAGGTCAAGGTCATGGTGACCTTGTGAGGTAAAAAATGGTTTCCGCTCAATAACTGAAGATCGCTTAGGCCGAAAATCTCCTTACTTGGTAAGAAGGTTTGCAATGCCCAATAGAAGACCCCTATTGATTTTGAGGTCAGTACATTTAAAGTCAAGGTCACAGTGACCTTGAGCTGAAAGGTCAAAGTGACAATGAGCTGAAAAATTGTTTTTGCTTAATGGCTTTGGCCATGGAAGTTAATACTTGGTGTGCAGGTTGGTCTCACCAGCAAATGACTCCTATTGATTTTGAAGTCACTAGGTCAAAGGTCAAGGTCATGGTTACCTTCAGCTGAAAAATTGTTTCCGCTCAATAACTAAAGAATGATTATGTCGAGGAACTTCATACTTGGTTTCGCAGGTTGGTCTTAACCAGTAGATGACCCCTATTTTGTTTGATTTTGAGGTCACAAGGTCAAGGTCACAGAAACATTCACCGGAACAAATTTTTTTTACTCAATTACCCATACTTAGTGTGTAGGTTGGTCCTAATTAGTAGATGACCCCTATTGATTTTGCGATCACAAGGTCAAAGGTCAAGGTCATGGTAACCTTTTTACTCAATAACTCAAGAACGCTTATGCCCTGGAACTTCATACTTGGTGTGCAGGTTGGTCCTAACCTGTAGATGACCCCTATTGATTTTACTCCATCATTTCTTTTCCTCACCTACGACCACACAAATGGGGAGACAAGCGCTTTTTCAAAAAAGCAATATCTCTAGTTTAACTATGACATGTAACCTCACTTACATCACAATACACATACATGTCATGAAACTTTCATAAAACTATGACATGTAACCTCACTTACATCACAATCCACATACATGTCATGAAACTTAATTAAACTATGACTTGGAACTTCACTTACATCACAATATACATCATGAAACTTTCATTAAACCATGACATGAAAACCTCACTGACATCACAATACACATACATGTCATGAAACTTTCATAAAACTATGACATAAAACCTCACATCACAATATACATCATGAAACTTTCATTAAACTAGGACCGTAAACCCCACTTACATCACAATATACCTACACATCATGAAACCTTCATTAACATAAGACTTAAAACCTTACTTACATCACAATACACATACATGTTATGAAACTTTCATTAAACCATGACATAATCAAAGCGCTGAAAGCTCTGATGGTATAGGGGGCATATGTAAGTTGAAAACATATGGCATAGATCATATGGACAAACGTTGTTGAAACAATGAAACAATGACCTTTAAACAAACCAAACCAAAAATGTTTGAAGCAACACATTTTGCCTGCCAATAACATATACCTCATTTGTCAAAGTTTTACCCTTTTCTTGTATAAATAAAATATCGAAGGACAAAAGATTGACAAAAAAAACCCGAGCAGCTACCCTTAATTAAAATATTTCTAGTTCAGAAATCACTAAAGATCCACAATGTATATTGTAATCATGCTGATAAATGAAAGACGATCGAAAGCATGATAGAGTTATGTTTCTTTTGCACTGCACAATTGCAGCTCTGAGTTTCCTATACACCAAGTCTTAAATTGATATATTGGACATATATTGAGACAATAACCGAAGAAATGAAAAAATTGAGTTTACACCTAAAAAACAGATTAGATTTGACGAAGTACAAAGCTTGGGGAAGCACTCATTAACGAAAAAGGGAATTTCACGGAACGCATGTGTTGCATATAATAAGTGAGAACATTGAAAGACAAAAATATACACACTCCAAACGCAGCATGCTAAATTTATGGTTATGGTGCACTGCAAATCTGTAGGTCATAAGTTACCTACAAACCAAGTTTGAAATTGATACAATGAAAGTTAATTGAGACAATCGCTGAACTAAATAAGGAAAAATGGAGATAACTGAAAAAACAGACCAGAGTTATGTACCTAGTACTTTGCCGTTCTCCTGATCACACGGGTATAATTGTGACCACTTTGAAATAAATCTGCCATACAGAAACAACGTGTTAACCAATACATGCAATCCATGACGGACGGACGAATGCACATTCAGGCAGACAGCCGGCCGGACGCCGGATTATACCTCCAAGCTTTACAGACGGAGACAACTCATAAAGTATTGATTACAGAAGACTGGTCCGATGCGTCAAAACACGTCAGCTTAGATTATGGTATTTGTAAAGTATTTGCAATTTAATTGTATCTCCGAAACGGGACCGGACCGTCAAGGTTAATTTTCAAAAACCTATTTAGACTACATTTCTAGTTTATTTGTCAACAGATACATCTAGGACTATATTACACGTTGATGAACGTTGAGTCTTAAATTAACGCAAATGCATATACATTATAATTTTAGTCCCAAAATCGCTAGAAGCTTCTCAATTATAAAATAAATAATGACCTTGCGGTTATAACTCGGATGTGTTGACAAATTCGGCCAAATTTCTTTCCGACGTTTGACAAAAGTCAATGCGACATGCGTCATTCGTCTTTCACCAATGGGCTAAGTCTATGTGGAAACGCAGCCAGTTGATTGGGAAGATTGTTGTGAGAAGTACTGGTTTGAGAAAACCAGGAAATACATTTGTAGGTGAACTGGCCGCCGTGATATGACTGAAGAAATGTTAAAAACGGCGTTAAACCCCAATCAATCAATGTTGAAATTAACTTATCTATAATTTGTAGATTTAATTTCTATTTCCTAGTAGGGTCTACATACAGCGACACATGAGAATATTCAACACAAAACGCGACCTGTTTTACCAACAATTCCCCAGTAGCGGTGAGACCGTTTGTAACATTATTTCATGGCATGTATACACAGTAGGACCTCTCTCTTTGGACGAATTATGTTGTAACAAGTTTGTTTACAGTATTCCTTAACCTTGACCACATAGACTAAATATACAGCAAACAACATTGAACTAAGGCATAACTATTGACCTGAATTAATAAAAGTATGATTTTGAATAGTGATGAAAACATTGTGGAAAAAGACAAACTTGTTGATTATCATTCATCTGTTAAGGTTAGTCAGATGTGTCTAAAAGGGGCAAAGGTTAAAATAATAACTGTAGACAAATGTTTTCGTTATCTAGGTTATAGAAACAAATTGATTCATGTTTCAAAGCATTGTTTGAAAAGGAGGAATTGCTCATTGTCAGCAATTGCTCCGTTTGTAAATATACTTTCAACATTTGTTTGTAACTAAGTAGCTATAACGGGAACGGTTCAACCCTTTCCCGCTTACAGTCGCTTTTTGACGCATGTGCAGCAGACGGCTGCAGAATTGTTTATTATGACCCATTTCGTCTTTTTCCACAAAGGTTTCAACTATATATTTTTCCCCTTGATGTAAGGCAAAATTGCTCGTAATCATTCATCTCTAGCATGTTATTCAAAATGTGTCCGGAAGGGAGAAAGAGGGAAAGAACGTCCATAGTAAAACGTTTAAATATGAAAAGAATTAATTTGAAACGTGTTTGAAAGAATTGTGTGAAAAGGAGGAATTGCTCATTGTCAGCAATAGCTCCATTTTCAACAATATTTTTTAAATATTCGAACTGTTATAGTATCACGGAAAGGGTTCCGCTTCCATGGGAAGGATGTAACCATTTTCCGCCTACAGACGCTTACAGACGCATGTGCAGCAGACGACAATCGAAAACATTGTGACAAAAGGGGAAATTGCTTTTCGTAGGCAATTTCTACTTTTGCCACAATGGTTTCAACTCCTTTCAATAATTGTATTTACAGTGCTTTGCACATTTCTCTATAAGTCGACTGTTGTAAACTAATGGGGTCACAGAACGGTCGACGTTACCTCACACTACTGACATTGAGGTCAACCATAGTTCAGAGTGTGTTTCATTCATAGAAACTATTTTGTCTCATAAATTTATGCAAGCGGAGGGTTTCGTGATTCGGTCGAACCAATGAAATCGTTGAAAAGGCAGATTATAACCAATCAAAACTCGATTTTGGTGTAGGTATACACATGTGGACTGCGGTTGCAGCTTTAATCCGACTTTTCGAAAGCAGCTTCGCTATGGGATAGTGGCGAAACGCCCCTATCCCAAAAACTCACTTACATCACAAAACTTTCCTTAAACTAGGACCTAAAACCCCACTTACAACACAATATACATACACATCATTAAACTTTAATTAAAGGAATACGCTTGGCTGAGTCTAAACTATATCCCTTAATAGCCCTACAGTAATGCATCATTAAACTTTAATTAAACTATGACATATAACCTCACTTACTTCACAATATACTTACACATCATTAAACTTTAATTAAACTATGACATATAACCTCACTTACTTCACAATATACTTACACATCGTGAAATTTTCATAAACATATGACATAAAACCTCACTTACATCATAATACACATACATGTCATGAAAATGTCATAAAAATATGTAATAAAACCTCACTTACATCATAATACACATCATGAAACTTTCATTAGCCCTTTCCCACATACAACAAATCTGCAGCAGACGACTTTGAAAACATACCCGAAAAAGATTGGAAACTCCCTTTAATTGAAAGTACAATAATTGAAGAGTTTAAAACATGGTGACAAAAAGGAGAAATTGCTTGTATTGAGCAATTTCTTCTTTTGTTGCCATGTTTTTCAAAAAGTCGTCTGCTGCAGAGGCATCTATATGAGGGAAAGGGTTAAACTATGACATAAAACCTCACTTACATCATAATACACTTACACGTTATGGAACTTTCTTTAAACAAGGACATTAAACCTCACTTACATCACAATACACTTACACGTTATGAAACTTTCTTTAAACTATGACATTAAACCTCACTTACATCACAATACACATACACATTATGAAACTTTCATTAAACTAGGACATTAAACCTCACTTACATCACAATACACATACACGTTATGAAACTTTCTTTAAACAAGGACATTAAACCTCACTTACATCACAATACACATACACGTTATGGAACTTTCTTTAAACAAGGACATTAAACCTCACTTACATCACAATACACATACATGTTATGAAACTTTCTTTAAACTATGACATTAAACCTCACTTACATCACAATACACATACATGTTATGAAACTTTCTTTAAACAAGGACATTAAACCTCACTTACATCACAACACACGTTATGGAACTTTCTTTAAACTATGACATTAAACCTCACTTACATCACAATACACATACACATTATGAAACTTTCATTAAACTAGGACATTAAACCTCACTTACATCACAATACACATACACGTAATGAAACTTTCTTTAAACAAGGACATTAAACCTCACTTACATCACAATACACATACACATTATGAAACTTTCATTAAACTAGGACATTAAATCTCACTTGCATCAATATACAAAAAGTCTATAAATCCCAATGTTGATTGACTTTTACTTGCTCACATAATTATGACTTCACAGTCCTTATTCAACAGAACATTTTGAAGACATTCTGAAGAAGGAGACAATGGTTAATTGAGTATTGTCTCCCTTTTAACCCTTTCCCTCATACGACAATGCAGCAGACGACTTTGAACATATTTTGTCAAAAAGTGGAAAATATCTATAATTGAATGGATAACCTATGACAAAAAGTGGAAAACAGTGTGGCAAAAGGAGAAATTGCACGTTTTGTGCAATTTCTTCTTTTGTCACTATGTTTTTAAAAAGCCGTCTGCTGCAGAGGCGTCAGAAAGCGTCTATATGAGGGAAAGGGTTAACACACTTGGACTGAGTTGCAGGATAGCTTATGTTGTAACCCTCTTGTTTGGGTCATCATCGGTGGCTTTATAGTTCCATATACCTTCTGAATTCTTTCAGGGATAACTTTCATATTTGGGCCACACTCACCATAAGGCAATACCATAAATACCTCGCACCTTCAACCAAGGTCAAGGTTAAACTAATTGATTTGCCTTCACGTTTGGTGCCCTGTTGTATACTGACATTCCTTGTTCAACAATATTATCCATTGATTTGCCTTCATGTTTGGTGCCCTGTTGTATACTGACATCCCTTGTTCAGCAATATTATCCATTGATTTCCAAATGCAACATAATTAGGCCGAATCATGTCAAACACGCACATTCTTTACTATGATGACAGGTTTTCTATTTGTGAGTTTTTTACACTGATAGAAAGTTTTCTGTTAGTGAGTTTTGTACGCAGACAGAAAGTTTGCTTTTTCGAGTTCTAAACACAGATAGAAAGGAAGTAACCAGTTACCTGTTTGTGAGTTATTTACAATGATAGAGAACCTTTTGTTTGTGAGTTTTGTACGCAGACAGAAAGTTTGCTTTTTCGAGTTCTAAACACAGATATAAAGAAAGTAACCAGTTACCTGTTTGTGAGTTATTTACAATGATAGAGAACCTTTTGTTTGTGAGTTTTGTACGCAGACATGAGTTTGCTATTTTGAGTTCTTAACACTGATAGAAAGTGTTCTGTTTGTGAGTTCTTTATACTGATATATGGTTTTATGTTTGTAAGTTCTATACTGAATGAGGGTTTTATGTGTGAGTTCTTATCCTGAATAAGGGTTTTATATTTTTGAGTTATTTATACTGAATGAGGGTTTCATGTTTGTAAGTTATATACTGAATGAGGGTTTTATATTTGTGAGTTCTTTATACTGAATGAGGATTTTATATTTATGAGTTCTTTATACTGAATGAGGGTTTTATGTTTGTGAGTTCTTTGTACTGATTAACTGAATGAGGCTTTTATATTTATGAGTTCTTTATACTGAATGAGGGTTATATATTTATGAATTCTTTACACTGATGTCTGGTTTAATGTTTTGTGATTATTTACGGCGTAACGCTGATGTATTGTTTCATGTTTGTAAGTTTTAAGATGTATGGATGATTTTATGAGTACTTTAGACTGATAGACGCTATATTTACAGACTGGAGAATGCATTCTATGAGTTGTCACAGGCCTACTACCATGGTGAATCAAGAAAAGTAAAATCTCATAAAGATTTCCTGAACAAAACAACGCACCAGGTAAGGGATACAATTCATTTCATACAAATACTGACCTTCAGAGATTTTTCACTTTCTGATAATTATCCCCTTGCAATGAGGTCGTCGTGGGTTTATAGGGATCCGCCTGTATGTACGCTTGTACGTACATGTCCCAAGGATGTCATTGCTGTAGAGATTTAATTTCTTATTCGATACTTATGAAACTTCACACACATGTTCACTAGCATTGCTGCTTGTTAGAGTTTGCGATTCAACGTCCTAGGTCAAAGGTCAAGGTATGCCTTTACAAAATAACGTCATCGCTCTTGCAACTTTTTTCTTACCTGACTGTATTTAAACTGATCACACATGTTCACCAGCTGAGCCTCCTGTACAAGGTTGTATTTCATAGACCTAGGTTAAATGTCAAGGTAACTATTATACAAAACGACATAATTGCTCTAGCGACTTTATTTCTTATCAGATTGTTAGGAAGCTGAATACACATGTTCACCAGCATGGCCTTTTGTATTAACTTGCGTTTCACCGGCCAAAGTCAAAGGTCAAGGTCATAGTCACTATTATATGCCTTTACAAAACAATGTTATCGCTCTAGTGAATTTCATATCCAATTATTATTTAACTGAACACACATGGTCACAAACTATTATACGTCCTTATGAAACGATGTCATCACTAGCGTCTTGATTAGCAAGTTTGCGTTTCACTGACAAACTTCCAAGGTATACGGTCAAATTCAGAATCTATTATACAAAGCAACGTCATCGTTCTGGCGACTTTATTTCTGATCCGATTGTAATGAAACTTTAAACATATGTTAGAAGCATCACCTCTTGTACAAGTTTGTATCCAACAATCTAGACCAAAGGTCAATGTCACAGTGACTATGCTGTGTTTGTACAACACTTTAGCACTTTCATTTGTGGACAGAATTCCTTCATTCTCCATTCACAGGTCCAGTGTCACAAGAGCTTGGAGGGGTTCATTTTTTAGCAAACTAGGTCAAAGGTCAAATTCCTCCATACTTCATACACTGATTTATTGTCAAGTGAGCTTGGACGGGTTACTGTTTGACTGACCTAGTTCAAAGGTCAAGGTCACAGTGACTATAACACATCTGTTTGAAACAACACTGTGAGGGGATTTGTATTGTTGGCGATTCTCTCGTTAATCATGGAGATTCATAATTCACATTCTTCTAGGTACAGATATTCCAAACATTATTTGAGATATAGCACTGCCTTTCCCACATGTAGACACATGTTGTTGCATCTTCAATATTTCTTCTTTTTTTTTAGAGTAATTTTCCATATTTTTTTCCTGGATGGTTCCAAAATTGTCTGCTGGAGAGATGTTATCATGGTACTCTTGTTTCCAATTTTCAGTTGCTGTTTGTCAGACACCAATTCAAAGTTGCTTTCTTCAATGAACTGAAGCAGGACACTAATACAGCATTAAAGTAAGTTGTTGGCTATCATTCCCCTGCTACAGACAACCTTGTATGTCTGCAGTTGTCAATTTATTAAGATACTGGAAATGGAGAAATTTAAACCTGCATAAAGGACAAATTGCTAATTATGAGGAATTGGCAACTTTCCATAAAATAAAACATTAGTGTAAAGCTGCAAGTACCACTCCATGGTTTGTAGTACCGTATATACTCAGTTATAAGTCGCCCTCGTCTATAAGTCGCACCCCCTACTTTGAGGCCTAAAGTCTAGGGTTTGATGATTGACCCTCTTATAAGTCGCAGTTAGATTTTTGATTTTTTTCACGTCAAAACCCTATGACAAGCAGCGAGATATAACCCAAGTCATCATGATCGAGCATCAGATTTTTTGTTTAAAACATTCATATAATGTCCAATTAGTTTTATGTAAGCATTGATTTATAGTCTAAATAGATTTTACTATCATAAGAAGCGAGATATATAACCTTAAGTCATCAAGATCGAGCATCAGCTTTTTGTTTACATTATTTGAACATACAATGATGTCCAACTAGTTTTAATTTGTTTTATCTAAAGAGATTTACTGGGGAATACATAAACCGGTTTTGTCCGGTCACAAAAGGCCCCAGGTTATGTGAAAACACACTCGTCTTGATTAACCCTTTGTTTTATCTATGGTAATATAGCTCTCATTTATGGAGTTTATTCCCGATATTGTCAATTTGTTTCCAAGGTCGTTTGCTGCAGATTTGTTGTATACGGGAAAGGGTTAACTGAAGGGGTAGAGGGTAGATGGAGGGAAAAATCGGCGTTGCATAACTGAAATTAATTCGCATACAGTGATAATCTGCTAACTCAGATTAAATTCGTCCTTTTCCCATGATGTTTCTGAGGCAGCTGAAAACTTTTGAAAACATTGCTAATTTCCCCTTTGTTTGATAATATAGCTTTCGTTTATGGAGTTTGTTCACCCTTTTTAATAAAAATCCACGGTTCAGCGACCTCAATTCTAACAGTCAAATAATTCTAACACAACTGTCGCGTGTAAACCACACAGGTTTAAATTATCATCAAGCTAAAGGTGTTACATGTAAAATTACCCGAGGTCAAATTCTGCAGACGTGTACGTATAAGAGTGGGTAAAAACCGATAATTGCATTGTTAGCAGTTTGTATTTAATACACTTTAGCTACAGTTATTGTCTTTGTTACGACTCTCAAATACTGCAGATGTATCACAGTGGTAAAAGCCGATAATTGCATGTTTATCAGTTTTTACTTAATACACTTTAACGTCAATTATTGACCGTGTTAAATCACCCCGTGTGTAGTCTTGGGATTGTTTGTGGATTAATTATGACAATTTTGGTCCGACTTTTTTATCTCTTTAATTGGATCTGTGTTTGTTTTTTGCTTTCTAATGGTTTAATTTGGTACCATCACCCATGCAGGCCAAAATCACGGTGAAATGGGTCTTGTCGTGGCCATTATTATGGCTTCTTTTTATCACCTTCTGCAAACATGGACTTTCTGATTAAGATAGTTTGACAGCTACGTGTGTACGTGTCTACACAATGACAAATTATCACTTTCCCGCATGCAACAATTATGTACAAGGCTACGTTGAAAACATCAAGGCAAGAAACATCGTGGATAAAGGAGAAATTGCTTATTGCAAGCAATTTTGAGTTAGCATTAACATTTCAAAATTCGGATGGGAAGCCTCAATATATGGTAATAAGGGTTAATAAGGGTTACAAATCAATGACTTTTTGTTTAAAATAAAAACAACACTTTATCCTGAAATATAAATTAAAGTTTATTACATTATTTTTTCAATCACATATAAAGTGACATACGACCTAGTAACAGTATTATGGTCTGTATATTTACGCATCTGGACTTGAGCTCCGCAATTTATATTTTCACAAAATTCAAAATGGCTTCCAATCGAGCTGAAATCGAAACAATAACTTGGAACAAATGACTTTTTAAATGTACATTCATAAGTTATATATTTTTTCTAGTGTTTGTTTTTATAAACAAATCAATTCTATAAGATATGTTTCTTTCAATCAAACTTGATTTATTCTGTTAAATCATCATTTAAGTCGCCCTTTTTATCAATGACCGGCCTGCACAGTTTTTGACGATCGGTGAATTGGAGGGTAATTTTTTCTGAATTTTTGCTTGACCCTCTTATAAGTCGCTCCCCCCACTTCACTTTCGATTTTGAAGGTAAAAAAGTGCGACTTATAACCGAGTATATACGGTAACTACATAAAATGCTAAACCACTTACAAAGATATGGAATGAAAACTTTGTGGAAAGGTAGAAATATTGCTCATTATCAGCAATTTCTCTTTTTCAAAAATTGTCAGCTGCAGAGGCATCGAAAGTCTTCTGTTCCATTTTTGGTCTGACTGCAATATTCCGCAATTAGTTGCTCAATTTGGATGAAACTTCACAGAAAGCATCCTCTCAATGATCTCACTAGAATTCCTCAAATCTTTTGTATCCATGCAGAATTCTGGTTTCCATGGCAATAAAACGAAAACAACTTTAAAATTCTTCTTCTCCCAAACTGGTTGGCAGATTTTCAAATAATTTTGTAGAAATGTGACTTGGATGAACCTCTATCAGATTCCTTCAAGCCATGTTGATTGATGGAAAAGCATTTCCGCCAGGGGGCGGGGCTATTTTGCCTTATATGGCTATTGTGAAAACTTAAAAATCTTCTCCTCCGAAAGTGTCAGGCCGATTTTCAAATAATTTTGCAGCAATGTTCCTTAAGTTCACTATCAGATTCCTTCAAGCCATGTTGATTGGTTGAAAAACATGGCTGCCACAGGGCGCGGCTATTTTGCCTTATATGGCTATAGTGAAAACTTAAAAAATCTTCTCCTCCAAAAGTGTCTGGGCTGATTTTCAAATAATTTTGAAGAAATGTTCCTTTGGTGACCCTCTTTCAGATTCCTTCAAGTCATGTTGATTGGTCGAAAACTATGGCTAATTATTTACCACATACAGCAAATATGCATTAGACGACTTTGAAAACTTCCAAGCAAAAATGTGGAAAACCTCTGTAAATAAAAGTACAATAATTATTATTGAATAGGGCTAAAGGCGAGAAAGCTTGTTTTGAGCAATTTCTCCTTTTGTAACAATGTTTTTTAAGTTGTCTGTTGCAGAGGCATGAGAAAGCAGATCTGTATATTGGAAATAGCTATATTGGATTCATAACAGGCATAAAAATGAAGAACAATTGAATGAGTGACTTAATAATTCCTGCTTTATTTCAGACATTACAAACAAGCGTATGGACACATTCTAGAGTTACGGATGCATGACACAAATTTACTGGAAATTAAATCTATTGCTGGATTTACTAATTACAAGGTTAGAAAGGTTATTTAATTGTGGTGAAATATGTGGAAGTACATGTACATAAGAGATAAATCTATATCTCAAACTAATGATGTTTCTTTAAATTGGATTGCTCAAAAAGCTACGTCCCTGGTTATATCTATAGATAATTTACCATCGGCATAACATGTAAATACTTAGGGCTGTTCCAGGAAAAAATGTCTGGGCAATTTTTATCAAATTTTAAATAAAGAATACAGCCCTAATGTAAATATAGAATAATTGTTCTAATTTTAAAAAGAACAAAATAACCTCTGTGTATTTATAGTTGTCGTTTTAAAACATTGTAAATAAAAAAAATACATGTTGGACTCATGATGAGCTATAACTTTGCCGTAATGTTTCCTACACTGCAACATAAATATTCTCCAACATTTTCATAAATAACAATTTTGTAAATAGATGAGAATGAGATCAAGCCTTTATCTATATCAACCCCTCCGTCAGGTAAAGGTGATACAAGTTGAACAATTTCTAAAAGGAGTAAGTTAAGAAAAAGACCAGGAGTTTCTCACATGCTTATGGATTTGTTGTAGGTCAGATTCTCAAGAAAATGTTTAAAATCAAAATTGCTTAACCCTTTCCCACATACAACAAATCTTCCACAGACAACTTTAGAAACCTCTTGGTTAAAACATGGACGAACTCAGTGAATAAAGGTATATTTACTGGAAAAAGTTGAAAACATTGCGACTAAAGGAGAAATTGCTTGTCTGGTGCAGAGGCGTCAGAAAGTGTCTGTATGTGGGACAGGGTTAAAGGGTCGGCTTGTACATGAATTATTAATGTTGACATTTTTCATGTGGAAATATGAAGAATTTTTATAAAGACTTGAAAACGAATATTTGTGTCATGAGTGGATTAGGGTATCCATGCTTTGGCGTTGATGTAAAGTACAGTAGCTTGCTGCAGATTTTTTAAATGTCAGAAAATTTAAAAAGAAAATTATTAAGATTTTTCGTAAAAGTTTGGTCTGCTTGTACTTCAATTACACATTGAACTTGGAAATATTTTATGAATACTAAAATTAGAGGAATCCCTCATAGCTGAGTGGTTAGCATTGGGGATTTTAAACCTGGCATCCTGGGTTTGATCCCCAATCACGGCACAATGGTTATAGTGGAGTGCACATTTCATAGCCTAGGACTGGTTTGTTTACCGAGGAACCATGAATAAGTGAACTGTCACCATGATATAACTGAAATAAGGATGAAAAAGGCCTAAAACCCCAATAAAACAGTACAAATATAATTATGTCTCCCCCTGTATACAGGGGAGATATATTGTTTTTGTCCTGGGCGTCTGTCTGTCTGTCTGTCTGTCCGTCTGTCCGAAATCGTGTCCGCTCCATATCTCCAAGACGGCTTGAAGGATTTTCATGAAACTTGTGTCAGATGTTCACCTCATGAAGGCGATGTGCAGAACCCATGTCCCGACCATACAGGTTCAATGTCAAGATCAGACTTGAAGGTCAAAGGTTTGAGCCTTAATTTCGTGTCTGCTCCATATCTCCAAAACGGCTTGAAGAATTTTCATGAAACTTGTGTCAGATGTTCACCTCACGAAGGCGATGTGCAGAACCCATGTTCCGACCATACCGGTTCAAGGTCAAGGTCAGGCTTGAAGGTCAAAGGTTTGAGCCTGTTTTTCGTGTCCGCTCCATATCTCCAAAACGGCTTGAAGGATTTTCATGAAACTTGTGTCAGATGTTCACCTCATCAAGGTGATGTGCAGAACCCATTGTCTGCTTTATAGGTTGGAATGTTTTGAGAGATTTTGACAGATATTTGAGGGGGAGACATCTGTTTTTTCAAAAACAATTCTAGTTTGTGTATTGAGGTGATTAGGGTATATATGCTTTAACATTGATGTAAATTATGTTACAGATTTGCAGACTGTCTTTTCAACATAATGCTCCATTAGACGGAATAGCCCAGTTCAGAAAGCACATAGATTTCTTCAAGAGTAAAATAGGGATTGCTGAACTAGCTTTTGAGCATAGTGCCTGGATGTCAAAGCAGTAAGTTAATTATCTTAACCCTTTCCCACATACAGTTGCTTTTTGATGCCTCAGCCGATAACTAGCAATTTCTCCTTTTGCCACATTGTTTTCAACGTCTACAGAAATTATACTTTCATTTACAGAGATTTCCAATATCTTTGTCTAGACCTTTTGAAAATCGTCTGCTGCAGATTTGCTGTATACTGCAAAGAGTTAATAAAGCAAACTGTTCGATGTAACATATTGTGATTGGCCAATGTCCGTCTGGCTTTGAATATAAAATGTCATGCACCATAAATTGTTAAGCTCGCCTGAGCAGGAAGTTTTGAAGGTGTGTTATTATGATCGCCCTTTGTCTGGTGTCTGTCGTCTGTCAACATATTCTTCTTTGTAACCAGTATCCATGCATAATTCAGGATTTCCATGGCAACCAAAAGAAAAAAGGTTAAAAAGGTTTTCTCCTCCCAAACCAGTTGTACAATTGTTCAATCATTTTGTATAAATGTTCCTTTGGAGACCTATCAGATTCCTTGAAGCCATGTCGATTGGACAAAAAACATGGCCACCAGGCGGCTTATATGACTATAGTGAAAACTTAAAAATCTTCTTCTCCAAAAGTTTTTTTCCATCCCCAAATAATTTCGTAAAAGTGTTCCTTGGGTGACCCTCTATCAGATTCCTGTAAACCATGTTGATTAGTTGAAAATGTGGCCGCCAGAAGGCGGGCTGTTTTGCCTATATATGGCTTGAGTGAAAACTTCTGAAAGAATTTGGCCGCTTTCCAAATCATTTTGTAGGACTTTTAACTGATTCCTTTAAGCCATTTTAATTGGTGGAAAATTTTGGGTGCCAGGGAGAGGCTGTTTTGCCTTATATGGTTATATTGAAAACTTTAAAAATAGTTAGTTGGTAAAAAAAAAGGTTATTGTGGTATGCATGACAAATCACATTGCATAATTCAGGTGAGCCATCCTGGTTCATCATGACCCTCTTGTTTATAACAACATTTGTGTTGCTTTGTCACAACCATTTCCAGTTCTGATTTTGTAAATTTCTTGATTTTCCGCAATGATACTTGGTAGGTGGTTGTATTATTACACTAGGGCTAAATTTGGACACAACAACAATCTGACTTTACATTATTTATTTGTCTCAATCCCCGCACACATACATCCTTTGGTGCACACCTTTGCAATAATTTGAATAAATGTAAACATAACTTAATATTATAAAGTGTGGCAGTTATGGTCCATGTCTAGCGGACAACCCCAGAGAGATATGTGAAGTGAGGGAGTAGGCCGTGACTCCCCAAGTACTCCTCCTAAACCTCCATGGATGACTCCTCTCATGAAAGTGGCCAGCGTAAGATTCAATCACTGGACCAATAAATCAACCTGTCGGGGCACTCCCCACGACATATATATCCTAATCAGCCTCCCCGGATGTTATCCTCACGTGAAGGCGGCCTAGCGTTAGACATTCAATCACTAGACCTAAACCACCGTTTGGATCGGCCGCAAGCCTACTCCCTAATGGCAATAGTCCATAAATTATGGAAAACACTAGCTGATTTTAGACAGTGCAAACCTTAATTATAATGCAACCCTTGATGATAATTAGTATATCCACCTATCTCTCCGGAATTTCCCGCAAGACATGTACATTATAAGTATTAATTATTGAAAAAAGAAATTGAATCTGAAATATAACAATGTTTTATCAACACATTTAACACTGCTTGAATCCATTATGCATAACGGAATTGTTCGAATTCATCCATTTAACTAATCCAGAGCGCTGTAGCTTGTCCAGTATGAGGTATGTTTAGCTGTTTAGATGTTGAATTCATTCTGGAATAGACAAAAACAGCATATATAAACCAATTTAAAAACAATGAATATTTAACAAAGAGGGTGGGTGGGTGGGAAACACTTGCGTTCCGTAAACCAGATATTGGTGAACTGAATGCTAACAAAACAGGAAGTCGTCGAAACCGGAAGTCACCGTTTTTGCTCAACAGACAACCGGGAACCCGGCGTCCTGTACGTTCTGCACTCTGTAATTATTACCTTTTCGTAAACAAGCTGCCGCAAATTTAGCCAGGTAATAAAGTTGCCTATTTGTATCAATAGCCTTTATTATTACACTAGGGCTAAATTTGGACACAACAACAATCTGACTTTACATTATTTATTTGTCTCAATCCCCGCACACATACATCCTTTGGTGCACACCTTTGCAATAATTTGAATAAATGTAAACATAACTTAATATTATAAAGTGTGGCAGTTATGGTCCATGTCTAGCGGACAACCCCAGAGAGATATGTGAAGTGAGGGAGTAGGCCGTGACTCCCCAAGTACTCCTCCTAAACCTCCATGGATGACTCCTCTCATGAAAGTGGCCAGCGTAAGATTCAATTACTGGACCAATAAATCAACCTGTCGGGGCACTCCCCACGACATATATATCCCAATCAGCCTCCCCGGATGTTATCCTCACGTGAAGGCGGCCTAGCGTTAGACATTCAATCACTAGACCTAAACCACCGTTTGGATCGGCCGCAAGCCTACTCCCTAATGGCAATAGTCCAAAAATTATGGAAAACACTAGCTGATTTTAGACAGTGCAAACCTTAATTATAATGCAACCCTTGATGATAATTAGTATATCCACCTATCTCTCCGGAATTTCCCGCCACACGAACCATAGTTCGCCCCAAATTCCGGAGACTACCGATCACAAGTATAGCTTTTCCAAAGCCTCACACATTGACAGGAAGAAACATATCGTTGCCAACATCTGCAAAATAAAAACCTGGAGTGTCGCTTTTAATTTCCTCGTGTGCTAGAAAAACACCAAAATACTTAGCTTGATGTTAGCAAGCATGCCCTACTCAAGAATTACACATTATCTAATGTATCGCTGAAATGCATTAGAAGTCCATCTACCCATTTTTTTAATGACATCATTAGATACGCCTTTATGATGCAACCAGGTAGCAGCGCCAATACAGAAGGAATGCGTTTTATATTGCCTTCCGTCATGTAACTCGGCACTTTTGACGACTTTTGACAGTACTGCACCAAACTGCTAACTATTTAATGGCTTACAATTTGAATGACAAAAAAGGCTCTGACAAGTTGCACTGTTAGTTCTGCTTTGCAGATATGATTTCATAGCAGAAAAAGGACATGATATACCTCCAGTTGCGGTTATGTGCACAAACTGAGGTGACCCACACTGATTAGTTTTGGACTTACATATGCGCACAATAAATATATCCTTATTCATCTGAATGTCATCTAAGCTCAATGGAGATTGAACATGATCGGTAGATGACCCAACCAGTTCACTTACCCTAAAAAGCCCAAAAAATGCCAGTGTATAAGCAGCCCTAAAAAGTAAAATTTCATGTTCAGAGTAACAAATCATTTCAAGTTGTCCACATATGATGATCAATATGTCCAATGTGATAGGGAACCTACTGTCAACAGATGATCGTGACCGTCTGTAGCCTTCTAAAATCTTTGACAGTGCTTGCACTAACTTTTTGAAACAGGAAGTCCTGACTTCCTGGGTCTGAATTTTGGAAGTCCTGCTCATAATTCTTGGAAGTCCCAGTTGGCACGCTGGCTTTTTTCGCATCTTGCACATTCTATTGTGTTTCCCTTTGTTTTATTTTTAAATACATTATTGGAAAAGAAGCTAATACAGAAAGTGGATATTGCTCCCTTGTCAACAATGTTATTGTTGGTTCTATCATAACACTTTTAAACCAGTAGGTTTTTATGTGATATAGAATGCTTTTTTCCAGTCATGTGTCAAAAGCTATCCAGCATGAAATTCATCAAAATATTGGCATGGCCATGATTCATTACATTCACATTAAACATGAATTATGTTCTTAAATCACATTCAGTATGGCAAAAGGAATGATTTCTGTTAATGAGTTATTGATTTTATTTTAAACACCAGTAAATAAAGTGTTCTGCAGTGAGACATATTACAAACACACATTAAGGGCACTAAACTTTCATAATAGTCAACTTTAAAACAAATAAGAATGAGTGTGAGTAACTTTCTTGAATGACATTTCCGATTTCCAAAATGCAGAAAATGCACGAAAACCCATTACAAATGTATTTTCACCGCCAGACTTCAGTTTCTTTTATATTTTAAAAGAAATAATGAACTAAAATGGGCTTATATGCAATCTATTTCATAGGCAAGTCCTTTTTGACAGCTGGCTGTGATTTTGATAGATCTTCATGTCAACTTTGTCTTTAAAAAATCGGCAATTAAAAAGTGTTTCCTATGGATTCAGGCAAACAAAATAATAACCTTTAAACAGTTAAATTAATATAGGGACATTCTTTTATCATATCCTAGTATGTTTTTACGTGGGTTATTGAAATTAATTACCCCTACACTGTTTATAATGAAAAATAGAATTGATTGGTTGTGAAGTCGTTATCAAGTGTCAAATCTGGGGGTGGGTGGGGTACGCATTCTCGATCGTGATTGGCTTAAATCTACCAATTGATAACTCCCACTGTCCATAATTGACACTTCATAAAACACAATACACAGTGTCTTTAGATAATTACACACAATTTCTAGTGGACATATATACGTCCTGTGTTTTGATTGTCGGCGTATACCCTTAATTCCTGGACGTACTTGGACGTCTCCCTTGTCAATTTTGGGCGTACGGGATCGATTTTCGGGCGTAAAAACGCCCATTAACGTGAGCGCTGCTTTGAGATGGTAATTTCAGACGAACAATCTGGCAAGCCTTAAATTCTGTGATGGAACCTAATGGCCGAAATATATGTAGAAGCTGTATTATATGCATAGCCCTTCTGGAAAAGGAAGGAGATAAACATTTCCCATTGGGAAAGTGGGGCTGGTAACCTACAGCTTAGATTATAGGACTTCCGGAAATTGTCAAAAAGATCCATTGCTTGCTTATATACGGTTTTAGTGTGTATTGTCAGTCCAGCTTTTTTCTGACACCATGCTTGGATTGTCTCTTGCCGATTTCGAATTATCAGCGTAAAAAGAAACCATGGGACCTTCATAATGCAAAGGGAAAACCCGAAGCAAAAGTATTATTTATTCTGTTCGCTGCAAGCGTAAATACTCAAATATCTTAACATGTGGGCTAATTTTCCTGGTGTATGTGCTAACTGAAAATGATTTCCTCTGGACATGTTGCGGTCATCCAAGAAATGGCAGATTGCCCTGAAAAGTGTTGTCTACGTGTCGATTACAGTTCTGTTGTGCATGTGAACCCTTGCATGCTAGACAAACATGACTGTATTTACAATTATTAAACGAACAACCAGGAACAGAATTAAAAGCAAAGCAAGGTCGGACCACAGGGCTTCGATTCCCATTGACTGATTGACTTGTACTGGAAGATCTTGGTTGAGTCGAAGCAAACAAAGTCATCGTTCTCAACCATAAATCAGGGTGAATTTTAGACCATGACATGGGCTCTATAGCTTGTCTTAACCTAAAACCTTCATCATATGCTCTCCAAGCAAAGGAGCCAAAACATCTTGATTCCGCATCCCTTATTAAAGACATGTATTGCAGAAGTTCGCCTGCTTTTCCTGGATACTTCTTTATCAAGATAGATGAAAAAATCAAAAATGCATCTGTCCACTCACGTATTGACTGGACAGACTTCCTTGTTTTGGGTTTCACGTCAATTTGACCACCCTCGTTTATGGAAAATGTTGTGTTGGTAGCCGAATCAGTTTTATTCAACAACAACGCCAAATTAACGAAATGTCCAGACCAAATTTTAGACGCCAGCTCGTTACTAACATGCATTGTTAACAGATCATCAGCACATTTTAAATTAAAAGGTATAGAGAAATCTCTCTCAACGCAAGTAGGCGCTGCTTGGAGCAGAGCCGCGAAAGCATTATGCACATTGATACCCGTTTCGTTATCCTCAATACCACCCAATCTCACAAACTCCGTGTCGTTTGTCGCTGCACTCTGCTCTCTCGGATTCGTTCTCTGCCTCCTAAGGCCTTCTCTTGGCATGTCTGTTCCGTGTGGATTCCTTCTCAGCCTTCTAAGACGTTCGCGCGGCATGATGATGTTGGATTTTATTTCGATAGAAAACACTTGCGTTCCGTAAACCAGATATTGGTGAACTGAATGCTAACAAAACAGGAAGTCGTCGAAACCGGAAGTCACCGTTTTTGCTCAACAGACAACCGGGAACCCGGCGTCCTGTACGTTCTGCACTCTGTAATTATTACCTTTTCGTAAACAAGCTGCCGCAAATTTAGCCAGGTAATAAAGTTGCCTATTTGTATCAATAGCCTTTATTATAACAGGCAAAGTTCAAATTTTGGTGACTTTAGATTATTATAATCACAGTTATAACTTACATTTGAACATTGTGTAGATTGTGCCATTTCCACATGTTTAGTTTGTAATGATTGCAGTTGTACCATGTCTAAGCTGAGTTATTGCCCTTGAGCTTTCATAGATTGCTCAATTAACAAATTTGCTGTCAACATTGGGAATTTATGTTGTTTCAAAACATTTCTTACTTAACCATGCATTGACTGGATAGCAAACGGTACAGATTCTAATCAGATTGTGCTTATGTACAGGCTTATCTTATACTAGGTTGCAAATCCCTAAACTTATATTACTGTGGTGAAACTGATATCTTAATGCATGTTATAAGATTTTCCTTTGGATTACCCCATAAAATGTTTTTAGGTTTCAGGTGTTTGGAGATTTGTTTGACGAGGCCATAAAACTAGGACTGACTGCCATACAGACACAGCATCCAGGGTTTTACTACCAGCAAGCAGCCAACCATGCCATTGCCAGGAAACAGCTGTGTCGGGGATCTTGTAAGGTAAAGGTTTCATACTTTCACTGATAAAGGCGACTTTTCACACCTGGAGCAGACAGCTGTGTAGGGGCTCTTGTATGGTAAAGGTTTCATACTTTTACTGATAAAGGCGACTTTTCACACCTTTGGAGCAGACAGCTGTGTCGAGGCTCTTGTAAGGTAAAGGTTTCATACTTTCACTGATAAAGGCGACTTTTCACACCTGAAGCAGACAGCTGTGTAGGGGATGTTGTAAGGTAAAGGTTTCATACTTTCACTGATAAAGGCGACTTTTCACACCTGAAGCAGACAGCTGTGTAGGGGCTCTTGTAAGGTAAAGGTTTCATACTTTCACTGATAAAGGCGACTTTTCACACCTGAAGCAGACAGCTGTGTAGGGGCTCTTGTAAGGTAAAGGTTTCATTCTTTTACTGATAAAGGCGACTTTTCACACCTGAAGCAGACAGCTGTGTAGGGGCTCTTGTAAGGTAAAGGTTTCATACTGTTACTGATAAAGGCGACTTTTCACACCTCTGAAGCAGACAGCTGTGTAGGGGATCTTGTAAGGTAAAGGTTTCATACTTTCACTGATAAAGGCGACTTTTCACACCTGAAGCAGACAGCTGTGTAGGGGATCTTGTAAGGTAAAGGTTTCATACTTTCACTGATAAAGGCGACTTTTCACACCTCTGAAGCAGACAGCTGTGTAGGGGCTCTTGTATGGTAAAGGTTTCATACTTTCACTGATAAAGGCGACTTTTCACACCTGAAGCAGACAGCTGTGTAGGGGATCTTGTAAGGTAAAGGTTTCATACTTTCACTGATAAAGGCGACTTTTCACACCTCTGAAGCAGACAGCTGTGTAGGGGCTCTTGTATGGTAAAGGTTTCATACTTTCACTGATAAAGGCGACTTTTCACACCTCTGAAGCAGACAGCTGTGTAGGGGATCTTGTAAGGTAAAGGTTTCATACTTTCACTGATAAAGGCGACATTTCACACCTGAAGCAGACAGCTGTGTAGGGGATCTTGTAAGGTAAAGGTTTCATACTTTCACTGATACAGATGACTTTTCAGCAGACAGCTGTGTATGGGCTCTTGTATGGTAAGGGTTTGATACTTAAAACTGATTCAGGTGACTTTTCACATCTCTGGAGCAAACAGCTGTGTAAGGACTCTTGTATGGTAAAGGTTTGATACTTAAAACTGATTCAGGTGACTTTGCACATATCTAGAGCAAACAGCTTTTGTAAACATGGGCGGAAAAATGAAATTGCTCATTTTGAGTGAACAATTTTTAAAACAGAATGTTATCAACTCATATTTATATAGAGTGTTCAATACTTAACCCTTTCCCTCATGTAGACGCTTTCTGACGCCTCTGCAGCAGACGACTTTTTGAAAACATGGTGGCAAAAGAAGAAATTGCTCAAAACGAGCATCAAAACGAGCAATTTCTCCTTTTGCCACAATGTTTTCCACTTTTAGTCATAGGTTATCCATTCAATTATAGAGATTTTCTATTTTTTGACAAAATATGTTCAAAGTCGTCTGCTGCAGATTTGCCGTATGAGGGAAAGGGTTAAAGGGCCAAGTAAACATTAAAAGGTTGAATGGTGTGCTGATTCTTAACCATTTCTCCAATAGATAATTGAAAATCCTTTTCTCACAACCAGACACATTTCGACGGATCTGTAGTAGATGACTTTTGATAACATTGTTGTAAAAGGAGAAATTGCTTATAATGAACAATTCTTCTTTGGCACAATGTTTTTGCTTCTATTGAATATTGATACTTTCGTTTATAGAGATTTTCCAGATTTCTGCCTGGGTGTGCTGAGTCATCTCTCGTTGACTTGTTGTATGTGGAAAGTCTTAACATCCAAATTAACCCTTTCCCACATACAACAAATCTGCAGCAGACGACTTTGAAAACGTCTAGGCAAAAGCACAGAAAATCCTTTTAAATGAATAGAACAATAATTGAATAGAGTTGAAAACATGGTGACAAAAGGAGAAATTGCTCATTTTGAGCAATTTCATCTTTTGTCGCCACATTTTCAAAAAGCTGTCTGCTACAGAGGCGTCAAAAAGGGTTAAAAACAAGTCTCCGTATGTACAGGTTCCTCAGAGATTATGATCGCCAGCGTCTTTTCCCCCTGAGTTTGTGGTTCACACGGTATTCAACTTATATATACTCCTTTCCTCGTTTCAGCCCCTAAGTGAAGATTTTGGTGCAGATCCTCTAGAAAACCTGAAATACATAGATTACTATGGACAGAGACCATGGAGACAGGGACATCAGAGTAAGTTTTTGATTAACCCTTTTCCTGCTGAATTCCTATAAACAATATCTTCCTTAAAACATATTTAATTCTCATATATTTTTACATAGTAGGTAACATCAAGAAATATACAATGGAGAAATGGATTGGACTGAAGGCTCATAGCTTATTGTAGGTCCTCTCCAATAAAGATTGATTTACAGGAAGCACGATGAATATTTAACATTTTCAGAAAATACTTTAGATTTGTAATTTATAATATTAAAGGCTCATATTATGTTACATGACCAGGCATAGATCCACCAGACATCCAGAAAGAGAAGGAAGGAATACAGTCTTTACAGGCCATGGAACTCAAAGTCGACCATTCAGTAAGTGATTAAACCCTTCTTCAGTCAGAGAGTAACATTTTAGAGTCGTCTTCTGTGAAAAACATCTCGGGGGAATGTGAAGATGGTTTGTGTATTCCATAAAAAGACACATCAGTAGCTTAATGTCTGTATAAAGTTACATGTATACTACCTTATTTCTGACCTGATAAACGCTGCGGCACTGTGGTGAGTGTGTTCGGCTACTAGAGTAGATGTCTAGAGTTTGAGTCAGGTTATGATGACTATTATTGTGTTCTTTATATAAATCTCTGTTTAAGATCGATTTTGTTTGGCCACCCATTGCAACTTGACAGTAATGTAGAAAAGAGAAAGGTTTGTCTATTCCATAAAAAGGTGCATCAGTAGATTAATGTCTGTATAAAGTTACATGTATATTGCCTTGTTTCTGACCTGATATAGGCTGTGTCACTGTGGTGAGAGTGTTCAGCTACTAGAGTAGATGTCTAGAGTTTGAGTCAGGGTTATGATGTGTTCTTTATATAAATCTCTGATTAAGATCGATTTTCAAACGTACCTCCCGTCACTAGCATAAAGGTTTCTTTGGAAAATGAGCAAATACGTTGTGTGGCAAAAGAAACAAACACAATATTTTATCGTGATTTTGAGAATCTTCACATGGAAAGTAGACAATTCATAATGTCGTCTATTGCAGATTAATTATTCTAATTGTTTAACGCTGTAAGAGAGCTTTATTGTGCTAGTACGTAATGATACTAACAGAATATGGAGATAAACAGTGTGCACTTCTAATTTCATAAGTTATGTTGATTGGTACATGTAAAGAATGTATTAAATTAGAATACAGAAATAAAACTGGATTACATTTTGTCTTTTTAAGTACTTAATCTATACGTCATAAATGTGTCTGTGATCAAAGGAAACACTGGTATTATTATGTCTCCCCCCATTACATGGGGGTGACATATTGTTTTTGCCCGTTCCGTCCGTCCTTCCGTCCTTCCGTCTGTCACACTTGTTTCCGCTCAATAACTGAAGAACGCTTGGGCGTAGGAACTTCATACTTGGTATGCAGGTTGGTCATGACCAGTAGCTGACCCCTATTGATTTTGATAACAGAAGGTCAAAGGTCAAGGTCATGGTGACCTTGTGAGGTAAAAAATGGTTTCCGCTCAATAACTGAAGAACGCTTTGGCTGAGGAACTCCATACTTGGTATGCAGGTTGGCCATGCCTAGTAGAAGACCCCTATTGATTTTGAGGTCAGTACGTCTAAAGTCAAGGTCACAGTGACCATGAGCTTGAAAGGTCACAGTGACAATGAGCTGATAAATAGTTTTTGCTTGGGCCCAGGAACTTCATACTTGATTTGCAGGTTGGTCACCACCAGCAAATGACCCCTATTAATTTTAAGGTCACTAGGTCAAAGGTCAAGGTCACAGTGGTCAAGGTCACATCTGTCACACTTGTTTCCGCTCAATAACTGAAGAATGCTTGGGCATAGGATCTTCATACTTGGTATGCAGGTTGGTCATGACCAGTAGATGACTCCTATTGATTTTGATGTCAGAAGGTCAAAGGTCAAGGTCATGGTGACCTTGTGAGGTAAAAAATGGTTTCCGCTCAATAACTGAAGAAGGCTTGGGCCGAGGAACTCCATACTTGGTATGCAGGTTGGCCATGCCCAGTAGAAGACCCTATTAATTTTGAGGTCAAAGTCAAGGTCACAGTGACCTTGAGCTGAAAGGTCACAGTGGCAATGAGCTGAAACATTGTTTTTGCTTAATAACTGTAGAATGCTTTGGCCATGGAAGTTAATACTTGGTGTGCAGGTTGGTCACCACCAGTAGATGACCCCTATTGATTTTGAGGTCACTAGCTTAAAGGTCAAGGTCTTGGTAACCTTCAGCTGAAAAATGGTTTCCTCTCAATAACTAAAGAATGCTTATGTTGAGGAACTTCATACCTGGTGTGCAGGTTGGTCCTAACCAGTAAATGACCTTTATTGAATTTGTTTGATTTTGTGGTCACAAGGTCAAATGTCGAAGGTCACGGTAACCTTCAGCTGAAAAATGTGTGTTACTCAATAACTCAAGAACGCTTATACCCAGGAACTTCATACTTGGTGTGCAGCTTGGTCCTAACATGTAGATGACCCCTATTGATTTTAATGTCAGTAGGTCAAAGGTCAAGGTCGCGGTGACCTTTGGCTGAAAAATTGTTTCCGCTCAATAACGGAAGATTGCTTGGGCCCAGGACCTTCATACTTGGTGTGCAGGTTGGTCACCAGCAGCAATTGGCCCCTATTGCTTTTGAGGTCACTAGGTCAAAGACCAAGGTCATGGTAACCCTCAGCTGAAAAATGGTTTCCACTCAATAACTGAGGATTGTCACTGTTGCTTCATCTCCAGTCCAAAACTAAAAAATTCATCTCCATCATTTCTTTTCCTCCCCTACGACCACACAAATGGGGAGACAAGCGCTTTTTCAAAAAAGCAATCTCTAGTTATGTATGGTTTTCATAGCACAAACTACATGAATATAGTCAGGGTAAAAGACTTCTTCTTCATCGTAACATCCACAATTTAATGCCTCAAACTATGGATAGGTCAAATTATTAAGTTTGGGCCCTGTGAGTTTGAACCATCTAGGTTTGACTGTATAATAAAGGTTGAAAACATTGTGGTAAATGGAGAAATTGGTCATTATGAGCAGTTTCTCCTTTTTGCGAAATGTTTTCAAAGGTCGTCTGCTGCAGATTTGTCAAAATGCGTCTTTAGGTGTGAATGGGTTAACCCTTTTCCTCATAAAGACGCTTTCTGACGCCACTGCAGCAGACGGCTTTTTGAAAACATAGTGACAAAAGAAGAAATTGCTCAAAACAAGCAATTTCTCCTTTTGCCACAATGTTTTCCACTTTTAGTCATAGATCATCCATTCAATTAAAGAGACTTTTTATGTTTTGACAAAATATGTTCAAATTCGTCTGCTGCAGAATTGTCGTGGGAAATGAGGGAAAGGGTTAAAGGGATAGTTTGTGTAAAACTAGTGGTGTTGTACTTCTAGTTTTGGGTCAAAGGATGCATCTAGGACCAGTTCTATTTTACAGGCTGTTACAAATCTTAATGTTACTACGATGCAAACGATATGGAAATAGTTCTGTATATTCTATCTTAATCAAACAAAATTCGAAGCAAACCAATACTGTTACCTCTGAACACTAGTGGGGTTATAATTCTAGTTTTGGGTCAAAGGATGCATCTAACCCTTTCCCTCATATAGAAGCTTTCTTACACCTCTGCAGCAGACAGCTTTTTGAAAACAAAGCGACAAAAGAATAAATTGCTCAAAATGAGCAATTTCACCATTTGCCACAATGTTTTCCACTTTTTGTCAGAGGTTATCCATTCAATTAAAGAGATTTTCTAATTTTTGACAAAATATGTTCAAAGTCGTCTGCTGCAGAATAGTCTTATGAGGGAAAGGGTTAAGACCGATTCATGTGTAGATCAACTGTAACATTCTCAAATTCTCTATATGCTGACCATAATAGATTAGACTTGGTTCATTGGTCAACAGCAAAACATTAAATCAAATTATTATTTGCCACCCATTGCCACTTGACAGTATTGTAGAAGAGAGAATTTTATTTTTTTATTCCATAAAAAGACACATCAGTAGATTAATGTCTGTTTAAAGTTACATGTATATTGCCTTGTTTCTTACCTGATATAAGCTGTGGAACTGTGCTGAGAGTGTTCGGCTCCTAGAGGAGATGTCTAGAGTTTGAGTCAGGGTTAGGTTTTAAATGCTTTTCATATGGGTTATATCAACAAAGAAGATTTCTCTGTTTTTCAGTGGTTGATAATACCTTTATTGAACAATGCAGTGGCACAGTTTAAGAAATACAAATCTTTGAGGATGAAGAGGTTCTTAAGTAAGTTTGAGTCTTTTGGTTTTACTCTTTCTGGAGTGTAGTCGAACTTTTGACTTGCATAGCAGTCAACGTTTCGTTTATTTATGCCTAGTCATCTGCTGCAGATTTGTTATATGTAGAAAGTGGTTAACCCTTTGCCACATATAGACACTTTCTGACGCATCAGAAGTAGACGAATTTTGAAATCGTTGTGGCAAAAGGAGAAATTGCTCAAAACAAACAATTTCTCCATTTGCCACAATGTTTTCAAATGGATTTAATTATTAAACTCTCATTAATGGAGATATTTCACATTTTTGCCAATATCTTTTCAAAGTTGCCTGCTGCAGATTTGTTGTTATGTGGGAAAGTGGTTGACATTTAAACCATTTAGCTGATATTATGATAATGTCAGGGTAGTTGGTTTAACCATTTCCCACATACAGCAAATCTGCAGCAGATGACTTTGAAAACATCTGGGTAAGATTATGTTATATCTTTATAATGGAAAGTTTAATCATAAAAAGGAGTTGAAAACATTGTGGCAAAAGGAGAAATTTCTTCTTTTGTCACAATGTTTTCAAAAGTCGTCTGCTGAAGAGGCATCAGAAAGCCTCTATATGTGGGAAAGAGTTAAAATAATGTGAGTGAACAATAAGAAAACTCACAAGTCAAAAATTAATAGAGGATTAAAAATAGATACTGCTCATTTCATTCAACCAACTTCTCCTTTCCTAATAGTATTTTGAAAATCATTGACCCCTTTAATTTTAACCCTTTCCCACGTGTAGATGCAATTTGATGCATCTGCAGAGAGACAACTTTTGAAAACATTGTGACAAAAGGAGAAATTGCTCAGAACGAGCAATTTCTCCTTTTGTCACAAAATGTTCAATTTTGTTCAGTAATTCTACCTACAATAATAGCTATTTTCCATATTTTGGAGTCAACATTTTCAAAGTCGTCTGCTGAAGATTAGTTGTATGTGGGAAAGGGTTAAAGGCATATCTGTATAAGTATGGAATACCCCTAATAAGTGTACTTGAGGTATGTATAGCAGACACCTATAGAAACTCTTTTTGATAAAAGAGAGATAATTCAGAGTTAAGTCAACTCTATATCATTTACCTATTCCCTAATACAGCCGACTGCTATGCCTCTGCAACAGACTATATTTAAAAGCGTTGTGTAAACAAAGAGAAATTCCCCTGTTTTAGCAATGTTTTCAAAAGTCATCTGCCAAGGCATCAACTATTGTCTGAGTTTTCTATATTACAGTGGTAGAGATGGGACAAGAGTATTTCCATGCCAAAGATTACCAAAGAGCTCTCATGTAAGTACAGCAATTTATTAGTTGATTTATTTATTTTATAATGACTGTGAATCAAGGTATTACAACTTATATTGATCACTTTTTATGTCTGATTCCTGGCTCGTGGTGAACAGTGTGTAGGGAGGCTCAATATTTTGACCCTGCTCTTAACCCATTACTTCACACATACGACGCTGTTGCAGACGACTTTTGAAAACATTGCAATAAAAGGTGATATTGCTCAAAATGAGCAATTTCACCTTTTATTGCAATATTTTCAACTCTTTATCAATACAATTCTTTCAGTTTTCTAGATTGGTGAAATTGTTCACCTGGTGATTGTAAAGCAGATGACCTATGATCACCCTTGTGAAGTAATGGGTTAAGGCAGCCAAACAGAGGTTGACAATGGAATTATAGCGGAGAGAGATGGTGGCCCCCACTCAGAATTGTGGGGATTTAAGGGGAGAGAGATAGTGGTCCCTACTTAGAATTGTGGGGATTATAGGGGAGAGAGATAGTGACCCCTACTCATAATTGTGGGGATTTTAGGGGAGAGACATGGTGGCCCCTACTCAGAATTTTGTGATTATAGGGCAAAGAGAAAGTGGTCCCTACTTAGAATTGTGGAGATTATAGGGGAGAGACATGGTGGCCCCTACTCATAATTTTGTGATTATAAGGGAGAGAGATGGTGGCCCCCACTCAGAATTGTAGGGGAGAGAGATGGTGGCCCCAACTCAGAATTGTGAGGATGATAGGGCAGAGAGATGGTGGCCCCCACTCAGAATTGTGGGGATTATAGGGCAGAGAGTTAGTGGCCACTACTCAGAATTTTGGGGATTATAGGGCAGAGAGATGGTGGTCCCTACTTAGAATTGTAGGGATTATAGGGGAGAGAGATGGTGGCCCCCACTCAGAATTGTGGGGATTATAGGGCAGAGAGATGGTGGCCCCCACTCAGAATTGTGGGGATTATAGGGTAGAGAGATTGTGCCCCCCCCCCCCCCCCCTCATAATTGTGGGGATTATAGGGGAGAGAGTTAGTGGCCCCCACTCAAAATTGTGGGAATTATAGGGCAGAGAGTTAGTTGCCCCCACTCAGAATTGTGGGGATTATAGGGCAGAGAGATGGTGGCCCCCACTCAGAATTGTGGGGATTATAGGGGAGAGAGATGGTGGCCCCCACTCAGAATTGTGAGGATGATAGGGGAGAGAGAGGGTGACCCCCACTCAGAATTGTGGGGATTATAGGGCATAGAGATGGTGGCCCCCACTCAGAATTGTGAGGATTATAGGGCAGAGAGATGGTGACCCCCACTCAGAATTGTGAGGATTATAGGGCAGAGAGACATGGTGGCCACTACTCAGAATGTTGTGATTATAAGGGAAAGAGATGGTGGTCCCTATCCAGAATTGTGAGGATGATAGGGGAAAGAGATGGTGGCCCCTATTCAAAATTGTGGGGATTATAGGTGAGAGACATTGTGGCCCCGCCCCTACTCAGAATGTTGTGATTATAAGGGAGAGAGATGGTGGTCCCTACTCAGAATTGTGAGGATGATATGGGAAAGAGATTGGTAGTCCCTACTCAAATTTGTGGGGATTATAGGGGAGAGAGATGGTGGCCCCTACTCAGAATTGTTAGGATTATAGGGGATAGACATTGTGGCCCTTACTCACACCAATTACTTATAGATAACATTAAACAGAATTGCTTGTATAAAAATGTTGTTATTTGTACAGGTTATTAGGTAAAGTGACCTGGGATTATAGGGGAGAGAGATGGTGGCCCCTACTAACATCCATTCTGACAACGTCACTGAAATGTGCCTATCTGACGGGAAGAGTACAGGATTATGTCAGTAACTGTGTGGAGCTCATCGGACCTTGTATCCTTGAACCGTTTTCACTAATGAAATAATAAGAGGACATCTGCCAAAATTCTTTTACTATTCAACAAAGAATCAAGATAATGGAGTTAAGATTGTGAATTCTATGCTCCAAATAAGACTTTTTATTAGTCAATTTTTAGAATAAAATTCCTTTTGACCAATCAGACTCCTGAGCACAAAGTCTGACATTAAGCAGAAGGTTAGCTATTGGGATCTTTTTTTGTCCGTGAAAAGTCTTCAACAGTTTGCTTGTTTGCACTCTAGAGGCCACATGTTTAATGTAATCTTCATGAAACTTTTTTACAATCTAGAGGCCTCAGGTTTAATTTAATCTACATGAAACTTGTTTACACTCTAGAGGCTACATGGTTATTGTAATCTTCATGAAACTTGTTTACACTCTAGAGGCCACATGTTTATTGTAATCTTCATGAAACTTGTTTACACTCTAGAGGCCACATGTTTATTGTAATCTTCATGAAACTTGTTTACACTCTAGAGGCCACATGTTTATTGTAATCTTCATGAAACTTGTTTACACTCTAGAGGCCACATGTTTATTGTAATCTTTATGAAACTTCTTTACACTCTAGAGGCCACATGTTTATTGTAATCTTTATGAAACTTGTTTACACTCTAGAGGCCACATGTTTATTGTTATCTTTATGAAACTTGTTTACAATCTAGAAGCCATAGGTTTATTGTAATCTACATGAAACTTGTTTATATTGTTTTTTAATATCTCGGTCAAACACTAGGTTACACTAGATTTAAGAACGATCTAATGGACATTCTAAAGGCCAGATTTCAGACTGATTAAACTTTGTCAGATTGTTTGTCTAACTGATGCTTAAGTCAAGTTTGAATATGGGTCATGTTTATTCCAAATCAAGTCACAAGGTCAGTTTTCAGGAAAATCTTATTCACACGCTAGAGGCGGCAATTTCATATGTATGTTGATGGGCCAGTGGCCTTATAATACAACAGAATTATGACATGTGACATATTTAGAGCATTAGGGTCAGGATTGCAGAGATAGCTTAACGTGATAAGGCAATTGAAATTCGTGCAAATAGTTGTCATCTTTACCTGTAATCTTGATTTGAAAACCAGGTGGGAAATACAACTAATACTCATTTTGAACAATTTCTCTTCTTTCCACAGTGTTTGTATTACTCTTCTGCAAAAGAGGCATGCTTTGTCAGTATCGGAGAAAGGAACACTTTTCGCCTCCTGTAGATTTTCTGTTTCAAGGAATCATTACTCTATACTTCTATCCCCCTGAGACGGAATGTGTCAACCCGGATTTGTCTGCGCAGGGTGATCTGGGTCGATACATAATGCAGAGGCCATAATGTTGGTTTTCTCGCGGGACGGCTCACTTGTACAATCTATATGTGGTTTAAACAACAATCCCTTTTGTAACCAAGGGTGTGTTCTTTAGATAGGGAGCACTGAAGACCTTGATCAGAGTTTGTGAATGTGCACTTTTAACCCTCCCTTTCCCACATACAACAAATCTGCAGTAGACGACTTCCAACACATATTGTTTAGAATATGGTAAATCTCTTTAAATAAATGTTTTATCATTGAATCAAGTTATAGGCATTGATAAAAAACATACATTTTGGAAAACCTTAAAAGTCATTTGAGTACAAAAGTGAAAACATTGTTGTCAGTGAAGAAATTCTCATCTCTATCTGTGAAAGAATTAAATGTTAAACATATTGCAGGGTTCTTTATAGTTCCCATTCCCACATACAACAAACTGCAGCAGTCAACTATGCAAATGGCAAATTTAAAAAAGACAAAAGAAAAGAATGTATAATTGTATAAGTGTATTTAAATAGAGCATAAACATTATGGCAAAAGGAATAATTGTCAAACCTTTTTCTTAAGTCATGTACTGCAGTTGCGTCAAAAGGTGTTTAATTAGGAAAGGTTAAAAACAATATACAGGTTCACTATTTTTTCTGAGCTATGATTAGATACTACATGTTCACAAGAGGAAAAGACGAGAATACAGATGAATCTGTTACGAGTCATGTCTGTGAGTATGCACCATCCTTTATTTTTCCTTCAACTTCTTCTGATGAAGAGAAATCTTGTAAACACTAGTATTAGCTTACCTGACTGCAAAATGAGTTATTATAGCCCCAAAAAACAAAGTTTTGGGGGGCTATATAGGAGTCACTGTGTCAGGCTGTATGTCTGTCTGGCTGGCGGTCGGTCGGTCGGAAGCCATATTTTGTCTGGCCTATTTCTTACAAACCACTGAGTGGAATTCAATAAACTTTTACATTAAGCTTCTATACCAAGAGGAGATGTGCATACCCTAAAGGTCTTACAATTGCATGTTATTTTAAAGAGTTATGGCCCTTTTACTTATTAAGTTGTTGGTCATATTTTGTCCAAGCCATATTTTGTCCGGCCTATTTCTTACAAACCACTGGGTGGAATTCAATACAATTTTACATGAATCTTCTATACCAAGAGGAGATGTGCACACCCTAAAGGTCTTACAATTGCATGTTATTTTACTGAGGTATGCCCCTTTTACTTATTAAGTTGTTTGTCGGTCCGAAGCCATATTTTGTCCGGCCTATTTCTTACAAACCACTGGGTGGAATTCAATAAAATTTTACATGAAGCTTCTATACCAAGAGGAGATGTGCATATTATAAAGGTCTTACAATTGCATCTTATTTTACAGAGTTATGGCCCTTTTGTTGGTCGGTCGGAAGTCATATTTTGAGTAAAGGTGCTGTTTTGGGGGTATTTATCATCTTCAATGATATTTCTAGTTATGATTGACTATGTCGTTGGTATAACTCAGAGGAGTGATCTAGGGCTATTATGGCCCTCTTAATATAGAAATGTTTGTAATGAAATAAGTTTTAAAATGGTGTAAGACTTTTCCTATTTACTGGACAAGTACATGATTGAGGGCATTGTGTTTTACAAACACATATCCAGTTCACTTTGCCAAGAATACAACTTTAGGCAATTCTTTGTGTAAAATTAAGAGGGAATATGTAATAGATATTGTAACGGGTCCAGATAGGGAGAAATATACAGCTCTTTTCCTCACAGTATCTCTTATCGTCCAACCAAAACCTATAACGTGGGTACTCAAAAGAATTGTCTCATTGAGTACCCACAACATAGGGTTAGGGGGGTAAAATAAGGATTTTAGAACAAACAAACACTCAACTTATCTAGAGCTCTGTTGTAAGATCAACTGTGTAACCTTTGCGTACAATTCTATCATAGAATGATGCCCCTGAGGTTGAACCAGGCCTCGATCCAAGCTGTGTGGAGAAAGCCAAACCATTATGGGCCGCAGTCACGGAGCCTTGTGTGTTCAACGTAGAAATGCAGAATATTGTTCCATGTGGTAAACTATTTTTTCTAGAAACTTCTTGTTTAAAATATCTGTTCTCTTCTGTTTTAATCATTTAATCATATTGCATGTTTCTTGTGACTACAACAATTTTTTAGCTCTACTGGCCAAAGGCCAGAAGGGCTTATGTCGTGGTGATTTGTCCGTCGTGCGTCCGTGCGTGCGTCCGTAAACAATTTCTTGTTAACACGATACAGTCTTCACTTTTGATTGTATCTCAACCAAACTTATACAGTAGTTAGATATCCATGAGAGCTCGGTTCCTTTCGAAAACCAGCCAGATCTGCCCATGCATGACTGGATTATGGCCCTTGAAATTGTCAAAATTGCTATAATAGGGCTTGTTAACATGATACAGTCTTCACTTTTGATTGTATCTCAACCAAAGTTACACAGTAGTTAGATATCCATGAGAGTTCAGTTCCTTTCGAAAACCAGCCAGATCTGCTCATGCATGACTGGATTATGGCCCTTGAAATGGTCAAAATTGCTATAAAAGAGCTTGTTAACACGATACAGTCTTCACTTTTGATTGTATCTCAACCAAACTTATACAGTAGTTAGATATCCATGAGAGCTCGGTTCCTTTCGAAAACCAGATCTGCCCATGCATGACTGGATTATGGCCCTTGAAATGCTCAAAATTTCTATTATAGAGCTTGTTAACACGATACAGTCTTTATTTGTTATTGTATCTCAATCAAACTTATACAGTAGTTAGATATTCATGAGAGCTTGATTCCTTTCGAAAACAAGCCAGATCCGCCCCATGCATGACTGAATTATGGCCCTTGAAATTGTCAAAATTGCTATAATAGGGCTTGTTAACATGATACAGTCCTTATTTTTGATTTTATCTCAATCAAACTTATACAGTAGTTAGATATCCATGAGAGTTTGGTTCATTTCTAAAGAAACGGCCAGATCTACCCATGCATGGCTGGATTATGGCCCTTGTAATTGTCAAAATTGCTATAATACAGCTTGTGAACACAATAGAGCTTCCATTTACTATCTGATCTTCACCAAACTTAGATGGTATTTGAATATTGATGACATATTGGTTCCATTTGAAACAACCCAGATCAATGCCAGTAGAGCATAGGCCCTCATGGGCCTCTTGTTTTTTAGATCACCTAGAGCCAAAGGCTCAAGGTGAGCTATTCTGATCACTCTGTGTCCGTCGTTAACCATTAGCTTTAAACATCATCTCCTCCTGAACCGCAAGAACAATTTCCACCAAACATCACAGGAATGTTCCTTTGGTGGTCCTCTTTCAAAATTGTTCAAAGATTTAAATTCCATTGAGAACTTTGGTTGCTGCGGCATCAGAAAGGGGACAAAATGTCCAAACTTTAAAAATCTTCTCCTCCGAATCTGCCTGTCAGATTCAAATATAATTTGGTAGAAATGTTCCTTGGGTGACCCTCTATAAAAATTGTTCAAGCCATACTGATTGGTCGAAAAACATGGCAGTCAGGCGACATCAAAAAAGGGGCAAAATGACAATACTTTAATAAAGCATCCTTATAAAAGTGCTTGTCTGATTTAAAGATAGTTTTGTAGAAATGTTCTTTCATTGATCATCTACATACTTTGTCAAGCCATATTGATTTGTTGAAAGGCATAGCAACCAAGCAGCATCAGAAAAGGAGTAAAATTAACTTTTTGCTTCAAATGACATATGGTTATTAGATTGATGGTCTAAGGGAGGTAACACTTGGCAGAGTATTATGCAAGGGCAATCTCCTTCGCAGAGTTGTCGTTTTGTAGAAATGTTCTTTCATTGATCATCTACATACTTTGTCAAGCCATATTGATTTGTTGAAAGGCATAGCAACCAAGCAGCATCAGAAAAGGAGTAAAATTAACTTTTTGCTTCAAATGACATATGGTTATTAGATTGATGGTCTAAGGGAGGTAACACTTGGCAGAGTATTATGCAAGGGCAATCTCCTTCGCAGAGTTGTCGTTTTGTAGAAATGTTCTTTCATTGATCATCTACATACTTTGTCAAGCCATATTGATTTGTTGAAAGGCATAGCAACCAAGCAGCATCAGAAAAGGAGTAAAATTAACTTTTTGCTTCAAATGACATATGGTTATTAGATTGATGGTCTAAGGGAGGTAACACTTGGCAGAGTATTATGCAAGGGCAATCTCCTTCGCAGAGTTGTCGTTCCTTACACTCACCATACACTATCAATCAGGTGATCGATTTAGGGTCATCTTGGCCCTCTTGTTTATTGTATCTCAACCAAACTAATACAGTAGTTAGATATCCATAAGAGCTTGATTCCTTTCGAAAACAAGCCAGATCCGCCCCATGCATGACTGAATTATGGCCCTTGAAATTGTCAAAATTGCTATAATAGGGCTTGTTAACATGATCCAGTCCTTATTTTTGATTTTATCTCAATCAAACTTATACAGTAGTTAGATATCCATGAGAGTTTGGTTCATTTCTAAAAAACGGCCAGATCTACCCATGCGTGGCTGGATTATGGCCCTTGAAATTGTCAAAATTGCTATAATACAGCTTGTGAACACAATAGAGCTTCCATTTACTATCTGATCTTCACCAAACTTAGATGGAATTTGAATATTGATGACATATTGGTTCCTTTTGAAACAAGCCAGATCAATGCCAGTAGAGCATAGGCCCTCATGGGCCTCTTGTTTTATATACCTGAAATGTTGAGTTGTCTGCTTTGAAAAGATCTGTCGAAAATAATCATAAATTATAAATAAGATGTTGTTAAGTTAAACAATTATGACAGGATTATAAGCTTCTGTATCCTGTTCTTTTTTAAAACTTTGTTGGTACTGGATAATAACAGGCATTTTTCCTTTTCTCAATGATGTAAACATTTGATGAAATTGTTGTTTATGTTTAACAGTTGAGTGTAAAGCCCGATTTACCAATAAAACCGTTGCCGCTGACCAGGAGGTGGAAGTGGAAGTCTATTTGCGTGTCCGATGTCCATTTCCTGTTCGCTTCTCTAAAGTCAGCGTCTCCTTAAATAATCAGGTATGATACAATTCGCTTTCTAAACTTTATAAATTATTCAAATTTAGAAAGCTCCAATCTCCTTTCCAAATCTTGTTTTTGGTTATTATAACTTTTGCCTGATGTGAAATTTTTTATAATAATTTATGTAAAAAACATGTGAGATGAAAAATAGATCAGTTTAAAAGTTGGTAGTTTTATTTTGAAAACATTGTGTAAAATGTGAAAAACTATCAGTTTAAAGTGTATCCTGTAATGTTAGAAAGGTAAAAGTTATATACATGAAATTAAACTTCATACAGTGGTAGAGCACAATGTTAGCAAACTACAGAGTCATTGACCTTTGTTACTGTTTTTTTTTGTCCAAAGAATAACATTAAACTAGTGGATGTAATTTGATTTCAATGGTAAATCACAATTAGAGGGAGTACTGTGTACAAGAACCATATCTCTTATTTGAGATAATAAAAGAGTTATTGCCCTCTTTTACTTTTTTCTTGTCCGGAGAATAACTTTAAACTACTGTATGGATTTTAAAAAAACTTCATATGATGATACAACACAGTGAGAGGAAGTGCAGTGTACGGGAACCATAACTCTGTTTTACCTAATTATTAATTGCCCTTTTGTCTCTCGGCATAACTCAAATACTTATATAATTTATTCCATGTTAGCTTGTGCACTGCACAACAATTAAAAAAGCTTTATTTTCTAATTTTAAGAAAGACAATTCAAAAATGAACAAAACAAGAATAACCTGATCCATTTCATTTTTAGGTAGAGTTTTTAAATATTTCACTACCATTTCCTATCAGTGCGGCGTTTGGGGGTATTAATCACTTTCAGTGATAGCTCTAGTTTTAATACCAAGAAATGAATGAAAAATTGATGAAAACAGATGTTAACATATATAACTGAATGGTCAAGTAATATATTAAAATAGCTATTTTTCTTAGCTGGAAGTACCTGCCTTGGTATGAAATGAAACATGTCATATCTGACTTCATTAAAAATGTAATGTATGTTAGTCATACTTTTATCAAACATGGGCTGTGCCATGTACAAGCAATCACATACAATACCATCATTAATCATGCAAGTACCGGTAATGCATAATTATGTCTCCCCCATTACATGGGGGTGACATATTGTTTTTGCCCGTTCCGTCCGTCCGTCCGTGCGTCCTTCCGTCCTTCCGTCTCTCACACTTGTTTCCGCTCAATAACTGAAGAACGCTTGGGCGTAGGAACTTCATACTTGGTATGCAGGTTGGTCATGACCAGTAGCTGACCCCTATTGATTTTGATAACAGAAGATCAAAGGTCAAGGTCATGGTGACCGTGTGAGGTAAAAAATGGTTTCCGCTCAATAACTGAAGAACGCTTTGGCTGAGGAACTACATACTTGGTATGCAGGTTGGCCATGCCTAGTAGAAGACCCCTATTGATTTTGAGGTCAGTACGTCTAAAGTCAAGGTCACAGTGACCATGAGCTTGAAAGGTCACAGTGACAATGAGCTGATAAATAGTTTTTGCTTGGGCCCAGGAACTTCATACTTGATGTGCAGGTTGGTCACCACCAGCAAATGACTCCTATTAATTTTAAGGTCACTAGGTCAAAGGTCAAGGTCACAGTGGTCAAAGTCACATCGGTCACACTTGTTTCCGCTCAATAACTGAAGAACGCTTGGGCATAGGATCTTCATACTTGGTATGCAGGTTGGTCATGACCAGTAGATGACTCCTATTGATTTTGATGTCAGAAGGTCTAAGGTCAAGGTCATGGTGACCTTGTGAGGTAAAAAATGGTTTCCGCTCAATAACTGAAGAACGCTTGGGCCGAGGAACTCCATACTTGGTATGCAGGTTGGCCATGCCCAGTAGAAGACCCTATTAATTTTGAGGTCAAAGTCAAGGTCACAGTGACCTTGAGCTGAAAGGTCACAGTGACAATGAGCTGAAACATTGTTTTTGCTTAATAACTGTAGAATGCTTTGGCCATGGAAGTTAATACTTGGTGTGCAGGTTGGTCACCACCAGTAGATGACCCCTATTGATTTTGAGGTCACTAGCTTAAAGGTCAAGGTCATGGTAACCTTCAGCTGAAAAATGGTTTCCTCTCAATAACTAAAGAATGCTTATGTTGAGGAACTTCATACCTCGTGTGCAGGTTGGTCCTAACCAGTAAATGACCTTTATTGAATTTGTTTGATTTTGAGGTCACAAGGTCAAATGTCGAAGGTCACGGTAACCTTCAGCTGAAAAATGTGTTTTACTCAATAATTCAAGAACGCGTATACCCAGGAACTTCATACTTGGTGTGCAGCTTGGTCCTAACCTGTAGATGACCCCTATTGATTTTGATGTCAGTAGGTCAAAGGTCAAGGTCACGGTGACCTTTGGCTGAAAAATGGTTTCCGCTCAATAACTGAAGATTGCTTGGGTCCAGGAACTTCATACTTGGTGTGCAGGTTGGTCACCAGCAGCAAATGACCCCTATTGATTTTGAGGTCACTAGGTCAAAGACCAAGGTCATGGTAACCTTCAGCTGAAAAATGGTTTCCGCTCAATAACTGAGGATTGTCACTGTTGCTTCATCTCCAGTCCAAAACTAAAAAATTCATCTCCATCATTTCTTTTCCTCCCCTACGACCACACAAATGGGGAGACAATCGCTTTTTCAAAAAAGCAATCTCTAGTTTGATTACCATTGAACTTCAAACATGATAATATTATCCCTTGGACAGTAGCCCATTAACAGCGAGCTCATGCTGACACACTCATGTCTGATGTGTTTGTAGCTACCACTCGGCTAGAATTCCAGTATCAATGTTATAATATAATGATATAATTATACATATCTCTGTGTTACTTTGGATATGTGCAATAGCATGGATCCATAGGCAAGTATAGTTGAGGTTGGTTACCTTGAAAACGGCTCCAAATGTTCTATCATATTAGCTGTACAACGGATTTTGAGAGTAAAAAAAGGGCAACCAGTACCTCGAAGATATAACAATACTATCCACCGTGAGGGTTACCAACTAACAACAAACTTGTGCTGACCCACTCTTTTTGTCCCCCGCTTTACGAAGTAAAACGTGGGGACATTAAATCTCATTTGTCAGTCCGTCATTCCCTCCGTCACGCTGTCACAAAAACTTTAACCTTGGTCATAACTTCTGAACCGTAATAGGTACTGCTTTCATATTTCACATGTGTATTCCTTGTGACAACCCCTTTCCATCAATACCAATTTTTTTGACCTTGTGACCTTGACCCTGACCTTTGACCTACATTTTAAAAATACAAAGCGGGGGACCATAATTCTCTGAATGTGCTTGTTTATTATGTTATTACAGTTGTACAACCAGTACCTAGAGGTTATAGATGGACATGGTATATCTGCTGCCTCTGACTCAGAGAGTAAAGAAGGGAACCTGTACCTTGTGGCCGGAACTCCTAGATGTTACAGGTTTAAATTTCTGCCAGTTCAAGAAGATGTGGGCAGTGAACTAGAGGTCAGATATGGGACATTTGTATTCATTTTCTGTCTCTTTTAACCTTTTCCCTCATACGACATTTCTGCAGTAGACAACTTTGAACATATTTTGTCAAAAATGGAAAATCTCTATAATTGAATGGATAGCCTATGACTAAAAGTGGTAAACATTGTGGCAAAAGGACAAAATTGCTCATTTTGAGCAATTTCTTCTTTTGTCACTATGTTTTCATAAAGCCGTCTACTGCAGAGGCGTCAGAAAGCGTCTATATGAGGGAAAGGGATTAAAAGATTAAATCTGATAATGAAAATGTCGTTGTGTAGACCGTTCTTTGATTCCAACTAAGTTAATTAGAAAGATAGCTTAGAAAGAAAGGCAGCTGGATTGTTTTTCAGTTGTTTTGGTCAAGGTCTCTGTTACTTAACCCTTTCCCACATACAGTTAATCTGCAGCAGATGATTTTGAAAAAATGTACACAAAACTATAAAAACCTCTTTAAATGTAACATTGATTATTAAAAACCTGGCTGTGTGACTAAGTGACCTTCTTGCTTTATCCATTAGACTTCTAATTTAAATAAATCATTTATTTGGTTTTCTTCCAATTTCTAATGTACTAGAATTATATATTTTGGACCATACATGAAAAAACGCGGGACTAGGGTAGACTAGACAGTAGGGCAATAGAAGCTTTGTCCAATAGAATGTAGAATTAATTCCATTTAACCCTTTCCCTCATATAGACGCTTTCTGACGCCTCTGCAGCAGACAGCTTTTTGAAAACATAGTGACAAAAGAAGAAATTGCACAAAACGTGCAATTTCTCCTTTTGCCACATTGTTTTCCACTTTTTAGCTCGCCTATTCGAAGAAATAGGGGAGCTTATGTTATCACGTCCGCGTTGGCGTTGGCGTCCGCGTTGCCAGCTTAGTCAAACCTTTGCGTGCAAGGCCTTTTCTCAGACACTGTGTATGCTGTTGCTTTGAAACTTCACACACTTATTCAGGATCATTAGGGGACCTTGTATGTCAAGTCCCATAACTCTGGAATGGATTTTGACTGAATTGTGCCCCTTTTTGGACTTAGAAATTTGGTCAAACCTTTGCGTGCAAGGCCTTTTCTCAGACACTGTGTATGCTGTTGCTTTGAAACTTCACACACTTATTCAGGGTCATTAGGGGACCTTGTATGTCAAGTCCCATAACTCTGGAATGGATTTTGACTGAATTGTGCCCCTTTTTGGACTTAGAATTTTGGTCAAACCTTTGCGTGCAAGGCCTTTTCTCAGACACTTTGTATGCTGTTGCTTTGAAACTTCACACACTTATTCAGGGTCATTAGGGGACCTTGTATGTCAAGTCCCATAACTCTGGAATGGATTTTGACTGAATTGTGCCCCTTTTTGGACTTAGAATTTTGGTCAAACCTTTGCGTGCAAGGCCTTTTCTCAGACACTGTGTATGCTGTTGCTTTGAAACTTCACACACTTATTCAGAGTCATTAGATGACCTTGTATGTTAAGTCCCATAACTTTAGAATGGATTTTGACTGAATTGTGCCCCTATTTGGACTTAGAATTTTGGTCAAACAGACACTGTGTATGCTGTTGCTTTGAAACTTCGCACACTTATTCAGGATCATTAGATTTAAAAGGCCTAAAACGGCCTGAATGGACTTGGTTAACATTTGCATGCAAGTATTGAGAAGGTTTATTATCTTGCAATAGGTGATACTGTGTGACTTTACCTAATGCTATAACTGTTCTGAAGTAGGCCCTGATAAACGATGGCCCTGATAGGCGAGCTATATTGTCATCCGACAACTCTTGTTGTTATAAGTTATCCATTCAATTATGGAGATTTTCTATTTTTTGACAAAATATGTTCAAAGTTGTCTGCTGCAGAATTGTCATATGAGGGAAAGGGTTAATCATGTAATCTGTATAATCACCTCCATTAGCAGGATGACACATAGGGATCATTTCGCCAATATCTGTATGTCTATCCGTTAATCTGTCTTGCTTTGATTTAATTAGTTGCAGTCAAATATAATTGGTAGGTGACACCTGTGTTACTTCAACCACTCTTATTTTAAACAGATAACTGGTGTTTGTGTAGTGATGGGATCTGAGACAGCGCGATGTGCTGTGATGACCTGGGTTGGAGGGGGCGGGGATGCTGTAACCCCACTCCAGACGGCCTTGTCAATACTGCTAAAGAAGCCCAGTCCAGATGTTGCAGACTGGGACCAGATTGATATTGAACAATCTACAAGGTATGAAGCTGTTATCTGATTGTGATATTTATGCTATAGAATGAGTTCTATATCATAATTGTGATAATGGTTAATTAATAGAATGAGTTCTATTTCATAAATGTGACTGGTTCATTGTTTATTTACAGAATGAGTTCCATATCATAAATGTGACTGGTTCAATACTATTTTACAGAATAATATTTTTTTCATAAATATTTATTTAAATTTTATTCCAAGTAATACATTTGGCTGGTACAAAGATCATTTATATAATAGCTCTATTTTATGAATGTGACTGGTTCATTGTTCATTCACAGAATTGGTTCTTTTTCGCATATATATGTGACTGGTTTACTTTAGAATTCTATATCATGAATCTGACTGGTTCATTGTTTGTTTTACAGAATTGTGTCGAGACCAGCCAGCATTGATATAACATTACAACACCAAGCACCCAGTCTGCAGAATGAATTCTACATTATAAATGTGACTGTCACCAACAAAGAACAAGTCATCATCACAAATGTTAGGTATGAATAGTCTTACAGTATACTCACAAAGTCTAGCTCAACAGTTATACAAAACAAGGATGATAATTATTATCATCTGGTGGGCATTGGCATTGGATTTCTTGCATTGATGACATTAAAGTTTTAGGTCACTTATTCATTTCTACTCTGAATGTTTCTAATTTTGACATAACCTGATACACCACATATTAGGTAGGGGGTAAATATTGATGATGGACTAATTAAGTCAAAGGTCATGTCAATGTGGCCCATAAACAAAGGCTGTTGTAAAGTTTATGGCAAGTTGTTTTCTTTTTGTATACCTTTTTATCTGCAGCTTCAATGTTTTTTGAAAATGTTAAACCATATTTTGGCTGGGCAACCATGTATCTGCGAAGTAACAGTCACTATTGGTCATTTAATTTGGACACTGTCACTTGACTATTGACTTCAGGGAAAAGCAATACATTGTCTTATCTCTAACACTTAAACACCTTTTACACTTTTAGAATAATGTTGAAAGCGGCGTAAAACCCCAATAAAACACTTTTTGAATGGCAATATGCTTGGAACATCATCAAATTAACAATAACATTGCAGCATTATTTTATAAATATAGGATCCATCATGAGTTTTCTTTGGAGATCAAGATTTCTTAAATGAGTCTAGAAAAAGACGGTTATTAACCGAGCCTCTTTGCGAGGTTAATAACTCTCTTTTTCGAGACGAATTTAAGAAATCTTCTCCAAAGAAAAACGAGTGATGGATTCTTTTTATCACCTAAACAGTGTGTTTTAATGAAAAATATTGACAACATCAAAACAAAGACCGAATAACATATTCTTCATAAGAACTTGTGATTCACCGCATAAAAAAGTAGTCCTCATCATTTTTCAATAAGAAGAAAAAAAAACAACAATGTTTTAAACAATTAAGACTCGTTATTTATTCAAAATAACGTATTATTGCATTTTTCAATGTGTAAAATTTAACAACTTAACAATAAACATAATAAAGATAAAGGTCAAAATGACGTCATCAGTAGTCGCGTGTATGACGTGTTTTTGTTATCACACGTGTATGATAACGTTGTTCCGTGATTTGTTCTCAACTTGAAAATAAGGGTATTTATGTGATAAAATCATATTACTCTATGGAAATAAACACCAAGTATGGCTGTAGATTATGGAATGTGTTATCCATTCCTTTGTAAATGTATTTCAGTTTGTCAGTCAGTGTTCCAGAAAAAGATGAATCTGAAAGATCTAGTGAGTTTTCTTTAAATTTCCCTTCAAACAGATGATATTGATGCCCCTGCTGCAAATGATATTTGAAAACATTGCTCTTTGACATTGAATTCAATTTTGTTTAAAAAAAACCAGACATGCAATATACAATGACTGCAATACAAACAGCATAATGCAGATGACAACAAATACTGTCAAACCTCGTAGGCTCGACCTTGCAAGGCCCTTAACCCTTTCCCTCATATGACAATTCTGCAGCAGACGACTTTGATCATATTTTGTCAAAAAATATAAAATCTCTATAATTGAATGGATAACCTATGACTAAAAGTGGAAAACATTGTGACAAAAGGAGAAATTGCACGTTTTGTGCAATTTTTCTTTTGTTACTATGTTTTCAAAAATTTACCATGATTGAATAATATATATCGACAGTTGACAATCTAACAATCAAACATTTCCCCTGCAAATATCACAAACATGTGATAAATGTGCAACGCATTATTAATCAACAAAACAAAAGGCTTTCGATATTAATTAAATTGAGAGTTCGAAAGAGAAGGTGGTCGAGTTTTCCGTAGTAGAACAACTTGATTTATATAAGGTTTTGATCGGGACCTACAGCAGATTTCAGTGTTGCATGGTTTTGGAGCTACCAAGGTTTGACAGTATACCATACAATGGAAAACAGGTAGATAAAGTGATGAGCATATACAGTGCAATCTCTCCAGAGCACCATCTAACAGAGGTAAAGACAAGCAGCAGTTCTAGAGAGGTGTGAATGTATCATTGTACTTGATAGAAAAACAGTTTTACAACTGAGGGAAACCACTAAGGAAAGCATTGTAGGATAACCCTTTCCCTCATATAGACGCTTTCTGACGACTCTGCAGCAGACGGCTTTTTGAAAACATGGCGACAAAAGAAGAAATTGCTCAAAACGAGCAATTCCTCCTTTTGTCACCATGTTTTCAACACTTTTCAAATATTGTTCTTTCATTTAAAGAGACTTTCTGTTCCTTTGCCTAGACGTTATCGAAGTAGCCTGCTGCAGATTTGTTGTATGTGGGAAAGAGATAAGAACATATTGCTCACAACTATGTTTGCCCAATTCATACACCATACAGATTGTACTTTTCATCAGATGTGAGATATGTAAGTGATGCTGTAAAGAGGTTTTTGCTCTACAGAGGTACTGTTATGCTGTGCATGTCCAGGGCTTTAGATAAGGAGCGTTTTTTATGCTCTAAAATCCTCCTTTGATCTCAAAAACCTATGTTGTGGGTACTCAAAAGGATCGTCTCAGTGAGATGATTCTTTTGAGTACCCACAACATAAGTTGTTTTTTTAGTGCTAACAGAGATATCCTGGAAGAAAGACCTGTTTACTCCTCTTTATCTAGTCCTCTGCTATGTCACTTTTTTTCAGCACACATCAGTTTGGACAAAGCAGAGTTTGATGGCCGGGTTGTATCTAAACTGAGCTATATTGATTTGGGGAATTTGGAAAAAGGAGCCACTACCTCGAAAATAATTATAGTCAAAAGTTTGCAGACTGGTAACAAACATGTCAATTTCCAGGTCAGTACAATTTGTGTCCTTCACTCATTATGGCAATAGGGTAACGGACATGTAAATTTCAACTTAAGAACAATTTAAGTCCTCCACTCATTATGTCTTTAGGGTAACAAATATGTCAATTTACAGGTAAGAACAATTTGTTTCCACCACTCATTATGTCTTTAGCAAAACAAATATGTCAATTTCCTGGTAAAAACAATTTGTGTTTCCTCCACTCATTATGTCATCATGCTGTGTAAACTAACTACAGTAGTTTGAATGTAGTGTCAGAGCTCTAGATAAGGGGCGTTTTGCATGTTCTAAAATCCTATGTTGTGGGTACTCAAAAGAATCGTCTCAGTGAGACGATTCTTTTTGAGTACCCACATCATAGGGATTAGTTGAATAAGAGAGATATTGTGAGGAAAAGAGCTGGAGACCCCTCTTTATCTGGACCTCTGAAGAGTTTAACATGAGTGATACAATTAACCCTGCTAATTGATTTAATTCTTCCGTCTTTCAGGTTGACTACAGTATAGATGTACAGGCCAAAAACCATACAATCCCATGTGCATGTACTAAGTCTGAACAGATAAGTCTGTCAACCGTCTGTCCATTTGAAGTCTCTGTGAAACTGATGAGTATGAAGGTATGCTGTTACAGCAGTACTCTGTCCCATATGCAGACACATCTGCAAACGTTTCAAAATATTATGTCAACAGAGAAATTGCTCATCATGAGCATTTTCTCTGTCGGTAGGGTTGTTTTCAACTCTATATAATTTAGTATTTTTTCATATATAATTCTTTTCCATAGTTTTGCCTTGATGTTTTCTAAGTTGTCAGCTGCAGATTTGTTGAATGGGGGCAAATGTTTGACTTTAAACATGATACTGTAAATGTAAAATCACTTTGCTCATTTTCATATTTTAATTTAGGTTCAAAGTAGTTGTTTTTATCAAGGATTTGCTTTCAAGGTATGTTTGTTTGTATGGCATTTTATGTCACTTTCAGTTATATCACTGCATTTCCTATGGTATGTTTCCAGTACTACTGGTCTTTTTATCGGACACCAGCGATTCAATCATAATGCTTACCCCATAATCCTGAGCCCTAAGGAGGGAAAGTCATTACTACAATTTTAAGGTCACCTGAGCTGTGAAGGCTCAAGGTGATCTATTCTAACCACTCTCTGTCCGATGTCGTCTGACTTCGTTAACTTTTAGCTTTAAACAACATCATTTCCTTACCCACTGGACCAATTTCAATATAACGTCACAGGAATGTTCATTCTTTGGTTGCTGCCGCATCAGAAAGGGTGGGAAAGTGCCAATTTTTTAAATTCTCATTCTCTGAATCTGCTTGTCTGATTCTTATATTATTTGGTTAAAATGATCATTGAGTGTCTATACTGATTGGTTGAAAGCATTGAAGCCAGGCAGCATCAGAAAAGGGGCTACATGAAAAATGAAAAAAAATCCATTATTATGAAAATGCTTGTCTAATTTTAAGAAATTTGCATAGAAATCTTACTTCAGTGATCCACTACTTAATTATTTTGTTCAAGCCATATTGATTGGTTACAAAGTCATAGCAACCAGGCATCATTACAAAAGGGGTCTATTGAACTTTTAGCTACAAATGACACTTACTACCATTCCACTGTTTGTCTCCTTTCGAAATTGTTCAAAGACTTACATTCTGTGTAGAACTTTGATTGCTGTAAATTCAGATGACATTTCCTCCTAAACCAGTGGACTGATGTTAAAACCAAACTTCACAGGAATGTTTCTTTGGTGGTCCTCTATCAAATCTTTTAAAGATTTCATGCCTTATTACAAATGGCCTACTGATAAGCTATTTCATTAACCGTGTCCATTCCTTGCATTATCATTTGCACTCCTGATCAAATTTTCCCAGATATCTATTTCTAATTTACTATCACTCAGGTGATCGATTTAGGGCCATTTTGGCCCTCTTGTTAAAGTTTTTGACCTTTTTACTGATCTTGAGACATCTGTCTTGAAAACATTGAGCAATTTCTCTTTTCCAACAATGTTTTCAAAAGTCATCTGCAGATGTGACTACAATGTGTTGTCTGTATGAGGATAAGAATTCATTGCAAACGTAAATATTTCAAATGCTGATCAATTTACAAAGTGTACTTAAACATGAACTGTATAATTGTAGACTACATTTTATGATTAATATGCCGATAAACACAAGATATATGGACAAAAAAGGCTGTTTATTTGATAATTGTTTTGCTGCATAATCATATTAATATTATTCCATCACCAACAAGATACAACAAATATTATATTGGTTCCCCCTTTTATCCAGTTTGAGACAATAGAGTCCATACAAGCAGAGGAACCATTTTTACTGATGCCTGAACTAAAATGTACATCACCCTGGGCTGTGGATATAGTAGACAGTGATTTACAGTTGGTAAGAGATGAACACATTGCTTGATGTGAAGTCAGCAATTTCTGTCTTTTCAAAAATATTATCTAAAATGAAGCTTCATTGTTGATTAAGAAGAAATGATGAATTGAGCCGAGAAAACTAACATTATGGACTCTGCGTAATGTATCAACCCAGACATGCCTACGAATGGACACTTTTTGGGTATTTTCCTTTGATGTGTCCTTGTTGGGTAGTACCCAACAAGGGTATGGTTTATTCCGTAATTATCACCTTTTTACGGAATAAATAGCATTAATATGCTAATTAGGTACCCATTAGAAAATTATAAAAAAAAAATACTTATCAAAGTGTCTTATAAGGGTGGTGGGTGGCCTTTAGGATATGGACAGTACCCAACAAGTGTCCATTCGTGAGTGCAAATCAGCCTGCGCAGTCCACGCAGACTATTCCTGAAACAGAAAAGCCACAGGAGGCGAAAAGTATCTGTCCGGGTTAGCTTGTGCGGCATGCTTCAGATGATCCGGTTCGATACTTATTTACCACTGATAAGTCTTTCCATTTCTGATCAACCTTTTACCACATATAGCAAATCTGCAGCACACATCTTTGAAAACATACAACAATATGGAAGATGTCTACAAATAAAAAGCTTACATATCAAAAAAAGAGTTGAAAACCTTGCGGCAAAATGATAAATTGCTTATTATGAGCAATTACTTCATAAGTCGCAATGTTTTCAAAAGTCTTCTGTTGCAGATGTTTCAAAATGTATCTACAAGTGGTAAAGTCATCTGCCGTGGTCGAGTGGTTAGCATCGGGAGATTTGAAACCGGGTGTCCCGGGTTCGTTCCCAGCAATGCACATTTTCTAGCCTAGTACTGGTTTGTTTACCCAGGGATCATGAATAAGTAAACTGTTGCCGTGATATAACTGAAATAATGTTGAAAACGGCGTAAAACACCATTAAAACTACAAGTGGTAAAGGGTAAATAAGAAAAACTTATCCCATGAATGTTGAAAAAAAAATGATTGGATAACAGATTTCTTATTTGCTTAACTCTGTACTTTAATTATGTCTCCCCCTGTATACAGGGGAGATATATTGTTTTTGTCCTCGGCGTCTGTCTGTCTGTCCTTCTGTCTGTCCGAAATCGTGTCCGCTCCATATCTCCAAGACGGCTTGAAGGATTTTCATGAAACTTGGCTCACATGTTCACCTCATCAAGGCGACGTGCAGAACCCGCGTCTCGACAATATAGGGTCAAGGTCACGCTTGAAGGTCAAAGGTTTGAGGCTTTATTTCGTGTCCGCTCCATATCTCCCAGACGGCTTGAAGGATTTTCATGAAACTTGGGTCACATGTTCACCTCATCAAGGCGACGTGCAGAACCCGCGTCTCGACAATATAGGGTCAAGGTCAAGGTCACACTTGAAGGTCAAAGGTTTGAGGCTTTATTTCGTGTCCGCTCCATATCTCCGAGACGGCTTGAAGGATTTTCATGAAACTTGGGTCACATGTTCACCTCATCAAGGCGACGTGCAGAACCTGCGTCTCGACAATATAGGGTCAAGGTCAAGGTCACGCTTGAATGTCAAAGGTTTGAGGCTTTATTTTGTGTCCGCTCCATATCTCCCAGACGGCTTGAAGGATTTTCATGAAACTTGGGTCACATGTTTACCTCATCAAGGCGACGTGCAGAACCCGCGTCTCGACAATATAGGGTCAATGTCAAGGTCACGCTTGAAGGTCAAAGGTTTGAGGCTTTATTTCGTGTCCGCTCCATATCTGTCCCAAATTTATAGGTTGGAATGTTTTGAGAGATTTTGACAGATATTTGAGGGGAGACATCTGTTTTTTGCAAAAACAATTCTAGTTATACTTCCTTTTTAGCTCTCATGAACACAAAGTGATCTGCGTGAGTAATTGTAATCTCTCACTGTCCATTGTCCATTTATGTCTTCTTCTCTGACACTGCTTGTCTGACTTCAAAAGGAATATTCCTCATCTTAAATGGTTCAAATTAATTCTGCATGACGAGGGTAAATAAAACCCAAATATTATTATTAAATGGTTCAAACTGTTTGGCAGCGCTGAAAAAAATGTTAGCAAGTGCTTAAAAATACACAAGATGGCCACCAGATATAATCAAAGTACCCAGAGTACTGAAAGTAGGGTTCACATGAAAAACACAAAGATTAAATATGTTTAACCCTTTCCCTCATACGACAATTCTGCAGCAGACGACTTTGAACATATTTTGTCAAAAAATAGAAAATCTCGATAATTGAATGGATAGGATATAACCTATGACTAAAAGTGGAAAACATTGAGGCAAAAGGAGAAATTGCTCGTTTTGAGCAATTTCTTCTTTTGTCACTGTTTTTAAAAAGCCGTCTGCTGCAGAGACGTCTTTATGAGGGAAAGGGTTAAAGATGTGGAAAGTAGGCCTACAAAGTAAATATAGATAGTGGTGTGTGAAGGGTCACTAATTCAGTTAATTTTGTTTCATTTACACACTTACTGCATACAACATAAAAATAGAAACTGTTTTTAAATAATAGAAATGAAAAATTTAATTTGTTTGGGGTTTTGAGCATAACATTTTTCAAATCAGGAAATAGAAAATGCGCTGAAGTATCAACCCCAATTGACCTAATCTGACCAGTTTACACAATAAGGTTTCTGTGTTTACATGCATTTTAATAGGATGACATCTACTGAAATTGTTCAAACTCTTCTGCTTTGCCTTACAAGATGGCAACCAGGTCTTAAAATAGAAATTTTTGAATCTCCTAAAATACAAGCCTAGTCACAAACTCATTTCACACAAATGTTCCTTTCCTCCAGTGGCCCTCTAGTCTACCAAAGTTCTTCAAACCATTTCACTTCTCTGCACAAGATGACCCCCATAGCTAAAAATATAAAACTCTTAAAAGGACATGTCCTTAACAGGTGACTTCATTTCAAAATAAGTTCTTGAGTGGCACTCTACCAAAAGTGTTCAGAAGATTCAGCTTCCTTGCAAAAGATGGTCAGCAGAGTTAAACATAGAGTCAACTCGACTACTCAGGGAATATGAGACCTATTCTACTCATCCTTGCATCGACGTCTGCATCACACCTTGGTTAAGGTTTTGCATCCAAGTACATATATTACACCATAGCTTTCCCACTATCACAGGCAATGTAATTAATCAAGTTACTCTTTCCTGCATATAATGTATATTATGGCCATTTTATGACTTAGAAATTCTGATTAAAGTTGTGCATGCAACTACATTAAGAGTTCATATCTCAGCATTATTTGATGCATTGCATTGAAACTTTACACATTACTTCTCAAGCTTCACAACTAATTTAGAAATGAAGTTGGATAACGATTTCCTGCATATTATGCAAATTAGGCCCCTTTTTCACGGACAGTTCTTGTTACTTTTGTTTGTTAGATGAGCATTATAAGACCCATTATGGTCGTCGTGTTGGGATGTTGCTTTGAAAGAAAAGCATCTGTATTATCAACACTTGTGCAGATGGATTACACAAATGTCTCTTTTACCAAAGGTCCTGGGTTCGAGTCCCATGAAGAGCGGGTTATGACTGGGATTTTTCCACACAAACAGCTTGAGTACTGGTTAAGTCTCCAGGAAGTAGACATTGAACGTGATTAATATAAGCTGATAGCTTGTTTTGCAACTTATGTATAATAAATAAGTTTAACCTTTTCCCTCATATAGATGCTTTCTGACGCCTCTGCAGCAGACTGCTTTTTGAAAACATAGTGACAAAAGGAGAAATTGCTCAAAACAAGCTATTTCTCCTTTTGACACAATGTTTTCGACTTTTATTCATAGGTTATCCATTCAATTATAGAGATTTTTTTTTTTGTCAAAATATGTTCAAAGTCGTCTGATGCAGAATTGTCGTATGAGGGAAAGGGTTAAAGTAAACTAAATGTCTCTTTATTTCAGACAACAGGCATTGATAAAGCGGATGATAGCCAGTCCCAGTTACATGGAGGTTTACAATTTGTTTCTTATTCTGTATTGGTCGCTTGTCTATCAGACGGTGATATACATGTAGGGGTCGCATCTTTACCAGCCTGTCAGTCTGTCTGTCATGCTTTGATTTAACCCTTTTCCAATTCTGACGCATCTGCAGCAGATGTCTTTTGAAAACAGTTTGGCAAAAGGACAAATTGCTCATAATGAGCAATTTCTTCTTTTTTCAACTTTATTCAAGAAAAATGTTTTTATTTACGAAGATTTTGTATGACCCCTTTTCCACATGTGTAAGTGAAGTGTGATGCACAGGCAATTGAGAAGTGCTCACTTATTCATGTGTTTCTTGCATATTCTGTACCAAAATCATACTTCTAAATGTAAAAATATTTGATCATTTCAAAGCAGATGGCACTTAGATATCACATGATGTAAATGGATACTTTCTTCCCTGTTATATTTCTAACATATCACAGGATGTAAATGGATACTCTGTTATATTTCTCTTAGATATCACGGAATGTAAATGGATACTTTCTTCCCTGTTATGTTTCAGTTTGTCTAAAGAAGAGTGAGTGTGCGGCAGAATGTTTCTGTTTGACGTCGGCCAACTCGGTACAAACTTCAGTGTCGCTTGGAAACTACATATTACACTGGAAAAGGTATAATACAAAGTTTTTTTGTTAACATAATCGCAATACTGATTAAAATTCCATACTTTAACCATTTCCCACATATAGACGCTTTCCGAAGCCATTGTAGCAGACGAAATTTTGAAAAATGTGCAATTTTCAATATTTAAACCTTCATTTGTAGAGATTTTGCATATTTTCCCACAGATGACAATGTTGACTGCTGCAGATTTGTTGTATGTGGGAAAGGGTTAAGGTAATGTGTTGTTTTAAACTCTCTAGAGAAGCTTTCAGGATGCCTGAACAATCCTTATCAGACTTAGTGGAGGTGCAGACTGATTCTGATATTATCTGGTCACCAAGTGCACATGCTCCTGTTTTTAGCTCTACTGGCCAAAGGCCAGAAGGGCTTATGTCGTGGCGATTTGTCCGTCGTCCGTGCGTGCGTCCGTCCGTCCGTCCGTCCGTAAACAATTTCTTGTTAACACGATACAGTCTTCACTTTTGATTGTATCTCAACCAAACTTAGTTAGATATCCATGAGAGCTCGGTTCCTTTCGAAAACCAGCCAGATCTGCCCATGCATGACTGGATTATGGCCCTTGAAATGGTCAAAATTGCTATAAAAGAGCTTGTTAACACGATACAGTCTTCACTTTTGATTGTATCTCAACCAAACTTATACAGTAGTTAGATATTCATGAGAGCTCGGTTCCTTTTGAAAACCAGCCAGATCTGCCCATGCATGACTGGATTATGGCCCTTGAAATGGTCAAAATTGCTATAAAAGAGCTTGTTTACACGATACAGTCTTCTCTTTTGATTGTATCTCAACCAAACTTATACAGTAGTTAGATATCCATGCGAGCTCGGTTCCTTTTGAAAACCAGCCAGATCCGCTCATGCATGACTGGATTATGGCCCTTGAAATGGTCAAAATTGCTATAAAAGAGCTTGTTAACACGATACAGTCTTCACTTTTGATTGTATCTCAACCAAACTTATACAGTAGTTAGATATCCATGAGAGCTCGGTTCCTTTCGTAAACCAGCCAGATCCGCCCATGCAAGACTGGATTATGGCCCTTGAAATTGTTCAAATTGCTATAATTGAGCATGTGAACACAATAGAGGCTCTATTTACTATCTGATCTTCACCAAACTTAGATAGTAGTTAAATATTGATGAGAGCTTGGTTCCTTTTGAAAACCAGCCAGATCCGCCAAGACTGGATTATGGCCCATGAAATTGTAAAAATTGCTATAATACAGCTTGTGAACACAAAAGAGCCTCCATTTACTATCCGATCTTCACCATACATACATGCTCTGGATTGAAAATGACCAAAGAACCATACCAGTAGAGCATAGGCCCTCATGGGCCTCTTGTTTAAGATCAGGTTAAATGCCATCTTCAACAATGTTTTAGTTATATCACATCAACAGTTCACTGATCTGTGATGGCTGTCTGACAAATAAGGGAAACCCTGTTCTGACATTCAACACATCTGCGGCAGAAATGTTTTGCAAAAATATGGAAAATCTCTTAAAATGAAAGTACAATGTCTCCAACCATGGTCTGCTGTAGATGCGTTGAAATGTGTCTGCATGTTTGAAAGGGTGTGCACCTTTGGGAAGTTGATACTTTAACTGTTTATAGGATATTAAATTTTAAGCCGAGCTATTTTGATCATCCTGTGTTCGGCACCTGTTGACTGATGTAAGTCAATCGTTTGTTGTGCATCAACAATTTCTCCTTTTACCACTTGGTCCATTGCAGCCAAACTTCACACAAACTTTGGCTGCTGGGTCATCAAAAAGGGGGAGGTGGGGATAACATAACTTAAAGAATCTTCCACTCAGAAACAAATTAACGGAACTTTGCTGATTCCCTCCAAGAATTGTGAAAAGGACTGAATTCTATGCAAGACGGTTTGCCATGTCAACAGGAAGGAATCATTTTATAAATCTTTAAATAGGATCTCCTGGGCAAATTTTTAACTAACTACTTAGAAAAGTTATTTTCAGAATTGCAATAACCTGTTTTTCTTTCTATTTGTATAAAGTATAGACTGTAAAAAGCTTCTTGTCCAAAGGTAATAGCTCAATTTAAAAATTATTTGGCACAAACGTTCCATTGGTGACCCGTCAATTATCCTGGCCCACTGGATCAGACCATAACTTTAGTGCATCAGCCCTTTATAATAGATCTACATTCAACAATTTGACTTCTATTGCAGTTCTTTTCAATCATGCCAGCAATATAGGGCCATCATGGTTCTCTTGTTTTCAATGTCATTTATTTTGAAAACATGAGAAAAAATTATGGTATGAATGGAAATATGAAGGCATTAATCCTTTGTCCACATTGTTTTCAATATTTATCTGTGTCATGTAGAGAATTTATGTTATTCAAAATTGAGATTGCTTCTCTGCACAGGGGGCTCTAAAGTTGCCATGTAAGGTAAACACATCGGTACTAATGTAGCAAAACATTGTGGGAAGAAAGCATTGCACAAATCTATATTACAAGATACATCCAATATTTTAGAAGTCTTTAGAAGTCTAGTTTTCTATTCAAATATTTTCAAACCTATTGACACTTTCATATATAAGAGGAAATGGATCAACAAAATGTTTTGTCATTTCAGACAAAAAGAGGAGAGTTCCACAGATGACCCTGACCACCCTACTGTGTCAACACTTTTCTCTCTTCCCACAGTTAACATAGAACATATACCACTGTCGGTGGATTTAAAACTGCCAGCGTTTGGCAGTGTCAAACAGTTGTTACCTGTGTGCTACCAGATTACAAATCGGACTGGTTATCCACAGGAAGTAGAAGTGAACATGGAGGCCAGTGATTCCTTTATGTTTGCTGGGAATAAACAGGTATACATGTTAAAAATAATAATAAATGTAAAAAGCATTCAAGAAGCCTCTTGTATACAATCTACATGTAAATCTCAAAGTATGAATGAGCAAATTGACTGTTTTCTACATGGGTAAAAATATATGCTTATGTTTGTTTTCTTGTAGCAATGCTTATATAAATCTTAAGAAAAGCAAAGACATTGTTTGAGCAAAGATATTATATTTCCAACCTCTGATGAAAAGTTAATGGAAATTATTTACAAAATAATTAATATTTTTTTAGCTCACCTGAGCACGAAGTGTTGAAGGCAAGTTATTGTGATCGCCTTTTGTCCATCCATCAGCATCTTCTCCTCAGTAACTGGTGGGTCAATTGGGATGAAACTTCACAGAAAGCATCCTCTCAATGACCTCACCAGAATTCCTTAATAATATTGAAGAAAGGCTATTTTGCCTTATATGGCTATAGTGAAAACTTAAAAATTCTTCTTCTCCTCCGACTTCTTGGGTGTCCCACTATCAGATTCCACCAAGCCATGTTGATTGGTCGAAAAACATGGCCGCCAGGAGGCGGGGCTATTTTGCCTTATATGGCTATAGTGAAAACTTAAAAATTATTCTTCTCCTCCGACTTCTTGGGTGTCCCACTATCAGATTCCACCAAGCCATGTTGATTGGTCGAAAATCATGGCCGCCAGGAGGCGGGGCTTTTTTACCTATATGGCTAAAGCGAAAACTATTGCCGCCAGGGGGCAAGGCTTATATGGCTAAAGAGAAGAAAAAAATAAAATCAGGTGAGCGATCCAGGGCCATCATGAACCTCTTGTTAAGTAATTTTGTAGAATTTTTCCTGTGGTAACCCTCTATCAGATTCTTTCTAGCCATGTTGATTGGTTGAAAAACATGGCCACCAGTTGGCAGAGCTGTTTTGCCTTATATGGATGGCTATATTGAAAACTTAAAAATCTTCTCTGACGAAAGTATTTGGCCGATTTTCAAATAATTTTGTAGAAATGTTCCTTGGGTGACTCTCTATCAGATTCCACCAAGCCAGGTCGATTTGTCTTAAAATATGGCTGCCAGGGGGTGGGGCTGTTAGCCTTATATTGACTTAATTGAAAACTTTAAAAATCTTTTCCTCCAAGACTATTTGGCCGATTTTCAAATAATTTTGCAGAAATGTTCCTTGGGTGACAAAACATATTGGCAAAATCGTGACAAATCTCCATAAACAAGAGTTTATGAACTATTAAAAAGAGTTGAAAACATTGTGACAAATGGAAAAATTGCTCATTATCAATTTTTCTGTTTGCCACAATGTTTTCAAAAGTCGTCTGCTGCAGAGGCGTCAAAAAGCGTCTGTATGTCGGAAAAGGGGGTTAATATAGCATAGTTATGTGGCCATTTATTTCAAAACACCTGAAGGCCAGTTTATGTGCTACATGTACATGGCTTTATGATAATAACGTTTGTCCATGTCTATGCCTATGTTGTAATCTTGTTTTCCAATCATTGTTGTTATTAACCTTATAAAACTTATAGCTAGTTAACCCTTTCCCTCATACGACAATTCTGCAGCAGAAGACTTTGAACATGTTTTGTCAAAAAATAGAAAATCTCTATGATAATGGATAACCTAAGACTAAAAGTGGAAAACATTGTGTCAAAAGGAGAAATTGCTCGTTTTTTTCCTTCTTTTTTCACTATGTTTTCAAAAAGCCGTCTGCTGCAGAGGCGTCAGAAAGCGTCTATATGAGGCAAAGGGTTAATACCCAAAGTTGACCTCTTTCTCGCACCCATTTGATCTTTCACAGACATCTTTTATGCTAAGTTATATTCACTTTTTCAGGTACATTTTAGAGTGTTGCCAGGGAAACCATATCACATGACCTATAACTTATTCCCATTGGTTGCTGGTCATGTGATGCTTCCCAAGATGCATCTGAACATGCAGAGATATCCAGGTACTATGGATACCATTATACAGAAAATGCTTCCAACTCATATATTTATAAAGGTAAATTCATTATCTTTTTCTTTTTTATAACTTATATGTTTTGCAGTCATTTACCTGCTGCAATAGTTTTAGTCGTCTGCTTTGAATACAGTTGACTATTTACAGTTGTGCCAACTGGTGAGATAGTCAAGAAAACATCAGTGATATCAAGCGGTTTATCAGAGTCTGTGGTTGAAGATATAATACCTATGACACCTTTGATGATGTCAATTTCAGATTATAGACAACAATTTGTTTTGGAACACAATAGTATTACACTTCCCCTTGAATTCTGCATATGTGAATATCATTTCTGCTGCAGAAGCGTCTATATGAGGGAAGGGGTAATAAGTTGTATCAGTGATGATAACACTTGATATCACACAGAGAAGGAACAAATAGTCCCTCTATACTGCTACTATATACTATTAAGTTTGCCTTATTTCTCTTTTTTAGCCTCTCGGAAAAACCCTGTCAGTTGGTCAAAAGTGAAGGAATATAGACTTTTATGACAGTTATTCTTTTGTTACTGAAATTATTTACGGGACAGAAGTTGTGCAATTTCGAACATTTTATTATAAAGTTTATAACATTCATTTTTTGTGCTGCAGTGGATGCTTTTTAACCCTTTCCATGATTTCATAATCATAGACCTTGAGTATCAGACGTCTTATTCAGAAGAGGACATGTAAAACACCATGGAAAAGGGATAATTTGAGAACATTTTAACAAGAAGGGACATTGTTCATGATGAACAATTTCTCCTTTTGTCACAATGTTTTCAATCTCATTTAATAAATGTTACTTAATTTATAGAGAGTTTCCATATATTCAATTAAATGTTGAAGTCATCTGATATAGATTTGTTGTATGTGGGAAACGGTTAATTTTACTTTTAAACTTCCCCTGAATTTCTGTGAAAATAGTTATCTTCCCTGGTTTTTGAGAAGCTCTCACATGTTTATGGACCAGATATGCTTACATAATGATGATGGAGTAGCGAGCAATGGTGACTAAGATTAGAATGCACAGAAGTACAGACTGGGCTTGTCCTGCATTGTTCCAAATCAAAGAATTTCAAGATACGCATTCCATGAAACGCAAATGTTGTGAAAAGCTGTACAGTGGGACAAGGGTTAAAATATTAGCTTATCTCAACTGTGAATTGCAAAGCTTTATTTCTTCTAAGTCCTTGCCATTAACCCTTTACCACATACAACACAGCAGACAACTTTGAAAACATTTTGTTAGACATTTGGTTTACCTCTAAAAACTAAAGTTTCATCATTAAATAGAGTTGAAAACATTGTGGCAAAAAGAGAAATTGCTCATTATGAGCAATTTCTTCTTTTGCCACAATGTTTTCTAAGATTGTCTGCTGCAGAGGCATCAGAAAGCGCCCGTATGTTGGAAATGGTTCAGCAGATTTTTCTGTTAAATTGAAACTTTAAATTCCTGTTCTAGGAAAACATACATTAATGTGTTTGCGCCATGTGTAGATTTAGATCTGCAAAGGGCATCCATGTCATCCAATTTAAGTTTGCTTCAATTGTCAGATGGTTCCAATACATAATCAGATCAGACTGTGTGATCGTTTTAGAAATCTTTGACTATGAGTTTGTTAACGATATTTTGGTGGTCATATGCAGTACGTTAATAATCACGTATTTGGAAAACTGGAAGTATTATTGTCATGTATATGTTACGTTATAAATTTAGATTGGGGAAGAGAAATAACTTTTAAGAGCATTTTCTCAGATTTTCTGTGTTTTTACTAGTTAGCTGCAGAGGCATAAAGAGAATGAAGGAATGAATGTTTAAGTTATAACAATTGATGTGTCATTGAATATAGCCATTATTTTCTGTCCTCATGGACAATGAATACCTCTCTGATAACACAGAATTACAGTTTGATATAACCCAAAGTCCTCCATAGGGTTAGCTGCAAAGACACTGTGTAAACATACATGTATATGTATACCACATGACAATGCTTGTATCCGATCTAATATACCCATTACATATTTCTTAATATGTAGCATATGTAATATAACTTGACCGAATCACTATTTTGTATATATATATTGTGATGTTTATTTTGACGATGAACCATATGTATTCAAGTCAAAGAGTAAAGATTGTTCTTTTCTGTTTTATATACACATAATTAAGTTATGGTGTATCTAACGGGTGATAAGTATGTGTAACTGACCTGTTTCAAAGACAAAAACAACAACTGTATCTAGTACTATTCTATATGGGACAGTCCAAAGTGCAAGGACCATACATTCCATTTGATGTAGGGTTGAAGATAATTGTATTTATTTCTTTAATGCTTAGTTGTTCAGTTATTTATGTAGAAAATTGTATTAATATTAAATTGCTTGAATACTCCTGAAATGTTACTATGAGTGTTATTTTTTTACCAAGCTAAATTCAATTTGGCCAGTTGAATTGATGTTCAGGGAATGAGTTCGGGAGAACTCGTCGAACTGCAAACTCGTCGTACTAGTAATATATAGTAACCATTAGGAGAACTCGTTGACTTAAGGATTATATAGTACTTTACAATCTATATCCATATGACGGTGTTAGTGTTAATGTAAGGTGTTAATTGACCAATATTGGATTGAAAAAATAACAACAAATTCAATTAGTTTTAAAATATTATGGTTTTTAGCTCGACTATTCGAAGAATATGAGAGCTATACTACTCACCCTGGCGTCGGCATCGGCGTCGGCGTCGCCGTCGGCGTCCACGTCACACTTTGGTTAAGGTTTTGCATGCAAGTTCTTAAATACTACATGTATTGCATTGAAACTTTCTACAACCCTACCAAACTATCACACCAATGTAGATTATCAAGTTAGATAACTCTATCCTGCATTTTATGCAAGTTATGGCCCTTTTTTACTTAGAAATTCTGGTTAAAGTTTTGCGTGCAACTAAAGTAAGAGTCCATATCTCAGTATTTAATTGATGCATTGCATTGAACCTTTATACAACCCTACCCAACTATCACCCCTATGTAGATTATCAAGTTAGATAACTCTATCCTGCATTTTATGCAAGTTATGGCCCTTTTTTTACTTAGAAATTCTGGTTAAAGTTTTGCGTGCAACTAAATTAAGAGTCCATATCTCAGTATTTACTTGATGCATTGCATTGAAACTTTCTACAACCCTACCCAACTATCACACCTGTGTAGATTATCATCTGAGATAACTCTATCCTGCATTTTATGCAAGTTATGGCCCTTTTTTTACTTAGAAATTCTGGTTAAAGTTTTGCATGCAACTAAATTAAGAGTCCATATCTCAGTATATACTTGATGCATTGCATTGAACCTTTATACAACCCTACCCAACTATTACACCTATGTAGATTAACAAGTTAGATAACTCTATCCTGCATTTTATGCAAGTTATGGCCTTTTTGGACTTATAAATTCTGGTTAAAGTTTTGCATGCAACTACATTAAGAGTCCATATCTTAGTAACTACTTGATGCATTCCATTGAAAGGTTATACAACCCTATCTAACCATCAAACCCATGAAAATAATCATGTTAAATAACACTATCCTGCATATAATGCAAATTATCACCCACTAAGAAATTGTGGTTAATGTTTTGCATGCAACTACATTAGAGTCCATTATCTCGGTAACTTAAATAAGCGGTGGAATAGTCGAGCGCGCTGTCCTCCGACAGCTCTTGTTATTAGCTCCACTGGCTGAAAGCCAGTCGAGCTTATGTCATGGCGAATTGTCCGTCGTGCGTGCGTTAACTTTTTCCTTTAAACAACTTCTTCTCACTAACCACTTGGCCAATTTGGTTGAAACTTCATAGGAAGCATCCTCTCAATGTCCTCTCTTAAATTCCTTCAAATGTTTTTGATCCATCCATAATTCTGGTTTCCATGGCAACCAAAAGAAAAAAATAGTGAAAACTTAAAAAATCTTCTTCTCTGAAAGTGTCAGGCCGATTTTCAAATAATTTGTTAGAAATGTTCCTTGGGTGACCCTTTATTAGATTCCTTCAAGAAATGTTGATTGGTCGAAAAACATGGTCGCCAGAGGGCGGGGCTATTTTGCCTTATATGACCATAGTGAAAACATAAAAAATCTTCTTCTCTGAAAGTGTTGAGCAGATTTTCAAATAATTTTGTAGAAATGTTCCTTGGGTGACCCTCTATCAGATTCCTTCAAGCCATGTTGATTGGTAAAAAAACATGGCCACCGGAGGGCGGGGCTATTTTTTGCCTTATACGGCTAAAGAGAGAATTAAAAAAATCTTCTCCTCCGAAAGTGTCAGGCTGATTTTTAAATAATTTTGTAGAAATGTTCCTTGGGTGACCCTTTATTAGATTCCTTCAAGAAATGTTGATTGGTCGAAAAACATGGTCGCCAGAGGGTGGGGCTATTTTGCCTTATATGACCATAGTGAAAACTTAAAAAATCTTCATCTCTGAAAGTGTTGAGCAGATTTTCAAATAATTTTGTAGAAATGTTTCTTGGGTGACCCTCTATCAGATTCCTTCAAGCTATGTTAATTGGTTAAAAAACATGGCCGCCGGAGGGCGGGGCTATTTTGCCTTATACGGCTAAAGAGAGAGCTTAAAAAATCTTCTCCTCCGAATGTGTCAGGCTGATTTTCAAATAATTTTGTAGAAATGTTCCTTGGGTGACCCTTTATTAAATTCCTTCAAGAAATGTTGATTGCTGGAAAAACATGGCCGCCAGGGTCGGGGCTATTATGGCTTATATAGCTATAGTGTAAACTTAAAAAATCTTCTTCTCCGAAAGTGTTCAGCCGATTTTCAAATAATTTTGTAGAAATGTTCATTGGGTGACCCTCTATCAGATTCCTTCAGGCCATGTTGATTGGTTGAAAAATATGGCCGCCAGAGGGCGGGGCTATTTTGCTCTATATGGCTATGGTGAAAACTTAAAATATCCTCTCCGAAAGTGTCATGCCGATTTTCAAATAATTTTGCAGAAACATTCCTTGGGTGACCCTCTATCAGATTCCTACAAGCCATGTTGATTGGTTGAAAAATATGGCCGCCATGGGGTGGGGCTATTTTGCCTTATATGGCTATGGTGAAAACTTAAAATATCCTCTCCTCCGAAAGTGTCATGCCGATTTTCAAATAAGTTTGCATAAACATTCCTTGGGTGACACTCTACAAGATTCCTTTAAGCCATGGTGGTTGGTATAAAATATGGCCACTAGGGGGCAGGGCTGTTTGGAGATTTGATTTTGCCTTATGGCCGTGGAGCGATACTGGCCCTCTTGGGCCTCTTGTTCATATATTTAACGTGTTTGTAAGTTAACCATTTAAATCATTTATTTTTCATTTTTCATTAACAGAATAAAATTAGTATATAAAATGTTTAAATATATGTTTCCTAAATATATATATAGTATTAACACTTGTTTGTCAACATTATTTACAGTATAAACACTTTAGTCTAATTAATCACACATCTTCTTCGTGTATTCGGTCGTTACTGCCAATGGTTGCAAGTCATGATATCCTGCTACACGTCCTCAACAACATTTTATGAATTTCTCAATTTGTCACAATGTTTTCAACTCTTTTAAATATATAAATTTTAAAAGCTCCACAAGTGTAAATAGTGAATATATTTTTTGTTACAATGTTTTCAACTATTTTAAATAAGAACATTTTATGAATTTCTCAATTTGTCACAATGTTTTCAACTGTTTTGATCCTTTTATTACCTCATAGCCCAAGGTAACAGGTTCTTTTGGCCTTATTTTATGTCGCTGGTAATTGGCAGCTCTGACCAGGTTGGAGGGTTTCGGCAAGTTGAAACTGTCTACACTTATACATTCCTTCATGACGGTCTCTACGATCTCGGGAGCAGATCTGTAAACATTAGCCCTGGCACGCTCTTTAACCTATTGCACGAACACACATATATATATTACACACTTTTATAGTTTAACTCGTTCCCTCAAAAGACAATTATGCAGCAGACAACTTTGAACATATTTTGTCAAAAATCTTTATAATTAAATGGTTAACCTATGACGAACACACACATATATATATTACAGACTTTTATAGTTTAACCCGACGAAAAGTGGAAAAGATTGATGTCCTTTACGTATGCCACAATGTTTTCACATTTTTCAAGCGTCTGATATAATTTAAACGTTAATTACCTTAACAGAAATGATAACATTTTTCAAAACGTCTGGTGATGGGGCATGGTTGTGTCCGTCTAAACTTGGCGTAAATAATTCGCTGAACTGCTTAACGTTGGCATAGCACTTCTTGTTTTTTCCCCTAACTGTACACGTCCAGTATGTACGATCACGCACTATTTTCTGAATAATTAAACATCAATACATGTTACCACCAATTAAGTATATATTTATACTGTATGTGAAACCATTACTGCGACATTTGAAATCAAAGAGTAAAAATATGGAAACTTTCGGTATGTTTATATATATATTGTATGTGTAACCATAACTGCGACATTTGAAAACATAGAGTAAAAATATGGAAACTTTCGGTATGTTTATATATATAGTATGTGTAACCATAACTGCGACATTTGAAAACATAGATTAAAAAAAAATGGAAACTTTCGGTATGTTTATATATATATTGTATGTGTAACCATAACTGCAACATTTGAAAACATAGAGTAAAAATATGGAAACTTTCGGTATGTTTATATATATATTGTATGTGTAACCATAACTGCAACATTTGAAAACATAGAGTAAAAATAAGTTATAGTTATAGTATGGAACTTCTGGGTAAGATATCTTACCCTAACACTGTATGTGTACCCATTGCTGCTGACAAGTTTTCTTCTACCACGTTGAGTAGCGTTCTCTACAATGTTATAGCTGGTAGGTGTGTCTATAGGGACTTCGTCATCAAGGACTGCATCAGACATAGATTCGTCTAGTGGAGTGCGTGGAAGTGCGAAATTTCGATCACCTATGTCGAATGTTCTGTCAGCGATTGTTGTATTAATGGGAAGTGTATTGTCTGGCAGAGCGACGTTTGGATCATCCATGTTTAACGTTCCATCTTCAACATCTGATATATCAGCAAGAGCCATGTTGAACGCTCTACACCGTTCACATACCCAGTCTAACTGTAAGGTTCCCCGAACCATTGCTTTATATTGTTCGGACGTCACTCCGGTAGTATCTCCTGTTGATATTAAATTTGTTTTCATGTAATATAACTCAAGTTGTCCTTTATATATTTATATAACTGAAATTATATGTGTTTTACCGCGTTTATATAACTTAAACGGCTCCATTTCTTACATTATTAAAACTTGTCGGATGTTTTCACGCTTCATCACATTCACTCTCTCATACATTATGTATGTGTTTTATTCCAGTCTTAAGAGGAATTACTTAAATAATGTAGGAAGAGAAGAAGTCGTTTATTATGTGTGTGTGTAAACGACGGCTCCATTTCTGACATTAATTAAACTTGTCAGATGTTTTCACGCTTCTTCGTTCATTCTGATCTTAAGAGGAATTACTGTTTTAATGTTGGAAAAGAAGAAGTCGTTTATTATAAACGACGGCTCCATTTCTGACATTATTTTAACTTGTCAGATGTTTTCACGCTTCATCGTTCATTCTGATCTTAAGAGGAATTACTGTTTTAATGTGGGAAAAGAAGAAGTCGTTTATTATAAACGACGGCTCCATTTCTGACATTATTTTAACTTGTCAGATGTCTTCACGCTTCATCGTTCATTCTGATCTTAAGAGGAATTACTGGTTTAATGTGGGAAAAGAAGAAGTCGTTTATCATAAACGACGGCTCCATTTCATAAATTATGTTAACTTGTCAGATGTTTTCAAATTCATCGTTTTATTCTGGTCTTAAGAAGAATTACTGAAATAATGCAGGAAAAGAAGAAGTCATTCGTTATTAAGGACGTCTTTATTTCTTACATTATTTCAACTCTTCTTTTTAATCACATTCACTTATCCTTTTGCTGATTTGATATTATATGAACATTAAATAGAAGGGGGAAGAGCGATAGAGAGAGTGAGAGAGATACAGACAGACAGAGACAGAAGTGAGAGAGAGAAAGAGATATAGAGGGAGAAATAATAAATTCTTACCGTTTTTGCAGACACGATGCTGCCAGCAACTGCAACTGTCGCAGCATATTGCATGCATTCGTTCGCTAACCCTGCTGGAACAACTAATACACACATACACATTCATTTCAAATATTTCTGAGAAATAACTTTTCTTGGGATTTTTTTTTATATATATATGGGCAATGAATACAAAGTGAAACAAACAGAGGGTATAACAAAAGACAAACATCAATTTTTTATTTTCACATGTATTTTTAATGAGCAATTAACATGATGTATGATTAAAGCCGACTGTCCATTAAATATTTCTTTAATAATTTACACCAGACTACACACCTATAAGAAGTATGCCGACAATCATCCACAAAACACGCGGCACATAACGTAATTAAATGACGAATCAATTTCAATATAATTATAAGTAGTTATTATAAACAAACATCTTATTGTTAAATTAAAGTTTTTAACATATATTTAACTTCAAAGTTACTATACTCGATAAGTATCCTTACTAAGTATATAGTACTATATATTCATTAGGTCGACGAGATCTCCTAATGGTTACTCTATATTACTAGTACGACGAGTTTGCAGTTCGACGAGTTCTCCTGCACCCCAGATGATCTGTTTTCCCAATATGAAATTTTAAGGGCTTTGAACATTCCCAAAGGAAATATACCTCTAACATCTAAGAAGTTGCTCATGATCAGCATTTTTAGCTCAACTTTTCGAAGATAAGGCTAGTTATCTTTCTCGCCTCGGCGTTGGCGGAGGAGTAACACATTGGTTACGTTTTTATACCAACTCACTTTTTAAGGAAAATCTTGTTAACACTGAAGGCTGCATTTTTAGTTCACCTGAGCACAAAGTTCTCGAGGTGATTTATTGTGATCGCCTTTTGTTCGGCGTGCGTCTGTCAACATCTTCTCCTTAGTAACCAGTGGGTCAATTGGGATGAAACTTCACAGAAAGCATCCTCTCAATGGCCTCCCTAGAGAACTCCTTCAAATGTTTGGGATCCATGCAGAATTCTTGTTTCCATGGCAACAAAACGAAAACAACATTAAAATTATTCTTCTCCCAAACGGGTTGGCAGATTTTCAAATAATGTTGTAGAAATGTTCCTTAGGTGACCCACTATCAGATTCTTTCAAGCAATGTTAATTGGTCAAAAATCATGGCCTCCATTTGCGGGGTTATTTTGCCTTATATGGCTAAAGTGAAAACTTAAAAATTCTTCTCCTCCGAAAGTGTCAAGCCGATCTTAAATAATTTTGTATAAATGTTCCTTAGGTGACCCACTATCAGATTCCTCTAAGCTATGTTGATTGGTTGAAAAATATGGCCGCCACAGGGCATGGCTATTTTGTCTTGCATGGCTATAATGAAAACTTAAAAATCTTTTCCTTTGAAAGTGTCAGGCTGTTTTTCAAATAATTCTGTAGAAATGTACCTTGGCTGACCCTCAATCAGGTTCCTTCAAGTCATGTTGATTGGTCAAAAAACATGGCCTCCAGGGGCGGGGCTGTTTTGCCGTATATGGCTCAAGTGAAAACTTAAAAATCTTCTCCTTTGAAAGTGTCAGGATGATTTTCTAATAATTGTAGAAATCTACCTTGGGTGACCCTCTATCAGATTCCTTCAAGTCATGTTGATTGGTCAAAAAACATGGCCTCCAGGGGGCAGGGCTTTTTTGCCATATATGGCTATAGTGGAAACTTAAAAAATCTTCTCCTCCGAGTATTTCAAGCCACGTTGATTGGTCAAAAAACATGGCCGCCAGGAACGGGGCTTTTTTTGCGCTATATGGCTATAGTGGAAACCTAAAAATCTTCTCCGAAGGTGTGAGGCCGATTTTCAAATAATGTTGTAGATATGTTCCTTGGGTGACCCCCTATCATATTTCTTCAAGCCATGTTGATTAGTCAAAGCACATGGCCGCCAGGGGTGGGGCTTTTTTTGCCTTATATAGCTATAGTGGAAATTTAAAAAATCTTCTCCGAAAGTGTAAGGCCGATATTCAAATAATTTTGTGGAAATGTTCCTATTTCAGATTCCTTAAAGCCATGTTGATTGGTCAAAAAACATGGCGCCAGGATCGGGGCTTTTATTGCGTTATATGGCTATAGTGGAAACTTAAAAATCTTCTTCTCCGAAAGTGTCTGGCCGATTTGTAGAATTGTTTCTTGGGTGACACTCAAGCCATGTTGAATCGTAAAAAAGATACATGGCCCCCCCATTTTTGAATAATTTTGTAGAAATGTTCCTTGGATGACCCTCTTTGAGATTGTTATTGGTAAAATAACCATGGTCTCAAGGAGGCAGAGCAAATCACTTTGCATTATACAGGTGAGCCATCATGGCTCTATTGTTTGTTTCAGCATCTTCACATTTGGATTGAATGTTTGTCTTAATGATATCTTGACCAAATTCGAATCTGGGTCATATTGGGTTAAAAAACTAGGTCACTGGGCCAAATTGAAGGAAACTATTGTTAAAACTCCGGAGGTCGCGTTTTTACTTTGAGCAAGTTGAGACTTTGTCAGAGTGGATGTCTTGACGATTGCTAGTCCATGTTCATATATGGGTCATATCAGGAAAAAAGAAAAAAAAGTCCAAATGAGGGAAATTCTTGTTAACACTCTGGAGGTTGCATTTTCAATCTTGGTCAGAATGTTTGTCTTTATGTGTTTTGCATTGGAAATCACATTGCATAATTCAGGTGAGCGATCATGGCCCTCTTGTTATCAAAACTATTAGAAATATTGCTATGAAACTTTGAACAATTGTTCATCATCATTACCCCCGTCAACAGACAAGAGTACATAACTCTGTCAAGGTTTTTGTAAGAATTATGGTTCTTTTTGACTTATAAAGTACTTTGCTTATAAATAATAGGATAAAGTACTTGGTTGTGTTTTCTGTACAGACCCCCAAAACATGTTTTATTGGCAAGAACGAAAACGTCGAGCGCGCTGTTCTCCGTCAGCTCTTGTTTCTTTCCCAACATTGTTTTTAAAAGTCGTCTGCCGCAAAGGCATCGAACATGAACCACCTAGAACATACTGGTGCGTGTAATTATGAGATGTGCCTAAACCAACTCGATGCCATCTTAACCACGCCTAATGAAACCAGACATTGGGAGGTTTCGAAATGTAAGACAATTATTAACAGACAGCATGCTTGAATAGTCAGTCTTTACCGTTTTGAGACTTTCGTGATACTAGACCATCACTGCCGACACGTTATAGCCTGATCTGACCTCACACAGGCTCAGATTGATCACTATCTTTCCAGGCTAGCAAACACTTCAGATCGTTTTATTTTTGACTTGCGCGAATAGAAAGGAGACCGATTAAAGTTTGTGGTATCTATAGCATTCACAGGTGGTTATATTGCCTTTAGCGCAACTTGCACATACATGATATATATTCATATTTGAGCCGCGACGAGAACACTAACATTGTGGACTCTGCGTAAAGTATCGACCGGATCAGCCTCTTGTGGATTTTCAATTTCATGAATCATTACTCTATACCTTTAGTGTCCACAATGTTGTTTTCTCGCGGAACTTCTCATATATATATACATATAGTTTTGTTCATCGTAAAAGAGAACCTTACGACCAAGATGAATTGTGAATGCTGAAACGTTTTGCCAGATAAAAACAATATAAGTATTATCAACACGGTGCCTGCAGCTGTATCTATGTTTTCATGAAAATCCCCTTAGGAAACGAATCCATGGGATCTTTTCATAAATGAGCTGCGCTTCATAACATCACACCATAAGGTATTTGCGACCCGTGTCAATTCAAATCCTATCACAAACTTTTTTAGCCTTTCTGACAGGTAGTTTTTATCATGACCAGAGAGCACGTTCACAACTGAGTCATTCCACGAGAAAACCAACATTATAGACTGCGTAATGCATCGACTCAGATCAGCCTGCGCAATCCGCGCAGGCTAATCCGGGCCGACACATTGCGTCTCAGAGGGAAAGAGGTATAGAATAATGATTCCTGAAACAGAAAATCCACAGGAGGCGAAAAGTGTCTGTCCGGGTTAGCCTGCGCTGCATGCTTAGGCTGATCTGGTCCGATACTTTACGCAGAGTACATGATGTTAGTTTTCTCGTTTGTTTACTTGCCACAAATACATGCACCATTGGGGATCCATTATATACCGAACCTACCCACCGAGGATGATGAAAGCTTGATATCTTCCATTTTTTGCCCGGAAGATATACCCTTTCTCACATGCAACAAATCTGTAGCAGGCGAGACTCATAAAAAACATCAAAGGATAATGATTCAATACTGTTGAAAATATTCTGGCAATAGCAGAAAATGGCGAGTTCGACCCCGTCCGCAACAGTCTTCTAGAGTGCCTTATCATCGGTAAAGTTTGACATTGGGACAGTTTTAAATAGCAACAAACGTTATCTGGAACGTTAAATTTGATTGGTTGAGGTACGTCCGATCAAAACGAGGGCGATAATTTCCTCTACCCGTGGTCATATAGGAATGTTCAACGAGGAACCTGTTTATCTTGTAGAGGGCCTTTGTAAAAGACATATTCTGTGTGGAAAAGCAGCCAGTTGCTTGGAACGTATGTTGTGTTGAGTACTCGTATGCGAAAGCCAGGAAACGCATGGGTATGTGAACTAGCCGCCGTGATATGACTGAAAAAATGTTGAAAACTTGCTAGTCACGCAGGGATCATTGATAAGTGTACTTCGGTCGTGATATAACTGAAATACTGTTGAAACAACAACAATAAAATGAAGCAAATCGGAGGAGTAAGTACTCCTCGATACCAATCCTGTTCACGTTAATTTTCTCCAGCAGTTGTTTTAGCATTATATATTTATGGAATATTCTTTGCTAATGAGTATTCAATGGATCAAGATTGGACTAAACGAAAATGCACGCTGATCCTGGTCTACACTTTTTTCTTAAAGGCAAGCATACAGTGATAAGCAAAAGCTGTTACTTTAACAGTTTCACAGTTGCAGACGCATGTGTAGCAGACATACGACTAAAAAGCATAATAGAAACGCATTAACCATTTAGTATCCAAACATTCATTAATCGTTTACCGACAGGTGCTCGATCAGTGCAAGTCAACTATGTCAGGTAAAGAAAGGCACGGCTAATGTATACATTCTTAGTGGAGAAACATGGGTGATCCATAAGTAAACACGCCTTCTTGGAACACGTTTATTATCTGTTTGGTGTTATGACCAGAACTGAACTCCAGCATTAACCCTTTCCCACCACAACAAATCTGCAGTAGACGACTTTGAAAACATAGTGACAAAAAGCTGAAAAATCTCCATAAAAGATAGCTTAGTTGTGAAATGAAGTTGAAAACATTGTGGCCAAAGGAACAATTTCACCTTCGCCCACAATGTTTTCAAAAGTCATCTGCTGCTATTGCGTAAAAATGCGTTTGCAGTAGGAAAAGGGTTAAAGCTCAAGAGTTGATAGCACACATATACTGAACAATGAATAAATACATACATTTCAATATTACATTAATAAGTTCAAGATTTAGTGGGGTCTTACATTCAGCAATAGCTCACATATTATGACTGGTGGATGTTTCACTGTTTGCTAGCCTGGCATTGAACTAGCTGTACTGACATGTTGACTTCCAAATGGTTTAGTGTTAGAGCCTCCTCCCCGGGTCCGAGTGATTGCGGGTTCGATCCCTGGTCCGGTCAAACCAAATACTTTAACTCTTTCAGCGCCAAAGGCAGTATTCAGGCTTTTACAAACAATACTGATTCAGGTGAGTCAACTCGTAAGGAGCTGTCTCAACTGAAATCAGCATTGTTTGCCTTTTTAGTTATCAAAATAATCAAAACTTTGATTACATGAAGAATGGAGACGCCCGATGTTGAACATGGAGGGGTCTACTTTAAACAATTTGGCGCTGAAAGAGTTAAACATGATAGTAATTGGCTATCCTCCTTGGTGCTCGGGATTGTGAAGTTAGCAGTACGACTGTCTCGCTGGTGTCAGTACGGTTGGATTGTGAAGTTAGCAGTACGACTGTCTCGCTGGTGTCAGGACGGTTGGATTGTGAAGTTAGCAGTACGACTGTCTCGCTGGTGTCAGGACGGTTGGATTGTGAAGTTAGCAGTACGACTGTCTCGCTGGTGTCAGTACGGTTGGATTGTGAAGTTAGCAGTTCGACTGTCTCGCTGGTGTCAGTACGGTGGGATTGTGAAGTTAGCAGTACGACTGTCTCGCTGGTGTCAGGACGGTTGGATTGTGAAGTTAGCAGTTCGACTGTCTCGCTGGTGTCAGTACGGTGGGATTGTGAAGTTAGCAGTACGACTGTCTCGCTGGTGTCAGGACGGTGGGATTGTGAAGTTAGCAGTTCGGCTGTCTCGCTGGTGTCAGGACGGTGGGATTGTAAAGTTAGCAGTACGACTGTCTCGCTGGTGTCAGGACGGTTGGATTGTGAAGTTAGCAGTACGACTGTCTCGCTGGTGTCAGGACGGTGGGATTGTAAAGTTAGCAGTACGACTGTCTCGCTGGTGTCAGGACGGTTGGATTGTGAAGTTAGCAGTACGACTGTCTCGCTGGTGTCAGGACGGTGGGATTGTGAAGTTAGCAGTTCGACTGTCTCGCTGGTGTCAGGACGGTGGGATTGTGAAGTTAGCAGTTCGACTGTCTCGCTGGTGTCAGGACGGTGGGATTGTAAAGTTAGCAGTACGACTGTCTCGCTGGTGTCAGGACGGTTGGATTGTGAAGTTAGCAGTACGACTGTCTCGCTGGTGTCAGGACGGTGGGATTGTGAAGTTAGCAGTTCGACTGTCTCGCTGGTGTCAGGACGGTGGGATTGTGAAGTTAGCAGTTCGACTGTCTCGCTGGTGTCAGAACGGTCGGGTTGTGAAGATAGCAGTTCGACTGTCTCGCTGGTGTCAGGACGGTGGCATTGTGAATTTAGTTAGCAGTACGACTGTCTCGCTGGTGTCAGGACGGTGGGGTTGTGAAGTTAGCAGTACGACTGTCTCGCTGGTGTCAGGACGGTGGGATTGTGAAGTTAGCAGTTCGACTGTCTCGCTGGTGTCAGGACGGTGAGATTGTGAAGTTAGCAGTTCGACTGTCTCGCTGGTGTCAGGACGGTGGGGTTGTGAAGTTAGCAGTACGACTGTCTCGCTGGTGTCAGGACGGTGGGGTTGTGAAGTTAGCAGTACGACTGTCTCGCTGGTGTCAGGACGGTGGGGTTGTGAAGTTAGCAGTACGATTGTCTCGCTGGTGTCAGGACGGTGGGATTGTGAAGTTAGCAGTACGACTGTCTCGCTGGTGTCAAGACGATGGGGTTGTGAAGTTAGCAGTACGACTGTCTCGCTGGTGTCAGGACGGTGGGGTTGTGAAGTTAGCAGTTCGACTGTCTCGCTGGTGTCAGGACGGTCGGATTGTGAAGTTAGCAGTACGACTGTCTTGCTGGTGTCAGGACGGTTGGAGTGTGAAGTTAGCAGTACGACTGTCTCGCTGGTGTCAGGACGGTGGGATTGTGAAGTTAGCAGTACGACTGTCTCGCTGGTGTGAGGACGGTGGGATTGTGAAGTTAGCAGTTCGACTGTCTTGCTGGTGTCAGGACGGTGGGATTGTGAAGTTAGCAGTACGACTGTCTCGCTGGTGTCAGGACGGTGGGATTGTGAAGTTAGCAGTACGACTGTCTCGCTGGTGTCAGGACGGTGGGATTGTGAAGTTAGCAGTACGACTGTCTCGCTGGTGTCAGGACGGCGGGATTATGAAGTAGCAGTTCGACTGTCTCGCTGGTGTCAGGACGGTGGGATTGTGAAGTTAGCAGTACGACTGTCTCGCTGGTGTCAGGACGGTGGGATTGTGAAGTAGCAGTTCGACTGTCTCGCTGGTTTCAGGACGGTGGGATTGTGAAGTTAGCAGTACGACTGTCTCGCTGGTGTCAGGATGGTGGGATTGTGAAGTTAGCAGTTCGACTGTCTCGCTGGTGTCAGGACTGTGGGATTGTGAAGTTAGCAGTTCGACTATCTCGCTGGTGTCAGGACGGTGGGATTGTGAAGTTAGCAGTTCGACTGTCTCGCTGGTGTCAGGACGGTCGGATTGTGAAGTTAGCAGTTCGACTGTCTCGCTGGTGTCAGGACGGTGGGATTGTGAAGTTAGCAGTTCGACTGTCTCGCTGGTGTCAGGACGGTGGGGTTGTGAAGTTAGCAGTTCGACTGTCTCGCTGGTGTTAGGACGGTGGGATTGTGAAGTTAGCAGTTCGACTGTCTCGCTGGTGTCAGGACGGCGGGATTGTGAAGTTAGCAGTTCGGCTGTCTCGCTGGTGTCAGGACGGCGGGATCGTGAAGTTACAGTACGACTGTCTCGCAGGTGTCTGGACGGTGGGATTGTGAAGTTAGCAGTACGACTGTCTCGCTGGTGTCAGGACGGTGGGATTGTGAAGTTAGCAGTTCGACTGTCTCGCTGGTGTCAGGACGGTGGGATTGTGAAGTTAGCAGTTCGACTGTCTCGCTGGTGTCAGGACGGTGGGATTGTGAAGTTAGCAGTTCGACTGTCTCGCTGGTGTCAGAACGGTCGGGTTGTGAAATTAGCAGTTCGACTGTCTCGCTGGTGTCAGGACGGTGGCATTGTGAATTTAGTTAGCAGTACGACTGTCTCGCTGGTGTCAGGACGGTGGGGTTGTGAAGTTAGCAGTACGACTGTCTCGCTGGTGTCAGGACGGTGGTATTGTGAAGTTAGCAGTTCGACTGTCTCGCTGGTGTCAGGACGGTGAGATTGTGAAGTTAGCAGTTCGACTGTCTCGCTGGTGTCAGGACGGTGGGGTTGTGAAGTTAGCAGTACGACTGTCTCGCTGGTGTCAGGACGGTGGGGTTGTGAAGTTAGCAGTACGACTGTCTCGCTGGTGTCAGGACGGTGGGGTTGTGAAGTTAGCAGTACGATTGTCTCGCTGGTGTCAGGACGGTGGGATTGTGAAGTTAGCAGTACGACTGTCTCGCTGGTGTCAGGACGGTGGGGTTGTGAAGTTAGCAGTACGACTGTCTCGCTGGTTTCAGGACGGTGGGGTTGTGAAGTTAGCAGTTCGACTGTCTCGCTGGTGTCAGGACGGTCGGATTGTGAAGTTAGCAGTACGACTGTCTCGTTGGTGTCAGGACGGTGTGAGTGTGAAGTTAGCAGTACGACTGTCTCGCTGGTGTCAGGACGGTGGGATTTTGAAGTTAGCAGTACGACTGTCTCGCTGGTGTCAGGACGGTGGGATTGTGAAGTTAGCAGTTCGACTGTCTCGCTGGTGTCAGGACGGTGGGATTGTGAAGTTAGCAGTACGACTGTCTCGCTGGTGTCAGGACGGTGGGATTGTGAAGTTAGCAGTTCGACTGCCTCGCTGGTGTCAGGACGGTGGGATTGTGAAGTTAGCAGTTCGACTGTCTCGCTGGTGTCAGGACGGTGGGATTGTGAAGTTAGCAGTTCGACTGTCTCGCTGGTGTCAGGACGGTGGGATTGTGAAGTTATCAGTTCGACTGTCTCGCTGGTGTCAGGACGGTGGGATTGTGAAGTTAGCAGTACGACTGTCTCGCTGGTGTCAGGACGGTGGGATTGTGAAGTTAGCAGTTCGACTGCCTCGCTGGTGTCAGGACGGTGGGATTGTGAAGTTAGCAGTTCGACTGTCTCGCTGGTGTCAGGACGGTGGGATTGTGAAGTTAGCAGTTCGACTGTCTCGCTGGTGTCAGGACGGTGGGATTGTGAAGTTATCAGTTCGACTGTCTCGCTGGTGTCAGGACGGTGGGATTGTGAAGGTAGCAGTTCGACTGTCTCGCTGGTGTCAGGACGGTGGGATTGTGAAGTTAGCAGTACGACTGTCTCGCTGGTGTCAGGACGGTGGGGTTGTGAAGTTAGCAGTTCGACTGTCTCGCTGGTGTCAGGACGATGGGATTGTGAAGTTAGCAGTTCGACTGTCTCGCTGGTGTCAGGACGGCGGGATTGTGAAGTTAGCAGTTCGGCTGTCTCGCTGGTGTTAGGACGGTGGGATTGTGAAGTTAGCAGTACGACTGTCTCGCTGGTTTCAGGACGGTGGGATTATGAAGTAGCAGTTCGACTGTCTCGCTGGTGTCAGGACGGTGGGATTGTGAAGTTAGCAGTACGACTGTCTCGCTGGTGTCAGGACGGTGGGATTGTGAAGTAGCAGTTCGACTGTCTCGCTGGTGTCAGGACGGTGGGATTGTGAAGTTAGCAGTACGACTGTCTCGCTGGTGTCAGGACGGTGGGATTGTGAAGTTCGCAGTTCGACTGTCTCGCTGGTGTCAGGACGGTGGGATTGTGAAGTTAGCAGTTCGACTGTCTCGCTGGTGTCAGGACGGTGGGATTGTGAAGTTAGCAGTTCGACTGTCTCGCTGGTGTCAGGACGGTGGGATTGTGAAGTTAGCAGTTCGACTGTCTCGCTGGTGTCAGGACGGTGGGGTTGTGAAGTTAGCAGTTCGACTGTCTCGCTGGTGTCAGGACGGTGGGATTGTGAAGTTAGCAGTTCGACTGTCTCGCTGGTGTCAGGACGGCGGGATTGTGAAGTTAGCAGTTCGGCTGTCTCGCTGGTGTCAGGACGGTGGGATTGTGAAGTTAGCAGTTCGACTGTCTCGCTGGTGTCAGGACGGTGGGATTGTGAAGTTAGCAGTTCGACTGTCTCGCTGGTGTCAGGACGGTGGGGTTGTGAAGTTAGCAGTTCGACTGTCTCGCTGGTGTCAGGACGGTGGGATTGTGAAGTTAGCAGTTCGACTGTCTCGCTGGTGTCAGGACGGCGGGATTGTGAAGTTAGCAGTTCGGCTGTCTCGCTGGTGTCAGGACGGCGGGATCGTGAAGTTAGGAGTACGACTGTCTCGCTGGTGTCAGGACGGTGGATTGTGAAGTTGTGAGGTTAGCAGTACGACTGTCTCGCTGGTGTCAGGACGGCGGGATTGTGAAGTTAGCAGTACGAGTGTCTCGCTGGTGTAAGGAAGGTGGGATTGTGAAATTAGCAGTACGACTGTCTCGCTGGTGTCAGGACGGTGGGATTGTGAAGTTAGCAGTACGACTGTCTCGCTGGTGTCAGGACGGTGGGATTATGAAGTAGCAGTTCGACTGTCTCGCTGGTGTCAGGACGGTGGTGGGATTGTGAAGTTAGCAGTACGACTGTCTCGCTGGTGTCAGGACGGTGGGATTATGAAGTAGCAGTTCGACTGTCTCGCTGGTGTCAGGACGGTGGGATTGTGAAGTTAGCAGTACGACTGTCTCGCTGGTGTCAGGACGGTGGGATTGTGAAGTTAGCAGTTCGACTGTCTCGCTGGTGTCAGGACGATGGGATTGTGAAGTTAGCAGTTCGACTGTCTCGCTGGTGTCAAGACGTTGGGATTGTGAAGTTAGCAGTTCGACTGTCTCGCTGGTGTCAGGACGGTGGGATTGTGAAGTTAGCAGTTCGACTGTCTCGCTGGTGTCAGGACGGTGGGATTGTGAAGTTAGCAGTTCGACTGTCTCGCTGGTGTCAGGACGGTGGGGTTGTGAAGTTAGCAGTTCGACTGTCTCGCTGGTGTCAGGACGGTGGGATTGTGAAGTTAGCAGTTCGACTGTCTCGCTGGTGTCAGGACGGCGGGATTGTGAAGTTAGCAGTTCGGCTGTCTCGCTGGTGTCAGGACGGCGGGATTGTGAAGTTAGGAGTACGACTGTCTCGCTGGTGTCAGGACGGCGGGATTGTGAAGTTAGCAGTACGACTGTCTCGCTGGTGTCAGGACGGTTGGATTGTGAAGTTAGTAGTTCGACTGTCTCGCTGGTGTCAGGACGGTGGGGTTGTGAAGTTAGCAGTACGACTGTCTCGTTGGTGTCAGGACGGTGGGGTTGTGAACTGTCTCGCTGGTGTCAGGACGGTGAGGTTTTGAAGTTAGCAGTTCGACTATCTCGCTGGTGTCAGGACGGCGGGATTGTGAAATTAGCAGTTCGACTGTCTCGCTGGTGTCAGGACGGTGGGGTTGTGAAATTAGCAGTTCGACTGTCTCGCTGGTGTCAGGACGGTGGGATTGTGAACTGTCTCGCTTGTGTCAGGACGGTGGGGTTGTGAAGTTATCAGTTCGACTGTCTCGCTGGTGTCAGGATGGTGGGGTTGTGAAGTTAGCAGTACGACTGTCTCGCTGGTGTCAGGACGGTGGAATTGTGAAGTTAGCAGTTCGACTGTCTCGCTGGTGTCAGGACGGTGGGATTGTGAAGTTAGCAGTTTGACTGTCTCGCTGGTGTCAGGACGGTGGGGTTGTGAAGTTAGCAGAACGACTGTCTCGTTGGTGTCAGGACGGTGGGGTTGTGAACTGTCTCGCTGGTGTCAGGACGGTGAGGTTTTGAAGTTAGCAATTCGACTATCTCGCTGGTGTCAGGATGGTGGGATTGTGAAGTTAGCAGTACGACTGTCTCGCTGGTGTCAGGACGGTGGGATTGTGAAGTTAGCAGTACGACTGTCTCGTTGGTGTCAGGACGGTGGGGTTGTGAACTGTCTCGCTGGTGTCAGGACGGTGAGGTTTTGAAGTTAGCAGTTCGACTATCTCGCTGGTGTCAGTACGGTGGGATTGTGAAGTTAGCAGTACGACTGTCTTGCTGGTGTCAGGACGGTGGGGTTGTGAACTGTCTCGCTGGTGTCAGGACGGTGCGGTTTTGAAGTTAGCAGTTCGACTATCTCGCTGGTGTCAGGACGGCGGGATTGTGAAATTAGCAGTTCGACTGTCTCGCTGGTGTCAGGACGGTGGGGTTGTGAAATTAGCAGTTCGACTGTCTCGCTGGTGTCAGGACGGTGGGATTGTGAACTGTCTCGCTGGTGTCAGGACGGTGGGGTTGTGAAGTTAGCAGTACGACTGTCCCGCTGGTGTCAGGACGGTGGGATTGTGAAGTTAGCAGTACGACTGTCTCGCTTGTGTCAGGACGGTGGGATTGTGAAGTTAGCAGTTCGACTGTCTCGCTGGTGTCAGGACGGTGGGATTGTGAAGTTAGCAGTTCGACTTTCTCGCTGGTGTCAGGACAGATGGACCAGAAGCTAGCAGTACGACTGTATCGCTGTTGTCAGGACGGTAAGGTTGTGAAGTTAGCAGTACGACTGTCTCGCTGGTGTCAGGACGGTGGGATTGTGAAGTTAGCAGTTCGACTTTCTCGCTGGTGTCAGGACAGATGGACCAGAAGTTAGCAGTACGACTGTCTCGCTGGTGTCAGGACGATGGGGTTGTGAAGTTAGCAGTACGACTGTCTTGCTGGTGTCAGGACGGTGGGTTGTGAAGTTAGCAGTTCGACTGTCTCGCTGGTGTCAGGACGGTGGGATTGTGAAGTTAGCAGTTCGACTGTCTCGCTGGTGTCAGGACGGTGGGATTGTAAAGTTAGCAGTTCGACTGTCTCGCTGGTGTCAGGACGGTGGGATTGTTAAGTTAGCAGTTCGACTGTATCGCTGGTGTCAGGACGGTGGGGTTGTGAAGTTAGCAGTACGCCTGTCTCGCTGGTGTCAGGAGGGTGGGATTGTGAAGTTAGCAGTTCGACTGTCTCGCTGGTGTCAGGACGTTGGGATTGTGAAGTTACAGTACGACTGTCTCGCTGGTGTCAGGACGGTGGGATTGTGAAGTAGCAGTTCGACTGTCTCGCTGGTGGCAGGACGGTGGGATTGTGAAGTTAATAGTACGACTGTCTCGCTGGTGCCAGGACGGTGGGATTGTGAAGTTAGCAGTTCGACTGTCTCGCTGGTGTCAGGACGGTGGAATTGTGAAGTTAGCAGTTCGACTGTCTCGCTGGTGTCAGGACGGTGGGATTGTGAAGTTAGCAGTTCGACTGTCTCGCTGGTGTCAGAACGGTGGGATTGTGAAGTTAGCAGTTCGACTGTCTCTCTGGTGTCAGGACGGTGGGATTGTGAAGTTAGCAGTTCGACTGTCTCGCTGGTGTCAGGATGTGTGGATTGTGAAGTTAGCAGTACGACTGTCCCGCTGGTGTCAGGACGGTGGGATTGTAAAGTTAGCAGTACGACTGTCTCGCTTGTGTCAGGACGGTGGGATTGTGAAGTTAGCAGTTCGACTGTCTCGCTGGTGTCAGGACGGTGGGATTGTGAAGTTAGCAGTTCGACTTTCTCGCTGGTGTCAGGACAGATGGACCAGAAGTTAGCAGTACGACTGTCTCGCTGGTGTCAGGACGGTAAGGTTGTGAAGTTAGCAGTACGACTGTCTCGCTGGTGTCAGGACGGTGGGATTGTGAAGTTAGCAGTTCGACTTTCTCGCTGGTGTCAGGACAGATGGACCGGAAGTTAGCAGTACGACTGTCTCGCTGGTGTCCGGACGATGGGGTTGTGAAGTTAGCAGTACGACTGTCTTGCTGGTGTCAGAACGGTGGGGTTGTGAAGTTAGCAGTTCGACTGTCTCGCTGGTGTCAGGACGGTGGGATTGTGAAGTTAGCAGTTCGACTGTCTCGCTGGTGTCAGGACGGTGGGATTGTGAAGTTAGCAGTTCGGCTGTCTCGCTGGTGTCAGGACGGTTGGATTGTGAAGTTAGCAGTTCGACTGTATCGCTGGTGTCAGGACGGTGGGGTTGTGAAGTTAGCAGTACGACTGTCTCGCTGGTGTCAGGACGGTGTGGTTGTGAAGTTAGCAGTTCGACTGTCTCGCTGGTGTCAGGACGTTGGGATTGTGAAGTTAGCAGTACGACTGTCTCGCTGGTGTCAGGACGGTGGGATTGTAAAGTTAGCAGTACGACTGTCTCGCTGGTGTCAGGACGGTGGGATTGTGAAGTTACCGTACGACTGTCTCGCTGGTGTCAGGACGGTGGGATTGTGAAGTTAGCAGTACGACTGTCTCGCTGGTGTCAGGACGGTGGGATTGTGAAGTAGCAGTTCGACTGTCTCGCTGGTGTCAGGACGGTGGGATTGTGAAGTTAGCAGTACGACTGTCTCGCTGGTGTCAGGACGGTGGGATTGTGAAGTTAGCAGTTCGACTGTCTCGCTGGTGTCAGGACGGTGGGATTGTGAAGTTAGCAGTTCGACTGTCTCGCTGGTGTCAGGACGGTGGGATTGTGGGATTGTGAAGTTAGCAGTTCGACTCTCTCGCTGGTGTCAGGACGGTGGAGTTGTAAAGTTAGCAGTACGACTGTCTCGCTGGTGTCAGGATGGTGAGATTGTGATGTTAGCAGTACGACTGTCTCGCTGGTGTCAGGACGGTGAGATTGTTAAGTTAGCAGTACGACTGTCCCGCTGGTGTCAGGACGGTGGGATTGTGAAGTTAGCAGTACGACTGTCTCGCTTGTGTCAGGACGGTGGGATTGTGAAGTTAGCAGTTCGACTGTCTCGCTGGTGTCAGGACGGTGGGATTGTGAAGTTAGCAGTTCGACTTTCTCGCTGGTGTCAGGACAGATGGACCAGAAGTTAGCAGTACGACTGTCTCGCTGGTGTCAGGACGGTAAGGTTGTGAAGTTAGCAGTACGACTGTCTCGCTGGTGTCAGGACGGTGGGATTGTGAAGTTAGCAGTTCGACTTTCTCGCTGGTGTCAGGACAGATGGACCAGAAGTCAGCAGTACGACTGTCTCGTTGGTGTCAGGACGATGGGGTTGTGAAGTTAGCAGTACGACTGTCTTGCTGGTGTCAGAACGGTGGGGTTGTGAAGTTAGCAGTTCGACTGTCTCGCTGGTGTCAGGACGGTGGGATTGTGAAGTTAGCAGTTCGACTGTCTCGCTGGTGTCAGGACGGTGGGATTGTGAAGTTAGCAGTTCGACTGTCTCGCTGGTGTCAGGACGCTGGGATTGTGAAGTTAGCAGTACGACTGTCTCGCTGGTGTCAGGACGGTTGGGTTGTGAAGTTAGCAGTTCGACTGTCTCGCTGGTGTCAGGACGGTGGGATTGTGAAGTTATCAGTACGACTGTCTCGCTGGTGTCAGGACGGTGGGATTGTGAACTGTCTCGCTGGTGTCAGGACGGTGGGATTGTGAAGTTAGCAGTACGACTGTCTCGCTGGTGTCAGGACGGTGGGATTCGGAAGTTAGCAGTACGACTGTCTCGCTGGTGTCAGGACGGTGGGATTGTGAACTTAGCAGTACGACTGTCTAGCTGGTGTCAGGACGGTGGGGTTTTGAAGTTAGCAGTTCGACTGTCTCGCTGGTGTCAGGACGGCGGGATTGTGAAATTAGCAGTTCGACTGTCTCGCTGGTGTCAGGACGGTGGGGTTGTGAAATTAGCAGTTCGAATGTCTCGCTGGTGTCAGGACGGTGGGATTGTGAACTGTGTCGCTGGTGTCAGGACGGTGGGGTTGTGAAGTTAGCAGTTCGACTGTCTCGCTGGTGTCAGGACGGTGGGATTGTGAAGTTATCAGTACGACTGTCTCGCTGGTGTCAGGACGGTGGGATTGTGAACTGTCTCGCTGGTATCAGGACGGTGGGGTTGTGAAGTTATCAGTTCGACTGTCTCGCTGGTGTCAGGACAGATGGACCAGCAGTGATGGTAACTTACACAGGAAACGCCGTGATATAGCTGAACATTTTGGAAAACGGCATAAAACACCATACAAACAAAATGTTTGTAATTATATGTTGCCTTTTTTGGGGTAGCCATGAGAACAATTTGACGAAAAGAGAAGTTGTTTTATGATATGTTTTATACACTGATAGTTTAAAAAGACAGCCGACATTAACATAATATCTAAATATTTCCCTTAACCCTTTTCCACATAAAACAAAGCTGCATTAGACGACTTTGAAAACAATCATACAAAAACATGCAAAATCTCTATTAATTTCGTTTTGAGCAATTATTCCTTTTGTCACAAAGTTTTCAAAAGTCGTCTGCTGCAGAGGCGTCAGCAATCGTCTGTATGTGGGAGAGGGTTAAACAGCTACTTGCATGTCCATAAGTAAAATACTAGCTTTAATTAAATATACATGTATATACACACCAACATTTAATTATTTCCCTATAACGGCTACTTGCATGTCCATAAGTATAATACTAACTTTAATTAAATATACATGTACATGTATATAAACACCAACAGTTAACTCTTTCCCTAAAACAGCTACTTGCATGTCCCTAAGTATAATACTAACTTAACATACATTAATTTATTTCCCTTAAACAGCTAATTATGTATGTAAACACTACCACTTAACTCCCCCCCCCCCCCCCCCCCATTAATTTATTTCCCTTAAACAGCTAATTATGTATGTAAACACTACCACTTAAGATACTCTCCTGTCTAGAAGAAGTAACATGATCCTCACTGTCACTGATTCATGAATATTCTTAAGGATATCATTAATTAACCCTTTCCCACCTGTAGACGCATTTTGAAGCATTTGCAGCAGATTATTGTTGTAAACATTGTGACAAAAAGAGACATTGATAATAACGAGCAATATCTCCTTTTGTCACAATGTTTTCAACTTTAATCAATAAACCTGCTTTCATTAATAGAGATTAACAACATTAGTCAGAGGATGTTTTCAAAGTTGTCTGCTAAATATTTGCTGTATGTGGGGAACGAGTGGTTTCGTGTATCATGCATAACGTAACGGTTAATTGTTACAGGTTCGTTACGTGTAACATGGATAACGTAATGATTCATTGTTACAGATTCGTTACGTGTAACATGGATAACGTAAAGGTTCATTGTTACAGATTCGTTATGTGTAACATGGATAACGTAACGGTTCATGGTTACAGATTCGTTATGTGTAACATGGATAACGTAACCGTTAATTGTTACAGGTTCGTTACGTGTAACACGGGTAACGTAACGATTAATAATTATAGGTTCGTTATAACATGAATAACGTAACGATCAATTGTTACAGGTTCGTTACGTGTAACGTGAATAACGTAACGATCAATTGTTAGAGGTTCGTTACGTGTAACGTGAATAACGTAACGATCAATTGTTACAGGTTCGTTACGTGTAACGTGAATAACGTAACGATCAATTGTTACAGGTTCGTTACGTGTAACGTGAATAACGTAACGATCAATTGTTACAGGTTCGTTACGTGTAACGTGAATAACGTAAAGGTTAAAATTGTTATAGTTTCGTTACGTGTAACATGGATAACGTAACGGTTGATTGTTTTAAAATGTTCGTTACGTGTAACATGAATAACGTAACGATCAATTGTTACAGGTTCGTTACGTGTAACATGAAGAACGTAACGGTGAATTGTTATAGTTTCGTTACGTGTAACATGAATAACGTAACGATTAATTGTTACATGTTCGTTTCGTGTAACATGGATAATGTAACGATTAATTGTAACGATTAATTGTTACATGTTCGTTACGTGTAACCAGGGATAACATCACGATTAATTGTTACATGCTCGTTACGTGTAACATTAATACCGTAACGGTTAATTGTTATAATTATGTTACGTGTAACATGAATACCGTAACGGTTAATTGTTATAATTGTGTAAGCAGGATAACGTAACGATTAATTGTTACAGGTTCGTTACATGTAACATGATAGCGTAACAATTGATTGTTAGTGGTTCGTTAAGTGTAACCAGGGATAGGTTCGTTATTGAAACTCCACAGTAAAGTATTCATATTTTATTTGAAATGAGGCTAAGATCTCATGCCTGATAAGTCAGTAAATACTATCTATATCTCCACAAACTGGCCATTTTTTGATTCACAGTGACACGGGTTATAAACGGACACATAACCTTGTTGTAAAATAATTCGATAAATCACATTAATCGTATGTTTCGACAGGCCATATTATTTCGCTGATCGCCTTTGGTTTTTCTCTGTTGTGTCGTTGCCAAGGTGCCATTCCTTTTAGTCCCAATGCCATTGTCTTTGGTTGACATGGTAGTAGATTCCATGCCAACCATTTTCTTTAAATTATGACGAAATCTGGTTGATTTGGACGATGCCACATACAAAAAGAAATTAATTGTAAAGTTAAATTGATAAAAGAAGTAAAAGAATGCACGTGCCCATTTCATTCGGATTTTCGTGATCATAAACTGTGTGTAACCTGGGTGACCCGGTGATACCATTCTACTGACATGCCAAAACACTTCGGCAGACTGCATAATCCCAACTGGTAAAACAAACAAAACATATGCACTCGAAACTATTAATAGGAGTCTCGTGGCTTTCTCGTCACTGTGCGAGATCGCAGTCTGAACCATCTGCTTCCGTTTTCTCTTGTTCCGTAATATTTCTATCGTGATGTTTGTATTAAAAGCAACAATGATGATAGTCGGAATCCAGGACTTAAACGCGATATGGGCATAAATGATCCCTTCAGAAAGTCTTCGCTTAGTCTTGCATGGATCGTACCCGAACACGGAGTCCCCTTCAAACCCCGTATAACCTATTTTATGTAGGGATAGTCCGGTTATTGTAACGGAAACCAGTATGATCGCTACCAAAGTCCTATTTGGTGACCATGTGCGAGCTTTCATTGGAAATTTAACCATCAGAAAACGCTCCACTGTAAATGTAACAATGATCCATGTAGATAGCAAATTAAAGAGCTCAATACACACACCGTGGAATACACACAATCCGACATTTTCTTGGAAGCTGTAATTCGCCGCTTCACTATTAGCCCGAATAACACCGACCAAGAAATTAAAAGTCAAAGTACAGTTGTCATACACGGCAATAAATGCTAGATACAGATTGGCGGTCTTTCTCCGCATGCGTTTCCGTGTTAGTACAAATAGAGAGAGCGTATTTAGGAAGAGCCCTGTAACGACAACTATAGATGTACCGTACGACAATAACCAGCGGACGAGGTACACGAACGGTTGGATTTCCGCCCAGCAGATTCTGACGTCACAAGGCCATCTAACAGCGTCTTCCGGGGTGATGTTTTTGCCGACGAGTTCCTCTAGGACGTCATAATCATATGGACAGGAGGTCGTGTTCGTATTAGTCATGGCGAACAGCTGAAACGACAGAACAAAAAGAGCTTTGTTATAGTACTAGTATGCTAACAAATAAATGTTTGATTATAGAGTATGGTCGACACAAAGAGCTTACTTAGTTAAAGAAAATGAATGACGAAGATAGCTTCGTTATAGAAAACGAATGATAAAAGAACCTTATTTATAAATCATGACAAAAGATGCTTACTAAAAGAGTATGATCATTCAAATACCGTGGCTAAAGATCCGGATATAAACAGTTCCTTCATAGAAAAAAAAAAAAGAGATTGGTCGTAGGATATGATCAGTTGAAAGTATGATTGCAAGAAGAGCTTAGTTTTAGAATTTGATCGATAAAAGAAACTGTTTTTAAATTTTGTTGTGAAAAGAGCTTAGTTATATGTATCGAAAAAGAGTATCTATAGATATAAATAGCTTTTACTTGCATGATCAAACACGTAAATACACATTGGGTGCCAATTTAGAAATATTCGATTGTTTATGCTGTGGTAAGTGATCAACTGTGAACACAAAGTACTGTAGACACTAAATTGTAATGTTATCAACACAAAGCGTGCATTCTGTAGACACTAAATTGTACTGTTATCAACACAAAGCGTGCATACTGTAGACACTAAATTGTAATGTCATTAACACAAATAGTGAGTACTGTAGACACTAAATTGTACTGTTGTCAACACAAAGCGTGCTTACTGTAGACACTAAATTGTACTGTTATCAATACAAAGCGTGCATACTGTAGACACTAAATTGTAATGTTATTAACACAAAGCGTGCTTACTTTAGACACTAAATTGTACTGCTATCAACACAAATAGTGCGTACTGTAGACACTAAATTGTATTGTTATCAACACAAATAGTGCGTACTGTAGACACTAAATTGTATTGTTATTAAAACAAATAATGCGTACTGTAGACACTAAATTGCAACACAAAGCGTGCTTACTGTAGACACTAAATGGTACTGTTATCAAAACAAAAAGTGTGTACTGGAGACACTAAATTGCACGGTTGTGAACACAAAGAGTGCGTTCTGTAGATACTAAATTGTTTATGTTATCAACGAAAACGCACCTCGTTTCATTGAAACTAATTTGGGTTTTCACCGAATCAAAACATGTTTTCGAATCATGATTCTGTTTTAGTTTCAGTGCTGATTATGTAACGAGAACCACTATTTAAGTTTCAAAACTCTACCTTGAATGGTTAGTGACGAAAAATGGACTTTAACAATAAACATAACCAAATATAGGACGCAGGACGATGACGACGACGACGAACGACGAGGAAACTACTTTTGCCACATTATTTTCAATTTTATTCATCAATAATACTTTAATTTATAGAGGTTTTGCACATTTTTTACTTTATGTCAGAGTCGAGCCCCGTTAGCTCAGTCGGTAGCGACGCGGGCTGTCAATCCAGGGGATTTCCGACGTTTGACAAAAGTCAGTGTGACAACTGTCATCTATCTTACACCAATGGGCTAACAGTCTAGGTGGAAAAGCAGCCAGTTGCTTGGAAAATATGCTGTGTGGAGTACTGGTATGAGAAAGCTAGTAAACACATGCGTAGGTGAACTGGCTGCCGTGATGTGACTGAAACATTGTTGAAAACGGCGTTAAGACCCAGTCAATCAATCAATCAAGCAATGAAAGTAAAGTCGCATGCTGCAGATTTGCTGTTTACTATGGGAAAGTGTTATTCCACATCACGGACTTCCATATATATCACTAAGTTAAAAACACACTGAAACAGAAACAAATATGTTTCGCGGGATTCATATAGTTTTAAATAAATATCCGTGACAGCCGACTTCGTTTGGTCGAAACGAAATGGGTTTTTAACGTTTAAAGATTAAGTTTCGCGTGTATTTAATGCAATGCACAGGTGAAAGTTCGCGTGTAATTAACGCAAGGCACAGGTGAAAGTTCATTCAAACGTACGTAGGTATTGGATGTTGACCATTTTCTATCAGTATCATAAACACGATCACGAGTATTTTATCCTTTCGCTATATGACGCCGTCAGAGATAACAGTGTGAGATCGGTCGTTATTACAGTCGTTATTACAGTTTAATGATGGACTATAGTATCGTGGATCTCTCTGAACCGCGTCAGGTAAAAAGGGGCCTTAATGAAGAGGGAATAGGCGAACGAACTGTCCGTCAACAATAAACAAGAAATATCTTTGAAAAAGTTAAACGGCGATCAATATGAGAAAACACTAAGAAATGGAACATGCGAATATTATTTTACTTGAATATCAGAAAGGTTTTGTTAATAATCAAAACAATCAGTAATTTTCCATGAATTATATATTTTGCGCAATAATCTATGTGTTTCCCAAAGGCTAATCGGCCATTTCCATCCAGCTTCAGTTTCTATAAATAGATTATCAAGGCCGAGAATACGTCACATGATTGGAGATTACGCGAGGCTCCCAAGAGGTGTATTAGTTTTACTTGACGATAAATAACTGAAAACTTATCATGTTTCAAAAATATTTAATATTTTGCTTTTAAATATTATATTTCATACGTTTTCACAGATTTTTTTCACTGAAATTTATTTCTTAAGGAAAAAAATTAAAGGTTGGTATGCAGAACATTTCATTTTAAAACTTCATCTTATTAGTGCCTCTCGTAGGATCGCCAACTTAACTATGAACCAATCAAACGTTTCATTTCTTTTATTTCTTCGACATTATTCATTAAATACAACATTTGATTCGTCTACAATCTAGATCATTTGTTTAACATCTAGGTCAAAACTGAGGTTAAACAGCTATCGCCGAAAAACAAAAACAAAAATATGACATATTTGGCTGTAACTAACAGGAATACAACCCTAAAACACGCTCCAATGCATTTGGAATGATCAGAGCTCTAGATAAGGGTAATTTTTTATGTTCCCAAAATCCTTATTTGCCATTTAAACTCTATGTTGTGGGTAATCAAAAGAATCGTCTCAGTAAGACGATTCTTTTGAGTACACACAACAAATGATTTGGTTTAGTAATAAGATAATTATTGTGGGAAATGACCTGTTCGCTTCCTCTTATCTAGTCCTCTGTATGACGTTCGATGCCTCTGCAGGACACGACGTTTGAAAATATTGTTGGGAACGAATATATGGCTCAATCAGGACAAATTCTCATTTTCCTTTAAGATTATCAATTCTTTATCACTATTATAATTCCAATATACAGCAATTCAGAACTTTATGATAAGATGTTTTAATAGACCAAGAGACATAACAACCGTCCATGTCCGATTTCTCTGAGAAGATCTGGATATATGTAACATTTGATAAACAGCTAGATAATCTCTCCTATACCACTCTATGCGATATGCAATCATATCCGATTTTCATCTGATACGAGCTTAACCATTCAGTTTTTCCGATAATTGACAAAAGTCATCGTGACAAGCGTGACAAGCGTCATTCGTCTTTCGAACTTTATAGCGTATGTGGGCAGGACGCCAGTTGCCTGGGAAGAATGTTGAGTCCGGGAGTGCTTGTGCCAGAAACCCAGAAATAAACGTTGGATGAACAGGTGGACGTGGTATAACTCAAATACCGTTGGAAACAGCCTTAGACTCCAATGAATGAATTAATCAATCAATCAATCAATCTAACAAACATTCAAACTTTTCTTGTTATAAAAATCCGTTTCTCACAATGTGTTTGATTCTCATGCTATCATAGATGTGTCTGGTTGTATTCAAAGCAATCGAATCTAAAAATATCACTTTGTGTAAAAGGTCAAACTAAATCAATTTTATCAGACAGTTTTAAAAGTAAAATTTGACGTCTCTATGCAGGTTCATTCCTTGAACATGTATGTTCATTTTGTTTTAAAATGGACAATGTACATGTGCATATCAATAATTTAATTAATATTTCTAAAAGTATCTATACGAATATCGCTGTAGCATGTCTCATTTCAATATAAGTATGCAGTTTTAACCTTTTCCCGAATACATCAAATCTGCAGGAGACGACTTTGAAAACGTCTATACAAAATATGAAAAAACGCTCTATATGTGAGCTGTTCCACGAGATAACCAACATTATGGCCTCTACGTAATGTATCGACCAAGATCATTCCGCGCAGACTAATCCGGGCCGATACATTCCGTCTCTGGGAGATAGAGGTATAGAGTAATGCTTCCTGAAACAGAAAATCCACAAAGGTGATGACTTATGCCGTTACATGAGCGCCAAGGAGGGTAAACATTACTACCACTTTTAAAGTATTTTGTATGATTCGAGCGAGGATCGAACCCGCTTCCTCACGTACCCGAGGCGGCACTCTACCACTACACCACAGAGTCGGTAACAATGACCGTCACACTTAAACTGACCATCATAGGTAATGACAATTACCGTCAGACTTAAACTGACCATCAAAGGTAATGACAATTACCGTCACACTTAAACTGACCATCAAAGGTTATGACAATTGCCGTCACGCAAGACCGACCTTCGAAGGTAATAACGATTACCGTTAAAAAAAAACGATCATTTAAATGTAATGACAATTACCAACACGCAAAGACCGATCTTCGAAGGTAATAACGATTACCGTTGAAACAAACCGATCATTCAAATGTAATGACAATTACCGTCACGCAAAGACCGACCTTCAAAGGTAATGACAATTACCGTCACGCAAAGACCGACCTTCAAAGGTAATGACAATTACCGTCACGCAAAGACCGACCTTCAAAGGTAATGACAGTTACTCTGACTCAAAAACCAACCTTCAAAAGAAATGGCAATAACCATCATATCGCATATCTGTATAGTCGAGATGTATTTCACAAAAGAGACTTCCGGGATGATTGTTTGACAAGTGTTGAGACTGCACGGAGATGAACTTCAAGATGAAAGGTATATATATAGACGTTACCCTTTATAATGTTAGTTGCTCCGTCAGGATGATCCGGGCCGACATATTCCGTTTCAGGGGGATATATATATAATATAGAGTAATGATCCCTGAAACAAAAAATCTACAGGAGGCTAACTGTCTGTCCAGGTAAGCTTATGCGGCATGCTTAGGCTGGTCCGGGTCGATAGTTTACGCAGAATCCACACTGTTAGTTTTCTCGTAATTCGGCTCATGTGGAACACGTTATGTTAACCGACCTTTACGAGCAAATACCATATTTTTTGCAGGTTCTGAGGAACCTTCCGGAATGATTGTCCGACTGGACGGTGACCAGGGATAGATCCTGATCGGAATGCACAGAGGCTCAGGCTTATCTGGATCTTTCCTGGTCGCAAACCCTAAAGGTCGGTTTTCATAGGACGTGGCCCTTTTCTGTAAACTGGATAATTAAGCCATGACAGTCATTAACCTGTAATGACCTCGATAGTTCGCCCGGATGTTTTAATCATTGTCTGACACTTATTTAATGATTAACAGTGCTCATAATAGCACATCACTCGACTGATGAGCCATGAATGGCTTTCGACAGATGCTTTAATTGGAAAAGGAAATAGGAAAAGTAAATAATCGTTGCTGATTTCTTATCAACGCTTCCATCTATAATCATACTATTAGCATATTTTAAATCATGTCAGAAAAGGTTTTGGACATCACACAAATGTGTATCGAGTGAAAAAAAAAGTAATTTCAATTCAGTGCAGTCTCTGGATAGACTCTATGCATTTACTCTTTCTTCCCTTACCGCATGTTTTCCGATATACACAATTCACTCTTTCAACGTCAAGATGATTTTATTTCAGGATTAGGTGTTTAAAACAGATGACTCTAGAAATATTATACAAAATGGAAAACAACGTTTGTAACATTGTGGCTTTCATACCAACGTTTGATAGATACTCTTCATTAATAAAAGACACAGTGTTGTCTAACGCATATGAGCCGTCTCGCGAGAAAACCAACATAATGTCATTTTCGTAATGTATCGACCAGATCAGCCTGCGCTGTCCGCGCAGACTGATCCGGCCGACACATTCCGTCATAGGGGGATAGATGTATAGAGTAGTGATTCTTGAAACAGAAAATCCATAGGAGGCGAAAAGTGTATGACCGGATTAGCCTGCGCGGCATGCTTATGCTGATCCGGGTTGACACTTTACGCAGATACCACAATGTTGATTTTCTCCTGAGACGGCGCACAAAAGTTAGCGGGTATGTAGAATTGTTATCGATGACCGTGGACAATGCAACGGGCTTCTCCATTCGTAGGTAGGAACGTTACCTTTGGTAATATACGCGAAACGCTCCGGATTTAATAACTGCACCGAGTTCAATAACACTTTACAGATGGCCAATCCACCAATTGAATTACACTTCTGGTACTACTCTTCACAAACCGTTACAAAGCGTGATGAATCAAATCACTACACTGATCGCTAGTCTGTTATCTACTGAAACTGTACTATATGTATTGATTTACAAATGTTTATTATGTATATGTTGCAACAACATGTAAAATGTTATGCAAATAAAGAACTTGAACTTGTTATCAGACTCTTTTTAAATATCGTTCCAGTTCGAAAAGGTCCAACTTATGATCGAGTTGAGTTCGTTAGAAGCGCTCTACATACCTGCATGTTTTTTTTATGTCTAAGTAACATATTCAGACGTCCATGGTCAATTCTTTACCGCATTTAAACGGTCTATTAACTGTTCAATTAACCCTTTCCCACATACAGACGAAACTGTTCTTCTTTCCTACTACAAAGAAATGTTGAATACCTTGTCACACAAGTTGAAATTGGTCATAATGAGCTAATTTCTCCTGTTGTGCCAATGTTTTCAATGTATTTTCAATTGTTTTGTCATTCAATGTTTTCAAAGTCGTCTTCTGCAGTTTCATCGTATGTATGAAAAGATAAGCGTTCACTCACCAGCACTCACCAGTGTCTTATCATTAATTATAATAAGGTCATGACCTCGTTCTTTCCTTTGATATTATAATCCCATTATGGCCCCGTTATTATATGCAATGCGTATTTTATGTTCAGCCAAAATGAAAACATGTGGGACGGCGATATTTATATGAGCCGTTACACGAGAAAACCAACATTATGAACTCTGCGTAATGTATCGACCCAAATCAGCCTGCGCAGTCAACACATACTAATCCGGGCCGACACACATTCCGCCTCAGGGGAATAGAGGTATAATGTAATGCTTGCCAATACAGAAGCTCCACAGGAGGCGAAAAGTGTTTGCCCGGATTAGCCTGCGTGGCATGCTTAAGCTGATCCGGGTCCGCGATACTTTACGCAGAGTCACAATGTTGGTTTTCTTATGGAACGCCTCCACAGATATTTGAGCCACGTGTATCGATGTGGGATCTGGGTCCAATTCCCTCCAATCTTACTTAGCGCTAAGTAATTATTTTTAAAAATACTTGAAAGGAAATTTCATCATTTTTGTTTTCCTGATATTTTGAAAAAAATGAACGGTGGAACACATGTAAGTAAATGCTTAAGTTGACAATAATAGTTGTTACCTAACTGACCTTGCTGACTAACAATACTTGTTAAGAAAGGAACTATTTTGTCACTTTTAAAAGGAAATATTATTTAAGTATTACTTAACGCTAAGTAAGGTAGGTGAAATTGGACCCTGGTCGACTGCCTGTATTAACGGTGATCTCAACAGTCTGACTCACCGGAATCTTCACTGTCCGCCTGTATGTAATATGAGCCGTCCAACGATACAAACCAACACTGTGGACTCTGCGTTAAGTATCGACCAGGATCAGCTTTAGCATGCCGGGTAGGCTAGCCCGGACAGACACTTTTCGCCTCCTGTGAATTTTCTGTTTCAGTCATCATTACTCTTTACCTCAATCCCCCCTGAGGCGGAACGTGTCGGCCCAGATTAGGCTGCGCGGACTGCGCAGACTGATCTGGGTCGATACTTTACGCAGAGGCCATAATGATGGTTTTCTAGTGGAACGGCTCATATAGTCTCTAGATGCTACCTTTTTCAGAATTCCATTTAGAAGTGTATCTTTACAAACGTGAAATACATACCGAAACAATTTTAAATAGATTGTCTCGGACACGTGAAACACATACCGAAACAATACTAAATAGATTGTCCCAGATTGACAAACTTAAAACACATACCGAAAAAATACTATATAGATTGACGCGGATTAAAAAACATAAAACGCCAATCGAAACAACACTAAATAGATTCTCGCGGACCCGTGAAGCACATACTGAAACAATTCTAAATAGATTGTCGCGGATTGACAAACGTGAAACACATAACGAAACAATACTATATAGATTGTCGCGGATTGACAAACGTGAAACACATACCGAAACAATACTATATAGATTGTCGCGGATTGACACACGTGAAATACATACCGAAACAATACTATATAGATTGTCGCGGATTGACAAACGTGAAACACATACCGAAACAATACTATATAGATTGTCGCGGATTGACAAACGTGAAACACATACCGAAACAATACTATATAGATTGTCGCGGATTGACAAACGTAAAACACATACCGAAACAAAACTATATAGATTGTCGCGGATTGACACACGTGAAATACATACCGAAACAATACTATATAGATTGTCGCGGATTGACAAACGTGAAACACATGCCGAAACAATACTATATAGATTGTCGCGGATTGACAAACGTGAAACACATACCGAAACAATACTATATAGATTGTCGCGGATTGACAAACCTGAAACACCTAACAAAACAATTCTAAATAGATTGTCGCGGATTGACAAACGTGAAACACATACCAAAACAATACTATATAGATTGTCGCGGATTGACAAACGTGAAACACATACCGAAACAATACTATATAGATTGTCGCGGATTGACAAACCTGAAACACCTAACAAAACAATTCTAAATAGATTGTCGCGGATTGACAAACGTGAAATACAGACCGAAACAATACTATATAGATTGTCGCGGATTGACAAACGTGAAACACATACCAAAACAATAATATATAGATTGTCGCGGATTGACAAACCTGAAACACCTACCGAAACAATTCTAAATAGATTGTCGCGGATTGACAAACGTGAAACACATACCGAAACAATACTATATAGATTGTCGCGGATTGACAAACGTGAAACACATACCGAAACAATACTATATAGATTGTCGCGGATTGACAAACCTGAAACACCAACCGAAACAATTATAAATAGATTTTCGCGGACTTCAAACGTGAAACACATACCAAAACAATTCTATAATTATAGATTGTCGCGGATTGACAAACGTGAAACACATACCGAAACAATACTATATAGATTATCGCAGATTGACAAACGTGAAACACATACCGAAACAATACTATATAGATTGTCGTGGATTGACAAACCTGAAACACATACCGAAACAAAACTATATAGATTGTCGCGGATTGACAAACGTGAAACACCTATCGAAACATTCTAAATAGATTGTCGCGGACTGCAAACGTGAAACACCAATCGAAACAAAACGAAACAGATTGACGCGGACTGGAAAACGTGAAACACTCACGAACACAACACTTAATAGATTGACGCGGACAGGCAAACGTGAAACACCCCCTAACACAACACTCAATCGATTGACGCAGACTGGCAAACGTGAAACACCCCCTAACACAACACTCAATAGATTGACGTGGACAGGTAAACGTGAAACACCCCCTAACACAACACTCAATCGATTGACGCAGACTGGCAAACGTGAAACACCCCCTAACACAACACTCAATAGATTGACGCGGACTGGCAAACGTGAAACATCCCCTAACACAACACTCAATAGATTGACGCGGACTGGCAAACGTGAAACACCCACTAACACAACACTCAATAGATTGACGCGGACAGGCAAACGTGAAACTCCCCCAAACACAACACTCAATAGATTGACGCGGACTGGCAAACGTGAAACCCCCCCTAACACAACACTCAATAGATTGACGCGGACTGGCAAACGTGAAACACCCCCTAACACAACACTCAATAGATTGACGCGGACTGGCAAACGTGAAACACCCACTAACACAACACTAAATACATTGACGCAGACTGACAAACGTGAAACACCCACTAACACAACACTAAATACATTGACGCGGACTGACAAACATGAAACACCCACTAACACAACACTAAATACATTGACGCGGACTGACACACGTGAAACACCCACTAACACAACGCTAAATACATTGACAAGGACTGACAAACGTAAAACACCCACTAACACAACACTAAATACATTGACGCGGACTGACAAACGTAAGACACATACCATAACAACACTTAATAGATTGACGCGGTCTGACCAACGAGAAACACTCATCGAAACAAAACTTAATAGACTGACAAACGTAAAACACCCACCGAAACAACACTAAATAGATTAACGCAGACTGACAAACATGAAGAGCAAATCGAAACAACGCTAACTATATTGACGTGAACTGACAAACGTAAATAGGCTATTGAAACAATTATAAATATATTGACGCTGACCGACAAACGGGAAACATCCACTAACACAACACTAAATACATTGACGCGGACTGACAAACGTGAAACACCCACTAACACAACACTAAATACATTGACAAGGACTGACAAACATGAAACACCCACTAACACAACACTAAATACATTGACGCGGACTGACAAACGTGAAACACCCACTAACACAACGCTAAATACATTGACGCGGACTGACAAACGTGAAACACCCACTAACACAACGCTAAATACATTGACGCGGACTGACAAACATGAAACACCCACTAACACAACACTAAATACATTGACGCGGACTGACAAACGTGAAACACCCACTAACACAACACTAAATACATTGACAAGGACTGACAAACGTGAAACACCCACTAACACAATACTAAATACATTGACAAGGACTGACAAACGTGAAACACCCACTAACACAACACTAAATACATTGACGCGGACTGACAAACGTAAGACACATACCATAACAACACTTAATAGATTGACGCGGTCTGACCAACGAGAAACACTCATCGAAACAAAACTTAATAGACTGACAAACGTAAAACACCCACTAACACAACACTAAATACATTGACGCGGACTGACAAACATGAAACACCCACTAACACAACACTAAATACATTGACGCGGACTGACAAACGTGAAACACCCACTAACACAACGCTAAATACATTGACAAGGACTGACAAACGTAAAACACCCACTAACACAACACTAAATACATTGACGCGGACTGACAAACGTAAGACACATACCATAACAACACTTAATAGATTGACGCGGTCTGACCAACGAGAAACACTCATCGAAACAAAACTTAATAGACTGACAAACGTAAAACACCCACCGAAACAACACTAAATAGATTAACGCAGACTGACAAACATGAAGAGCAAATCGAAACAACGCTAACTATATTGACGTGAACTGACAAACGTAAAAAGGCTATTGAAACAATTCTAAATATATTGACGCTGACCGACAAACGGGAAACATCCACAAACACAATACTAAATAGATTGACGTAGACTGACAATCGTGAAGCTCCCATCAAAACAAGACTAAATACATTGACGCGGACTAACAAACGTGAAACACCCACCGAAAAAATACTAAATACATTGACGAGGACTGACAAACGTGAAACACCCACCGAAAAAATACTAAATACATTGACGAGGACACAAACGTGAAACACCCACCGAAAAAATACTAAATACATTAACGAGGAATGACAAACGTGAAACACCCACCGAAAAAATACTAAATACATTGACTAGGACTGACAAAAGTGAAACACCCACCGAAAAAAAATACTAAATACATTGACGAGGACTAACAAACGTGAAACACCCACCGAAAAAATACTAAATACATTGACGAGGACTGACAAACGTGAAACACCCACCGAAAAAATACTAAATACGTTGACGAGGACTGACAAACGTGAAACACCCACCGAAAAAATACTAAATACATGACGAGGACTGACAAACGTGAAACACCCACCGAAAAAATACTAAATACATTGACGAGGACTGACAAACGTGAAACACCCACCGAAAAAATACTAAATACATTAACGAGGACTGACAAACGTGAAACACCCACCGAAAAAATACTTAATACATTGACGAGGACTGACAAACGTGAAACACCCATCGAACAAATACTAAATACATTGACGCGGATTGACAAACGTGAATAATCTTACGAAACAATTCAAAATATATTGACGAGGACTGACAAACGAGAAACATCCACCAACACAACACTAAATAAATTGAAGCGGACTGATAAACATGAAAGACCTAAATAAACAACACTAAATAGATTACTGCGAACTAACACACGTGAAACACATAACGAAACAACACTAAATAGATTGTCGCGAACTAACACACGTGAAACACCCAATAAGACAATACTAAATACATTGATGCGGCCTGACACACGTGAAACCCATACCGAAACAACACTAAATACATTGATGCGGCCTGACACACGTAAAACCCATACCGAAACAACACTAAATACATTGGTGCGGCCTGACACACGTGAAACACATACAGAAACAACACTAAATACATTGATGCGGCCTGACACACATGAAACACATACAGAAACAATACTAAATAGATTGACTCGGACTGACACACGTGAAACACATACCGAAACAATACTAAATAGATTGACTCGGACTAACACACGTGAAACACATACCAAAAGAACACTAAATAGATTGACTCGGACTGACAAAATTGAAACCCATACCGAAACAACACTTAATAGATCCGGGCTCGGACTGACAAAATTGGAGCACATACCGAAACAACACTAAATAGATTGACGCGGACTGACAAACGTGAAACACATACTGAAACTATACTAAATAGATTGACTCGGACTAACACTCGTGAAATACACACATAAACAACACTAAATAGATTGACGAGGACTGAAAACGTGAAACACCGACCGAAACAACACTAAATAGATTGACGCGGACTTACAAATGTGAAACACATACCGAAACAACACTAAATAGATTGACGCGGAGTGACAAACGTGAAACACATACCGAAACAAAACTAAATAGATTGACTCGGACTGACAAACGTGAAATACATACCGAAACAACACTAAATAGATTGACGAGGACTGACAAACGTGAAACACCTACCGAAACAATACTAAATAGATTGTCGCGGACTAACACACGTGAAACACATACCGAAACAACACTAAATAGATTGACGCGGAGTGACAAACGTGAAACACATACCGAAACAAAACTAAATAGATTGACTCGGACTGACAAACGTGAAACACATACCGAAACAATACTAAAAAGATTATCGCGGACTAACACACGTGAAAAACACACAGAAACAACACTAAATAGATTGTCGCAAACTAACAAACGTGAAACACACACAGACACAACACTAACTAGATTAACTCGGACTAACACACGTGAAACACATACCGAAACAACACTAAATAGATTGACTCGGACTAACACACGTGAAACACACACAGAAACAACACTAAATAGATTGTTCAGGACAAACGTGAAACCCATACCGAAACAACACTAAATAGATTGACTCGGACTGACACATATGTAACACATACCGAAACAACACTAAATAGATTGTTCCGGACTGACACACGTGAAACCCATACCGAAACAACACTAAATAGATTGACTTGGACTGACACACGTATAACACATACCGAAACAACACTAAATAGATTGACGCGGACTGACACACGTGAAACCCATACCGAAACAACACTAAATAGATTGACTCGGACTGACACACGTATAACACATACCGAAACAACACTAAATAGATTGACTCGGACTGACACACGTATAACACATACCGAAACAACACTAAATAGATTGTTCAGGACTGACAGACGTGAAACCCATACCGAAACAACACTAAATAGATTGTCGCGGACTAACAAACGTGTAACACATACCGAAACAACACTAAATAGATTGTTCCGGACTAACACACGTGAAACCCATACCGAAACAACACTAAATAGATTGTCGCGGACTAACACACGTGTAACACACACAGAAACAACACTAAATAGATTGACTCGGACTAACACGCGTGAAACACACACATAAACAACACTAAATAGATTGTCGCGGACTAACACACGTGAAACCCATACCGAAACAACACTAAATAGATTGTCGCGGACTAACACACGTGTAACACACACAGAAACAACACTAAATAGATTGAATCGGACTAACACACGTGAAACACACACATAAACAACACTAAATAGATTGTTCCGGACTGACAGACGTGAAACCCATACCGAAACAACACTAAATAGATTGACGCGGACTGACACACATGAAACCCATACCGAAACAACACTAAATACATTGACGCGGAGTGACAAACGTGAAACACATACCGAAACAACACTAAATACATTGACGCGGAGTGACAAACGTAAAACACATACCGAAACAACACTTAATATTGTGACGCGGACTGACACACGTGAAACTAACTAGCGCCTTAACTACATACATGTACATTAGTCTAGTTAAGGATATTCAGTCTCACCAAAAATTGAATTGATTTACAGACAATTTTGGAAATCATCTTTGATTAATAAGCAAAGAGTGAATATACAGATCAGCCTGTGCGGATGCAATGGTTGATATGAATCTACACGGGTTGTTAATTAAACCTTAAGGTTGTGTATAACAGAGCACCGTTTTAACATGCGTGAGAGTTCTGACGCAAAGCTATAATAATAGCCCTACGGGATCTACTTCTATACCCTCTTTAGTATATTCCATCACGGAGGACCCGGCCGGGTAGCTCAATTGGTAGCGTATCTGACTCGTGATCTGGAGGTCACGGGTTCTTTCCCCAATGCGGCGACATTCTTTCGGGCGATGTTTTCCATTGCCTCTCACCTCTGATCTATGTGAGAAAGTAGTCAGTGGCTTCGAAAGAATGTTGTGTAAGTACTGGTGTGGGAAAGCCAGGAAAACATGGGTAGGTGCACTGACCGCCGTGATATGACCAAAGCTGTTGAAAGCGGCGTTAAACTCCAAACAAACAAACAAACAAACAAACATCACGGAGGAAGAACAATACCTCTTTGTATGTATGACATGACTTAAACAAGTATATGTCTATCAAGATAAGACTTTATACAGCGTTTGTTAATCTTCGATTGTTCGAATATTGTCGGATACGAATCGGAAGTCTTCGGCAAATTTCGTAATCTAAATGTAGATTTACGGAGGTCATTCGTGAATATGCCCAACTTGGTTTCTTGATGCAGACATACGTATATAAAGCGTTTGAAAATAGTTTCCCAGTCAATGTGCGATACTTTCCAAATGCTTCCGATATTTATATTAGCCGCATTTATATAGTTAGGGCCTTTGTGACTGAACGAGCACCCTAGTAAGAATACTAAGACCATCAAATCGCCGAACGAGACTCATGTTCAATAATTGTCAACATGGCATGATAAAGGAGAGGTATTTTCAGTCTTTATCTGTCATTCGACCTCTCCTGGAGTACGGCAATACCGTCTGGGACAACTGCTCCCAACAACTAAAAGCAGACATTGAACATATCCAAATAGAAGCGGCCCGGATGGTTTCTGGTGCTACAAAGCTATGCAATATCGAGCACCTTCCAACCGACCTTAATTGGGAAACATTAGCAGAACGTAGACGTCAATATAAACTTATTAAATTTTACAAGATGAAAAACTATCTAACAGCTTATTACCTCTCAAGTATAATTCCACTAAATCCTGTTCGAACGTCCCCATTAGGAACACAACAGAAATTCTTGTCATTCAAACAAATATTCAGTGGTAAGCATTGTCGTTTCAACCCTCCACTATCAGAGACTGGAATTCACTAGCTTCTAACATTCGGAATGCACCGACTTTAAGCCAATTTAAAATATTAATATAGAAGCCTTCATCTAGAGTATCACCGCTAAATAATTTTGGAAAAAGACTAGATCAGAATCACCACTGTCGACTACGACTTGGTTGTAGCAATCTGACCTATGACCTTTTCCGAAAAGTAATTATACCATCATAGCTTTAAGAATCTGGGACTCTAGAGACAACATCGCATTACTTGGCTAACATGCCCTAGAAACCAACATTACGTGGGCGGTATTTCAATGACCTCCCGTGCCATACACTTGTAGACAATTAACTTTATGGTAATAACTATATGTCATTTGAAAACAATGTTATTGTGTTCCAGCGTGTTCAGAACTATCTGCCAGTCAGAGATTTCACTATTAAGCTACATGTAACTGTAGTGAGGAATATGTTTCATTTTTAGGTGTGGGGGCGGCTGGGTGAAAAAATAAATAAAATAAGATAATATACCAAATTGTCAATGTTTACAACTTTCAGCTTAGGCTATGATTATCAAATCCATTACACTTAACTCTATTTGGCAAATGTCTATATGTAAATGCAACCACCAAGGAGAATAATTAATATTATAATGTTATTAATTAGGTGATTTCATATTGGCCGAGTTATTTGTCCGAGGTATGCAGTATTGGCCTGAACCCGAAGGGCGAAGGACAATACTGCTGACAGAGGACAAATAACTCGGCCAATATGAAATCACCTAATTAATAAGTATTTTATTAATCAACTTTTTTTTTATAAATACATGAGTCTTTAGTTATAATCTTAAATAAACAATTAATGGTTAATATGGCGGAAAATATAAGTTAAAATCGGTTACTTTGTCAATTCAATGCGTTGATCTTTAAAAAAGACGGCTACCTAATTCATTTTTGTGTTCCACCATTCTCGTATAAGGCGAGTTTCGACAGCCAATGAAAATGGTCCATTCCTCAGATTTCGTATTTGGCGAGTTTTGTAGCCAATGAAAACGGCAGAAATTCATATTGGCCGACTTGGTCCATATTAGGCGAGTTTTAGCAAATATTGTCTTCTTTTGTTCTGTATTAGCTCTACGGTTGTTCTAGTATCGCGTCAAATACGCAATAGTTAATTAATAATAGCATATATTGCTTGTTTTCTAATCCATTCATCTACTTTTCTGTAACCTACATAAACATGTATATTGCTTCAACGGAATCAATAACTATGCTTAAACCAGACTCATATTCACTTGAATTTAAAACCTCAGTTAATTAACCCTTTCCCTCATATAGACGCTTTCTGATGCCTCTGCAGCAGACGGCTATTTGGAAACATAGTGACAAAAGAAGACATTGCACAAAACGTGCAATTTCTCCTTTTGCCACAATGTTTTCCACTTTAAGTCATAGGTTATCCATTCAATTATAGAGATTTTCTACTTTTTGACAAAATATGTACATGTATTTATATGTCCCTGGGGAACAATTAGGCCAAGATGTCGTCTGAAATAAGATTTTTTATCTTAAATGACGTCGCCGGGAGTGTAATAAATTGCGTATTCAACTAGTGTAATAACAATGTTACGTAACGTCATAATGAAAAGCATTGAAAATTACCGCGCTATATAGCGACGTTATATATATTTTGTGCTAATAATCGTCGAATTGGAATTTATGATATAAATAGAATATAACATTCGTGGTCATTCAATACAAAATTTTATTAAACTCGTTTTCTAAAATTGCTAAAAACTCGCCAAGGCTCGTTTTTATCAATTTTAGAACACTCGTTTAATAAAATCTCGTATTGAATGACCACTCATGTAATATCCTCTATTTATTCTATTTTTATGATCATTATCTTCTGTAATTGCCTTATGGTCGTAACGCGTGGCCCTGTTAAAAAAGAAAGTAGACATCTGGTTGTCAATTACTGTCACATGTCTGGTAATAAGCAGCACTATTGTCATATTGTAGATTGATGTATTATTACAAGGTAATATATGTCACTGACACTTCGTGATAGAAAGATACACTGTAAAAAAGGGTTTAAATGATGCCTACAACATTCCATTAACGGATCACGTGTTGCAACAGCTATGCTTGAACTATTGTTAAGTTAAGCTCGTAGTGTTACATGAAATAAATGCCTGTTTTAATTATAAATTATATAATTATAATTTTAATTATATTGGTAGGTCGAATGTCGTCAATTAAATAAATCATTGATGCCAAAACATATGTGGGGTAAGCCAATTGTAACGGAAAAATAAAAAAAATGAAAATTAATCAACAAAAAACACGTTTACAGAGAATATGTAGGATGATATGCTTGAAAGTGAAAACGGAAATACATTTCGGAGTTATCGAGTCGGTCAGAGGGCTCGGAAGAAAATTGTAAACTATGAATAGGTGTGCCATGAACGATGAAATAAAAAGTAGATATCGCTTTTATGACACGTTAATGGGAACTGTCACACGAGACCGCGCCAAGAAAGCGTGTTTGTGTATCTAACACCTGTTGGCGTATTAATTGACAAATGTGACCCGATTCGGGCTTTGTTCGTAGATGGATATATGAGAGCGGCCCTCTGCGAAAGCCAAACGTTAGGCATGCGCGAGCAGTGAAGATGCCGATCATTCATCGCGTACCTGTTTGTCAATTAGTCATCAGAGATTTAAATAAACTGCTGTAAAGCAGTATATATTTGGATTATTTAACCCTTTCCCACATACAGCAAGTCTGCGTTGAATACATCTGGGAAAAAACCCTCCATAAACACAAGTATAATAATTAAATAGAGTCATGAGCAATTTCTCCTTGTGTTACAATGTTTTCAAATGTCGTCTGCTGCAGAGGGGTCAGAAAGCGTCTGTATGAGGTCTGTATGGTTAACATGGCAGGTGTTTATCAACAAGTGTAATAATTACGCTTGCTTAGGTATGTTGATATACTACATAGACTGATTCATCCTATCATTGCGTACATGACGTTATTGTTATCAAACATTTAAGATGTAATGTCTACTAACCCTTTCCCTCATATAGACGCTTTCTTACGCGTCTGAAGCAGACGACTTTTGAACTCATTGTGGCAAATGGAGAAATTGCTCATAATGAGCAATTTCACCATTTGTCACAATGGTTTCAACTCTATTCAATCATCATACTGTCATTTATAGAGGTTTTCTATATTTTGGACTTGATAATTTCAAAGTCGTCTGCTGCAGATTTAGTGTACGTGGGAAAGGGTCAGTCCATCACGTATATTTTCTTAAAACAATCCGACTATTGAAACGTTAAATCAAGATACATCACTAAGCCGTGTTTGGCGGTTTGGGTCTCATTGACTCTCCAGTTTTGGTATCGCCTATAATTACATTGTCGTTCAACAACGTTGTGTCAGAAAATGCATTTATCCACATGCTCACCTGAGTCTTCACTGTACACTAAACCAATAAGACATTAGATTGCTAGGCACGACGCATATGAGTAAAATGTATCCTCGCTTACAAGCTGACTCTTGCTATTGTACATGAAGGTCTGGTCTTTTAAAAAGCTGGAATCATATCCCCGTCAAGTTCTTGATGTGAACCCATCCACGAGAAAATCAACATTATTGACTCTGCGTAATGTATCGATGCAGATGAGCCTGCGCATTCCGCGCAGTTTAATCCAGGCCAACACATTCCGTTTCAGTGGGATAGAGGTATACAGTAAGATTCCTGAAACAGAAAGTTCACAGGAGGCGAAAAGTTTCTGTACGTGTTAGCTTGCGCGGCATGCTTATGTTTATCCGGGTCGATACTTTACGCAGAGTCCACACTGTTGGTTTCTCGTGGGACGGCTCATATATAAGTATAGCTCGTGCCAACGATTCAAGGACAAATAACCGAATCATTGTAACACAAATATATTATTGGTTTAAACAATATTTTATTTATATTCTAATATACATGTACATCTTATAACACTTTCATATCAAATATAAATATAAACAGGATTGAGCAGAAAGTATTAAGCTTATTTAGAAAGCTCTCTCCTTTTTTATAAACATAAACTGGGTTTACCGGTAACTTAATTAAATTAGAAGAAGAAGAAGAAGAAGAAGAAGAAGAAGAAGAAGAAGAAGAAGAAGAAGAAGAAGAAGAAGAAGAAGAAGAAGAAGAAGAAGAAGAAGAAGAAGAAGAAGAAGAAGAAGAAGAAGAAGAAGAAGAAGAAGAAGAAGAAGAAGAAGAAGAAGAAGAAGAAGAAGAAGAAGAAGAAGAAGAAGAAGAAGAAGAAGAAGAAGAAGAAGAAGAAGAGTATCGCTAAAGATTTTGAAATATATTATTGACAAAGCTTTCAGTCGAAAAACACTGTACCTATATAGTGTATACATTGTTTTTTTCAACATCATTTCAGTGATATACCGCGACAACTTACTTACCCATGATAATTTGATGACTCAAAGGTATAAAGCCAAGCATGTTGGTTTAAGAGTTGTCAGTTGTCAGTTTTATAAACAAAACTCGGATACACAGTCCGAAATCTGTAAAATTGGATGAATCATTAAATACGGATTTGGATAACATTTTGAAATACGTAAACACTTCTTGTTGTTATTTTATATGAAGTAAATGAGCAGATCGAATGTAAGATAAACAAATAAATATAAACAAATAAAACAGAGCGAAAGCAATAAGAAACAACACAAATCTAATCCGACTTCAGCAAAGGAATCTTATGAAACTTTATAACGCAGTGAACTTGATTCCATGTGTATAATATTTATAGAACAAACAGTTAACTGTTATACATTGAGCCAAGTCATGGAAATTGCGCTTTAATCCTTTCCCACCTGCAGACGCATGTTGACGCAATAGCAGCAGACGACTTTTGAAAACATTGTGACCAAAGGTGAAATTGCTCATGATGAACAGTCATACGGTCGAACAGTCATGCGGTCATAAATTCATACAGTCGTACAGTCATTCATTCACTCATACAGTCGTTCTGAAAGTCTCGTGAGAACGCATTATTACCGAAATCAGACGATATAATTATACGCCTGACATCTCGGTCTTATTATTTAATGTTGATGTAGAAACCTACAAATGTCTGTTTTTATGTGGCGTGTCTCTAGTGACGATCATTAACATGTATTTAATTGTATGACGAGCAGATCCCCGGGTTGTACAGCATAAGTTAGTACATGGCAGATGTCTGTAATCATTACTCAGTACAGTATGTATGATGTATGCAGCAACTGGGGTCTGTAGGAGACTTGCCATAGGAAAATAAACATTCTGATCATTGGAATAAATGTAGATCCAGATCTAATCATTCCTCCAGCGAACATTGTTTTGACGCTCCACTTAAATATTCTATAAGAACCATTTACTCGAAAATTATCGGAAAAGATCATGATCTGATAGTGCGAATGCACAAGCTTATTATCTACACTGGAGCAACTGAGCGGAATCCTTATTTCCTGCCTCGAGGCTCATAATATGTTTGTTTATGACCAATTTGTTTATTCATTTGTTTATCTATTGACCGATTTGTTTGCATATATGTTTATCTGTTGACCTTTGTTTCAGATCAGTTTAGCGCGTGCTTTCAATCGGAACTCTTCGACAAGACTCGTGAATTCCATTCAGACCACGAGTGTCGTTCGGCCAGACTCGTGAATTATATTCAGACCACGAGTGTCGTTCGGCCAGTCTCGTGAATTCCATTCAGACCACGAGTGTCGTTCGGGCAAACTCGTAAATTATACTCAGGAAAGCTAAAATTGAACCGGTGACCGGCTTCGAAAACCGAAACATTCCGCATGAATCACGTTTATCCGGAGTGGTCACGAACGGACGACTAGGTTCGGACTATTGTTTAACTTATGAACTTCTTCAGTTCTGTATTTCTTAAATTGACTCGTGAAGCTTTGCATTTGAAAGAGTGCAAATCCGAGTTTAGGGATATCGAGATTAAAGAAAAGTTGAGTTGAGTAGCAAAACGTATAGCATCTGACTACATCGCGTGGATACATCAATTGGTCTGGCTCTATACTGGTGACACAAAAGTTTCAAGTCGTCAAATGTTAAAGATTCAATAAGCAACACTTTAGACATGAAACGGTCTAACTATACAGCTTCAGCCCTGCATGTCGGCTAGTCTCAGAGACCGTGCATCGCAGGATCGATCCTCGTACGCGGCCACTGTAGCGGAGAACCCGTAGTCAAGGGCTTTTCGCAGTGATATAAATGAACAGCGGTTGAAAATATTATTAACTCCAATATAATACAAGAAGAATTTTGATGAAAAGCATCAAAGACGCCGCGCATGATTTTGAAGCAAGACTTAAAGGAAGCAGATGCAGTTCAATACATTTAAATTACCTGTACAAACAGACAGGATGTAAATATTTCGAACAAGAAGGCCAAATGTCCCTTTATTTTAAACAAGAAGGCCAAGATGTGCCTATATAAAAAAGGTTACCAAGAGCAGAAAGGGTCAAGATTGACGTAGGGATTAAACGTTTTATATGCTATGATCTATGAGATATTCAGCATGTGAAGTTTAGTCGTGAAAAGACAAGTTAAGTCCTGAAACCATTTGGTTTACTGTTTGCCCTAACAGTCACTGCAACTATAATGTGTCATACAAGCTGAAGTTTCTCATCTTTTTTTTTTTTACCAATAAGCTGTTTCAAATCCTATAACTAGATCAATTAGATAAAAACAACAACATAGGTGCTTAAATATTAACATATATTATGGTGTATTGCCTCTAGTTATAAGTTAAGTGTGATGCAATCTTTGGGAGGAGAGAGGGAAGTCTATTATCCTTTCAGTTTAACAGAAGTATGATAGCAAAAACGGGAGTATATAAACAAAAAATACGAAGTAACTTAAAGATATTTATGATCAAAATTGAGCATTATGAAAGTTCACATGTATAGCAAGAATTATCAAGTTTGTTTTGTTTGTTTGTAATGTCAGTTTAACCGTTTTGAACATGCCAGAAGAAAACTGAAAAATAAACAAAAGAAAATGATCAAGTCAGTTCCACAAGAGCAAATAGCCAAAACCAGTTGGTACGAATCGTTCATCTCGAACGAAACATGAACAACCGAATACGAATCCAATGAATTTTTGAAATCGGATGAAATCGTGAAAACAGCGAAGTATTCATAACGGAAGGAAGCAGAGACAACTTAATTACTCTATAGGAATCGATGACAAGTATTATATTAAATAAAAATGAACAAAATCGCCAAGCGATGACATGCTGCATTTACAAATAATTGAATGGGTCACGTTACGGCCATATCTATTGCATAGTTGGGTTAACGTTGTTTTTACAGTTTCTAGAATTATACTGTAAAATGTATTAATTAAAATGAATCATCATTGATTTTTTAAAGATTACCCATATATTTAAAGATCTCAATATTGTAAATAGGCAAAAACAACGCCAGAAACTTTTTTCTGAGCTTTGATGAATCGGGTCGTAAAGCAAACTATAAAAAATGCGTAGCCTAGAAGTTACTTAATACCCATTACATGTGTCTAAACTTTTGTAATAACGGTAGAAGACATACGTATTTTGTATCTTGCTGATTCTTAAATAATTTTATACAATTTATTTATTCATAAAGTTTTTGTTTTTTTCAAACATATACCCGAGTTTTTCTTAATAATAATAATGTTGGTGGCCCCCTTTTCGATTACGTCACCCCATGGTACAAAAGTAAAACCTATCCAATACTGACGCCGCGCTTGCACGCGGCGTCAATGAATAATTCCTTTGCTCCCATCATCACTATTTTCAATTGTATCGTTCTTTGTCTGGTCAACTAATTACCTGTCCAGTTGGCCAAATCTTTAACAGTTAAGCCAACCAATTCCCCCGACATCAATCAATTTATCCTGTCAAAGGCCGAATGCCAGACAGGTCTATAAAGATTTGGTTAATTAACCAGGGTTTTTTCGATACAAACGACTTTCGATTGTTCTTCAGCAGACAATTGTTGAAAGTAATATTTTCCTTTTCCCCATGATGTTTTCGAATGCGTACCAAAATTACAATCTATGATTACATCTTTGTTCACTGCAGTTCTCAAAAAAGGTGCCACTAAAACAAATATTTTGTTGTCGATAATGAAGCGGTTGTGAGTTCAAATTCAACCATCTCCTGGGGCGTAGCTCCCTTTATGCACTGTAGGCACGAGCCTACACATTTTTTCTCAAAATGCCCCAAAATGCAGCTGCGGCGATAGACATCTGCGTAATGTATCGCAAGATAAGCCTGCGCTGTCCGCGCAGACTGATCCGGCCGACACATTCCGTCTTAGGGGGATAGTTGTATAGAGTAGTGATTCATGAAACAGAAAATTCACAGGAGGCGAAAAGTGTCTATCATGATAGGCCTGTGTGGCATGCTTACGCTGATCCGGGTCGATACTTTGTTGATTGTCTCACGAGACGGCCTACACATTGATTATTGCAAAGCTACGCCCCTGTCTGCTAATATACATTGTTTGCCCTTCCCACGTACAGCAAAACAACAGCAGACGACATTGAAAGCATCTGAACAAAACTATTTGCCCAGATATTTTCAAGGTAGGGGTGTAGCTTGGCAATAATCAATGTGTAGGCCGTCTCGTGAGAAAAACAACAGTGTGGACCCTAAGCATGCCACACAGGCGTACCCGGATATACACTTTTCACTTCCTCTGGATTTTTTGTTTCTGGAATCACTACTCTATCTCCCCCCCCCCCCCCCCCCCCCCCCCCCGCTTAGACGGAATGTGTCGGCCGGATCAGTCTGCGCGGACAGCGCATACTGATCTGTTCGATACATTACGCAGATGTGTATCGCCGCAGCTGCATTTTGGGGCATTTTTAGAAAAAATATGTAGGCACGTGCCTACAGTGCCTAAAGGAGCTACGCCCCTAGTTGCAGATTAATTAATTTGGGAAACGTGCACATTCTAAAAAATATCTGCAGTGTTTGTTTTAAGTGCAGTTCCATATAAAAATTAGGCGAACGGTGCTACATGGGGGTCAACGGATTTTGATGAAATTTAACACACAACCTAGCTAGTGATCAATAAAACAACCTCAACAAAGTATCAACGTGAACAGTTACAGTACACATATTAAACGGAACAGCCCGCATACACTAAATCAGCACCAGAAATACTTTGAAAACATCTTTCCATAAATATGAATACCTTTATGCATGAATGAAAATGTCTTGAAAAGTGTAAAATAATGAATTGGCAAAACGAAAAAATATGAGCAATCCTTTTGCCACAATGTTTTCAAATGACGTCTGCTACAGGTACAGCAACAATTTATGTGTTTAAGTGTTAAATGACCGTTGGGCCCTCTCGGTTATTTTAAGAAACAAATGAGTATAGTCTCTGATCGAATCGGTTATTTTCGATAACAAATGAGCTTACCTGTATAGTCTCGGGTCGCATCGATTATTTTCGATAACAAATAAGTTTACCAATATAGTCTCGGGTCGAATCGGATTGCGACATATTCTTTTAGCTTATAGTTATGACGCTCGATGTTTGTATTTATCGTTACTCTTTCAGCGCCAAACTGTTTAAAGAAGACTCTTACATGTTCAAAATCCGGCGTTAAGAAGAGTTTTGTATATTTTCATAACTAAAAGACAAACAATGCTGATTTCAGGTGAGACAGTTCGATATGAGCTGTCACACCTGTATCTGTATTATTTGCAAAAATCTCAATATTATAATTGGCGTTCAAAGAGTTAATTATTTATCTGATGAATGAAAGCCGGTTGGCAATTAAACTATATTAACGTAGTTATTACTCTTTCATTTTATACAATACTTCTTTGGTACATTTTGTGCAGTTTATATTGTATATTGAGGGTGATCCAGCGGTCAGACGGTATACACGTATACTAATTAACTCCTAAGTTATTTTCAGCCATTCACATGTAAAGATTAATTAATATCCATATTCTAAGAACAGTTATATCCGCGTGATTCATATGCTATAGATATAATGATACAGTTCTTTTTTTTTTAAATTCCATTACCTGTTTTATGTGGACGTTTACGCTATATTCATCACAAAGAAAGAAATAATTACCACTTTTCCCACATACAGACGCCTTCTGAAGCCTCTTTAGCACACGCTTTTAGGAAACAGAGTGGTAAAAGAAGAACTTGTTCTTAATAATTATTTTTTCCTTTTATCACAATGTTTTCAATTCTATTTACTAACTATACTTGCTTTTAGTGAAATGTTCCATATTGTTTCTATATGTTTTCGAAGTTGTCTGCTGCAAATTTATTGTATGCGGAGAAGGGTTAAAGTTTCTTCACACATTTTTGTCTGTTATCAATATCGAAAGTAATGCATTTTTATGTTTATACAGATCACTCAAATAGAAAAAACTTAAAATGTAAATGCAGTTTTCTGATAAACTTATTTTATCTTATGTGTTTTCGTTAATGAAAGTAGCACAGTTTGTTAGCCAGATATGAAAATAAAGACCCTGTCCTACGCTTAAAGGTGCGGAACGCCAGATTAAACTTTTAGTATAGTCAAAGTTTTAAAACTGTTCAAAAGTTGTCTTGAAATATTACATAATCATAATTCTGAGATAAAATTAGAGACTTATCTCCGGCTTGAATCCAATTAAGAACTCATTTAACATGAACATCGGGTACACATCGGGTAAAATATATTTTAATAAAAACACAAAACTACGCTTTTTTCGAAAGGAATTTTCTTCTTCTCTTTTGTACTCATTTGAAATGCTGTATAAGGCACTTTGTCATAAATTGATACAGCAAAATATGTCGAATAATTAAAAACCAAATGTCACCTCAGTGATGTCCCGGGCTGTAGAATAGGAAATGTACCTTGTCAATATATAGTCAAATAACAGTTCTAGATTTTAAACGAAACTGGCATACCCAATAAGCCAAATTTTGTACATTTTCATTGACTTTCAATTGATTGTTTTTCAACATTTACCGCCAAAATAGTTTTGAACCTTTAATTACTTACTTTGTTGTCACTATTAGCAATAACTGCAGAAGTCGAACATTTTAAAATGTCTGGAGTTCAACACTTTGCCATGTTGGATTCCCACATTCGTTACAACCAGCATATATGCTAATTTTCAGTTATAGCATGGCGTTCCCTGGATAAGGTACCAATAAACCGCTAGCTGGTCGTACTGCCAATCTTATAATCGTGAGCGCCAAGGAGTGAAAGCCAATGCTCCTATTTTAAAGTGTTTGGAACGACTCGACCGTGGATAGAACCTGTGACCGAACGCACCCGAGGCAAACACTTTACCACTAAACCACTGAGGCTAAACGTCGAATAACAACCTGTAATCTGGCCTGTTCTGTATATCTGCTATCTATATTTAACCCTTTCAGCGCCGAATTGTTTAAAGTAGACTCTTCCATGTTCAAAATCGGGCGTCTTCATTTCTCATGTAATACACTTTTGGACTATTTTGATAACTAAAAGGCAAACAATGCTGATTTCAGGTGAGACAGCTCGTTACGAGCTGACTCGCCTGAATCAGTATTGTTTGCAAAAACCTCAATATTGCCTTTTGCGCTGAAAGAGTTAAAGGATGCACATACAACAAGAACGATAACCGTAGGTACCTTGATTGGACTGCACGGTGACATAGCCGGCTATTTGGATTTTCAGTCACAGGTCCGTTGTCCGATGGCTTTGTTTAACCTTTTCAATGATCTTTTAAAATGGACTTGCTTAGATTTTCATTTGTAAGAGTCCATAGACAATTCTAAGACTATCGCAAAAACACATTGACTTGATTACATATAGACGCTGGAAGTACTCTATATTGATTGCGTAGTCTACACAAAATCAGTTCCTGTTGTCTTAGGCTTAAAGGGACTGAATCCCATATGAGAAAAAAGCGAAAAAAAAGGAAATTGTTAAACATTGCTATTACCTTGATGTTTTTGCATGTAAGGCATTGCGATTTGCTGACTGATGTACTACAATATATGCACACTATTAATATTGCGGAGATTTTTCGTTATTTTGCATTGTAAAATCTACTGGGTTAGTAACCCAGTAAATCTAAAAATATCGCTGTATATTTATCACGTTATCACTACAACCGAATTGACAATCTCCTTCCCAGAGTTGTTGTTCCTTACACTCATGCATACATGAATGTAATGAGTCGATGGTGTTATAGAATGCCGAATTGAATCCACAAATTCAAATGAGCAAGAGGAAATTCCACGGTATTTTTAAACGGGAAAACACGGAGCGGACGATTTTTTAACTGCTTATTTCCTATGAAATAATGAAAAACAAGACTTGTACGACTTTCTACAACATTCCGTTACATATATATATATAGACGTATTTTGGATTAATTAGAATAAGTATAAAATATAACGATTTTGGACCATTATGGTGTTCAGTCCCTTTAAATACTAATTTCAATCACTTGCGTTTTGTTTTTTTAAAAAAGAAAGAGCCATAATTCAGATAACAAACATATTGACGAAAAAATAGAAACTTATAATTGATTAAAGCTTTTCTCATGGTGTTTTAATAGTAGTTTAAAGCTTTTGTCAGAGTGTTTTGATAGATTAAAAGCTTTTGTCAGAGTGTTTTGATAGATTAAAAGCTTTTGTCAGAGTGTTTTAATATATTAACGCTTTTGTAAGAGTGTTTTGATAGATTAAAGCTTTTGTCAGAGTGTTTTGATAGATTAAAGCTTTTGTCGGAGTGTTTTGATAGATTAAAGCTTTTGTCAGAGTGTTTTAATATATTAACGCTTTTGTCAGAGTGTTTTGATAGATTTAAGCTTTTGTCAGAGTGTTTTGATAGATTAAAGCTTTTGTCAGAGTGTTTTAATATATTAACGCTTTTGTCAGAGTGTTTTGATAGATTAAAGCTTTTGTCAGAGTGTTTTGATATATTAAAGCTTTTGTCAGATTGTTTTGGTAGATTAAAGCTTTTGTCAGTGTTTTAATATATTAACTCTTTTGTCAGAGTGTTTTGATAGATTAAAGCTTTTGTCAGAGTGTTTTGATAGATTAAAGCTTTTGACAGAGTGTTTTGATAGATTTAAGCTTTTGTCAGAGTGTTTTAATATATAAATGCTTTTGTCAGAATGTTTTAATATATTAACGCAGTTGTCAGAATGTTATAAAAAGTCTTCTGCTGCGGAATTGTTGTATGTGAGAAAGGGTTAACTAATTACGCAGTTCCGCGTCCATACTTAGGGTATATATCGAGTTATCTTGTTTAGCCAAAGAGTTCCGAGTGTTACCGAACGCCACAACAATATTCTTATCCTTAACCCTTTCCCACATACAACAAACCTGCAGCAGACGACTTTGAGATCATCTAAACAAAACAATGGAAAGTCTCTGTTTTATTACTGAAAGAAGTTAAAAACATTGTGGCAAAAGGAGAAATTGCTCGTCTTGAGCAATTTCTTCTTTTGCCACAATGTTTTCAGAAGTCCTCTGCTGCAGAGGCAAGCGTCAATATGAGAGAAAGGTATCCTTAATGTCACTAATATATAACACTAATGTGATGTTTGCTATACTATCTTACACATGTGTGTATTATACAATTACCTTCTCACAGTTGTAGACGCACATTCGGTGATAGATAATTAGACTGGGGCAAACGAAAAACATACCGACATACAGCAAATCTGCAGCAGACGACTTCGAAAACATAGTGACAAAAACTTGAAAAATCTTCATAAATAATGGTTTTATTATTAAAAAGAGTTGATAACATTGTGGCTAAATTGTGGGGAAAATTGCTCATTATGACCAATTCGACTTTTTCCCACACTGTTTTCAAAAGTCGTCTGCTGCAGATGCATCAGAATGCGTCTTTAAGTGGGAAAGGGTTAAGAGGACGTTTGTCACTATGACTTGTCAATCATCACACAGAAGGAATGTCCGAGTCGGGGTTCGGGCCCACGACCCCTTGATTGAGAGCCCTCCGTAGTTACCAACTGAGCCGACACGGTGGCATGTAGGGATTATCTCACCCGGACGTCTGTGTCTGTCTGCCACGTGTTTACCAATTATTGCAATAGGACCAAACTACTTCGCTGTACGATACCAACGAATGAATGTATATTGTTTTATGGCGCATCGACAGCTAAGGTCATTTAGCGCGCAATTAAATTTAATTATTCATGATCCCTGGGTAAACAAACCAGTACTAGGCTAGAAAATGTGCCTTGCCCAAGGGCACTCCACCATGACCGTAGTGCCGCGACTGGGGATCGAACCCGTACGATACCAAGGCTCGGTTCTTTACAATGGAGAGCTCGGCGTTGAACATTTATTCGAATAAGCCTGATGGAATATCCTTTAGAGCGGTTATGACCAACATCGACATTACAGTGTAATGTGATCCTGACCGCCATTAATTTTAATCCCCTTTCCCACATACAACAAATCTGTAGCAGATGACTCTTAAAACAGAAATTTTGAGCAAAAAAAATCGAATGAATGGACAAATATTGAATAGAGATGAATACCTTGAATAGAGTTGGAAATATTGAATAGAGTTAATAATATTGAATAGAGATGAATACATTGAATAGAGTTGGAAATATTGAATAGATTTAATAATATTGAATAAAGTTAAAGATATAGTGGCAAAAGTAGAAATTTATCAAGATAAGCAATGTCTTCCTTCACCTAAATCATTCGAAAGTCTCTGTCAGGGGCGTAGCTTGGTTATACTCAATGTGTAGGCCGTCTCGCGAGAAAACCAACATTGTGGACACTGCGTAAAGTATCGACCCGGATCAGCCTACGCATGCCGCACAGGCGTACCCGGATATACACTTTTCGCCTCCTGTGGATTTTCTGTTGCAGGAATCACTACACTATCTATCACCCCTTAGAGGGAATGTGTCGGCCGGATCAGACTGCGCGGACAGCGCAGGCTGATCTGGTCGATACAGTACGCAGATGTGTATCGCCGCAGCTGCATTTTGGGGGCATTTTTAGAAAAAATGCACTCTAAAATGCCTCTAAAATCTCTATGAATGAAAGTAAAATGATTAAATAAGAGTTGAAAACATTCTGGCAAAAGGGGAAATCTTTCTCGTTTTGAGCAATTTCTCCTTTTGCCATAATGTTTTCTAAACCACGAAAGTGTACCCCTTCTGAGTTAGAAATGAAATCGACGAGGAGGAAATCAATTGTACACCTGTACCTTTTTATTGTAAATTACGAACAACAACATTTGGAAACATATGTTTTCTTCAATCAAAATTAAAGAAACAAACAAACAACACGCAAAACAATAAAGTAGTCTAGTAAACACCGATTGTTCGTACTTACATCGAGTATGTAAACATTTGTTTGGGAGTAATCCGTGCCCTTTATTTTTGAATACAATTCCTAAAGTTTAACATCGACTCGGGAATTTAAGTTAATTTTTTAAAACAACATCATTATGTTATAAGCGAAGGCTTCGAGACCCACATACATTTGTATTATATATATAACTATCCCATATATATCACTGTGATACCTTCCAACAGACGACTTTAGCGTACTACTGATTTTGGGCCAGCCACATTATAACTGATATACTGACCAAGTCCGGTAACCCTTTCAAACGTCACACTCAATCCGATGCATCTGCCGCAGACGACATGTGAAAAAAATGTGGCTAAAAAAAAAACTAATGCTGCAAAAAAGTATTTTCTACTTTTGTCACACCGTTTTCAACTCTATTCAACAATCATATTTTCTTTTATAGATAATGATCTATATATCTTTAACCTAGATGTTTTCAAAGTCATCTACTGTAGATTGTTTGTATGCGGGAAAACGTTAATGTTCAGTAACGCACGTCGGTCTTTCCCTCGGTACTCTAGAACACTATACAAGTCCGTGTATCGAGTCGTATAGGCTCAGGTAACGACAGATACTGAACTAGGGGTCGTGCATTCGAATCCCGACTTGATATAAGCCGTCCCACGAGAAAACCAACATTGTGTAACGTATCAATCTAGATCAGCATGCGAAGTCCGCGCATGTTAATCCGGGCCTGCGCAACCTGCTTATGCTGTTCCGGGTCGATACTTTACGTCCTAAATGTTGGTTTTCTCGTGGAATGTTATGCATTCTAATGATTAAACAAAATTGTTACTAACTTCACTCGTCTACAACCAGTGGACTTAAATAGTCTACGTCGGAAGGCAATTCGTTGCCAGGCAATGTGTGTTCGTTTGAACTATTGGTGTGAGAAAGCAATGCAACACATAGGTAGGTCAGCAAATGACAAACTGTGGAAAATGGTGTTAAACCCTTTCTCAATAAGACCCGACTAAACCACACCAGGTCCCAGCTGACAATCTGTGGAAAATGGTGTTAAACCCTGACTAAATCAGACCCTACTAAACCACACCAGGTCCCAGCCAACAACTTGTAGAAAATGGTGTTAAACCCTGACTAAATCAGACCCTACTAAACCACACCAGGTCCAAGACAACAAATTGTAGAAAATGGTGTTAAACCCTGACTAAATCAGACCCGACTAAACCACACCAGGTCCCAGCCGACAAATTGAGGAAAATGGTCTTAAACACTTTCTAAATCAGACGCAACTAAACCAAACCATGTCCCAGCTGACAAATTGTGGAAAATGGCCTTAAACCCTTACTAAATCAGACCCGACTCATTCACACCAGGTCCCAGCTGACAAATTGAGAAAAATGGTCTTAAACCCTTACTAAATCAGACCCGACTCAACCACAACAGGTCCCAGCTGACAAATTGAGGAAAATGGTCTTAAACCCTTACTAAATCAGAACCGACTAAACCACACCAGGTCCCAGCTGACAAATTGTGGAAAATGGCCTTAAATCCTTACTCAATCAGACCCGACTCAACCACACCAGGTCCCAGCTGACAAATTGAAGAAAATGGTCTTAAACCCTTACTAAATCAGACCCGACTAAACCACACCAGGTCCCAGCTGACACTCTGTGGAAAATGGTCTTAAACCCTTACTAAATCAGAACCGACTCAACCGCACCAGGTTCCAGCTGACAAATTGAGGAAAATAGTCTTAAACCCTTACTATATCAGACCCGACTAAACCGCACCAGGTCCCAGCTGACAAATTGAGGAAAATGGTCTTAAACCCTTACTATATCAGACCCGACTAAACCACACCAGGTCACAGCTGACAAATTGAGGAAAATGGTCCTAAACCCTTACTATATCAGACCCGACTAAACCACACCAGGTCCCAGCTGACACTCTGTGGAAAATGGTCTTAAACCCTTACTAAATCAGACCCGACTAAACCACAAAAGTTCCCAGCTGACAATCTGTGAAAAATGGTGTCAAACCCTTACTAAATCAGATCCGACTAAACCACACCAGGTCCCAGCTGACAATCTGTGGAAAATGGTGTCAAACCCTTACTAAATCAGACCTGACTAAACCACACTAGGTCCCAGCTGACAAATTGTGGAAAATGGTCTTAAACCTTACTAAATCAGACCCGACTAAACCCCACCAGGTCACAACTGACAACTTGTGGAAAATGGTCTTAAACCTTACTAGACCACACCAGGTCCCAGCTGACAAATTGTGCAAAATGGTCTTAAACCCTACTAGATCAGACCCGACTAAATCACACCAGGTTCCAGCTGACAAATTGTGGAAAATGGTGTTAAACCCTCACTAAATCAAGCCCGACTAAACCACACCAGGTCCCAGCTGACAAATTGTGGAAAATGGTCTTAAACCCTCACTAAATCAGACCCGACTAAACCACACCAGGTTCCAGCTGACAAATTGTGGAAAATGGTCTTAAACCCTTACTTAATCAGACCCGACTAAACCACACCAAGTCCCAGCTGACAAATTGTGGAAAATGGTCTTAAACCCTTACTAAATCAGACCGACTAAACCACACCAGGTCCCAGCTGACAATCTGTGGAAAATGGTGTCAAACCCTTACTAAATCAGACCCGACTAAACCACACCAGGTCCAAGCTGACAATCTGTGGAAAATGGTGTCAAACCCTTACTAAATCAGACTCGACTAAACCACACCAGGTCTCAGCTGACAATCTGTGGAAAATGGTGTCAAACCCTTACTAAATCAGACCCGACTAAACCACACCAGGTCCAAGCTGACAATCTGAGGAAAATGGTGTCAAACCCTTACTAAATCAGACTCGACTAAACCACACCAGGTCCCAGCTGACAAATTATGGAAAATGGTCTTAAACCCTCACTAAATCAGACCGACTAAACCACACCAGGTCCCAGCTGACAACCTGTGGAAAACGGTGTCAAACCCTTACTAAATCAGACCCGACTAAACCACACCAGGTCCAAGCTGACAATCTGTGGAAAATGGTGTCAAACCCTATCTAAATCAGACCCGACTAAACCACATCAGGTCCCAGCTGACAATCTGTGGAAAATGGTGTCAAACCCTAACTAAATCAGACCCGACTAAACCACATAGGTCCCAGCTGACAATCTGTGGAAAATGGTCTTAAACCCATATTAAATCAGACCCGACTAAACCACGCCAGTTCCTAGCTGACAAATTGTAGAAAATGGTGTTAAACCCTTACTAAATCAGACCCGACTAAATCACACCAGGTCCCAGCTGATAAATTGTGTAAAATGGTCTTAAACCCATATTAAATCAGACCCGACTAAACCACGCCAGTTCCCAGCTGACAAATTGTGGAAAATGGTGTTAAACCCTTTCTCAATCAGACCCGACTAAACCACACCAGGTCCAAGCTGACAAATTGAGGAAAATGGTGTTAAACCCTTTCTCAATCAGACCCGACTAAACCACACCAGGTCCAAGCTGACAAATTGAGGAAAATGGTCTTAAACCCTTACTTAATCAGACCCGACTAAACCACACCAGGTACCACCTGACAATCTGTGGAAAATGGTCTTAAACCCTTACTAAATCAGACCCGACTAAACTACACCAGGTCCAAATTCCACCAACCTTACTTAGTGATAAGTAATACTTAAAACGTAAACGTATACTTAAGTATTTGTGTTTCTCTAATAAAACATGCCTAAAGATTTCAATCCTTATCAAGTCTTGCTAGTCAGTAAGGTAACTATTTATGTCAACTTAGTGTTTTACTGGAATACTTTGCAAAACATGAATGGTGAAATGTTTTCCAATCAAATTTAAGATATTACGTGCTAGATAGGTTTAGTGGAATTGGAGCCACCTGGTTTCAATTTTATTAACGGCTTTGTAAAAGGCTAAAACAGATCACAATCAGACTGCTCTGTAAGATAATATGTCTATCATTAGAAAGATAATATTGCTTCCATTAAACACCCACACATTCTCCTAATATTGAAGCAATACATAAAGGAAAAGACAAGTACTTTCCTTTTATTAAACATTATTGTTGCAAAACGTCCATTAAATGGCTTCTTTATAGGCACAAAGCAAAGAATTTGAGACAACTGGATGGAACAAAAATAAGTTGTTTTTTGAAATCAGAATACATCTCTCGATCAACTATAAGACAAAGCTAACACAGCATTCCAGACGGGCGTTTAAAAGACTTACGCCGTACCACGAGACAACCAGCATTATGGCCTCTGCGTAATGTATCGACCCAGGTCAGTTTGCGCAGTCCGCGCAGTCTAATCCGGACCGACATATTCCGTCTCAGGGGTATAGAGTAATGATTCCTGAAACAGAAATTCGAACAGGAGGCGAAAAGTGTCTGTCCAGATTAGCCTACGTAACATGCAAAGGCTGATCCGGGTCGATACTTTACGCAGAGTCCACACTATTGATTTTCTCGCGGGACGGCTCATATTTAGCTTACAACCCCACGGGGAGTGTTGAAACCATTGTGGCAAACGGAGTAATTGCTCATTATGAACAATTTCTACATTTGCCACAATGGTATCAACAGGCGTCTGCTGTAATAAAGGCGTGATAAGGCGCCTGTACGGGGAAATAGTTTAACAAGATATATTCCTTGTTAATGCTGCTCAATCTTGTATAAGATATGTACGTTTTCTGTGAACAAGCAGGAAGTATAAACCCCATCGAAACCTGGATAGTTGTTGTGGGTTTCTGCTAGTTGATGACCTAGTCAAAACTGTTTTATTTTATGACGAGTCGACATATTATTTTCCTTTGAACTGTTTCAGTCAATGTCGAGTCAACACTTCAGTTTCCTTTGAACTGTTTTAGTTTATGGCGAGTCAACAATTTATTTTATTTTGACTTGTTATAGTTTAAGGTGAGTCAATAGTTTATATTAATTTCCTTTGAACTGTTTCAGTCAATGTCGAGTCAACATTTCATTTTCCTTTGAACTGTTTTAGTTTATGGCGAGTCAACACTTTTGTTTCTGATGAACTGTTTCATTTTATGGTGAGTCAACACTTTATTTTCTGATGAGCTGTTTCAGTCTATTTTGAGTCAACACTTTATTTTCTGATGAGCTGTTTCAGTCTATGCAACACTTTGGTTTATGATGAACTGTTTCAGTTTATGGCGAGTCAACACTTTGGTTTCTGATGAACTGTTTCAGTCTATGCTGAATCAACACTTTATTTTCTGATGAACTGTTTCTGTCTATCGCCAGTCAAACACTTTGGTTTATGTTGAACTATTTCAGTCTATCGTGAGTCAACACTTTATTTTCTGATGAACTATCCAGTCTATGACGAGTCAACAATTTATTTTCGGCTAAACTGTTTCAGTCTATGTCGAGTCAACACTTTGGTTTCTGATGAACTGTTTCAGTCTAGGGCGAGTCAACATTTTATTTTCTGTTGAACTGTTTAAGTCTCGCCGTTCATTTCTAGTTTGTACTACAGGACTTATGTATACGTGATGTGTGCACGTGTTATAACTTAAATTCTATTGACTGAGGTGTACACTCGAATAAAATACCAACAATCAGAAGAAAACAATGAAGATTAATGTAAAGTTAACACCCCTCCCTCCAATAAAAAGCACACATCATATCACTGTTTAATCACCACATAAACGGATACATAAAATAAACTTTAATGAATAAATGTGCACATGTATCTGTCTGCAGCTCAATTGACGGAACAAAGGGCATATTTAATAACAGAAATGGATAAGGCTTTTCCGTTGTTATCTGTACAATACGGATGTCATTACTTAACCCTTTCTCTCATACGACAATTCTGAAGCATACGACTTTGAACGTATTTTGTCAAAACATAAAAATTCTCCTTAATTGAATGAATAACCTATGACTAAAAGTGGAAAACATTGTGGCAAATGGAGAAATTGCATGTTTTGTGCAATTTCTTCTTTTGTCACTATGTTTTCAAAAAGCCGTCTGCTGCAGAGGCGTCAGAAAGCGTCTATATGAGGGAAAGGGTTAAGTGCTTATTGTTTTTGATTGCGCTCATTGCAGGTTTATACATATTTGATTGTCAAGAGAGGGATATTTAGTGTCAGTTTCAATCTAATTCATTGCATTTTCAAACAAAATAACGTTATTCTCAGTGTACATTGAACCTGTCGTTATCACGTGACATTTTATTTTGTAAACTGACCTTGATGTAGATTCTAGATGCGAAATGTCAATTTACACGGTCATTTAACATGAGAGCCACCTCAGATGAAAACAGACCTTCGTAACTTTCGCCCAGTCAAGATCCAGATCAGCTTACGCCACGGTGTAGTCAGATAACAATAAATATAAATTATAAGTTCATGATCAATATTATTGTGACGACATGTCTCAATGAAATTCCCCATTCCGTGAAATTTGTAAAACATGGTTGAACCAGTTAATACATTAAGCTTCCTGTATGAATAAGATGAAATGAGCCGTCCCGCAAGAAAACCAATCATGCAAGCACGCGTTGCCAGTTTCCATTAACGCAACACGCGTTGCCAGTTTCCATTAACGCAACACGCGTTGCCAGTTTCCATTAACGCAACACGCGTTGCCAGTTTCCATTAACGCAACACGCGTTGCCAGTTTCCATTAACGCAACACGCGTTGCCAGTTTCCATTAACGCAACATGGGATGCCCAGTTTCCGATCCTGCAAGAATACGTTGCCCTGCTTCAAATCCTGAAAGCACGCGTTGCCCAGTTTCCAATCCCGCAAGCATGCGTTGCCCTGCTTCAAATCCTGAAAGCACGCGTTGCCCAGTTTCCATTAACGCAACACGCGTTGCCAGTTTCCATTAACGCAACACGCGTTGCCAGTTTCCATTAACGCAACACGCGCTGCCCAGTTTCCATTAACGCAACACGCGTTGCCAGTTTCAATTAACGCAACACGCGTTGCCAGTTTCCATTAACGCAACACGCGCTGCCCAGTTTCCATTAACGCAACACGCGTTGCCAGTTTCAATTAACGCAACACGCGTTGCCCAGTTTCCATTAACGCAACACGCGTTGCCCAGTTTCCAATTCTGCAAGAATGCGTAGCTCAGTTTCCAATCCCGCAAGCATGCGTTGCCCAGCTTCAAATCCTGAAAGCACGCGTTGCCCAGTTTCCAATACCGCAACACGCGTTGCCCAGTTTCAAATCCCGCAAGCATGTGTTGACCAGTTTCCAATCCCGCAAGGATGCGTTGCCCAGTTCCCAAGTCCCGGAAGCATGCGTTTCCCATTTCCAATCATGCAAGTACGCGTTGCCAGTTTTCATTACCGCAACACGCGTTGCCCAGTTTTCAATCCCGCAAGCATGCGTTACCAGTTTTCAGGCCCGCAAGCACGCGTTGCTCAGTTTCCAAGCTCGCAAGCACGCGTTGCCTAATTTTCAAACCTGCAAGCACGCGTTGCCAAGTTCCCAATCCCGCAAGCACGCGTAGCTCAGTTTCCATGCCCGCAAGCACGCGTTGCCCAGATTTCAATCCCATACGCACGCGTTTTCAAAGATTCCAATCTCGCACGCACGCGTTGCCCAGTTTGTTAAGCCCGCACGCACGCGTTACCCAGTTCCCAATCCCGCAAGCACGCGTTGCCCTGTTTCCAATCCTGCACCCACGCGTTACCTAGTTTCCTAGCCCTCAAGCATGCGTTGCCCAGTTTCAAATCCTGCAAGCACACGTTGCCGGTTTTCATTACCGCAACACGCGCTGTCCAGTTTCCAATTCCGCAAGCATGCGTTGCCCAGTTTCCAATCCTGCAAGCACGCGTACGCATACGATGCCTGGTTTCAAATCGTACACGTACGAGATGACCGGATTACAATACTGCACGCACAAGAGATGCCCGGTTTCAAATGCCAACTAGACTTGTTACACTAAGAAATCTTGAAACTCTATCTGTTTAGTTCACTTGATATTTAAGAATCGTCTGCTATCAGAATAGAAATCGTTTCTTTAAAACGTATGTTGGTAACGACGTAGGCTGTCAATCCAGGCGTTGTGAGTTCGAATCCCAGCTCGGCCAACATTCTTTCCGACGTTTGTCCTACGTATGGTACTTCGATTGCGAGACAAGCTTGCAGATTATTTTAATCACGATCGATATAATGTTCCTGGACAGCTAACACGAACTCCCACAAAACGTGAAAGTAAATCCCAAAGGCAGAACCAGCTCATCACTTGATTCGAACCCGTGACTTTCTGTGCGAGAGTGCAACGCTATACCACTGTCTTCCACAGAAAATGTAAAGTCTGTGAGATCAAAAGATGTTGTTTAATAGTGAGATGGAATCATTGTGAGAAAGGGGGTACTTGTATCTCTTGAGCACTTTCGCCATTTTCCTATAATTTTTAACATGTCGACTACTGCAATGGGATCTAAAGCTATCAGCATCAATGACATTTTAGTCTCAAAGACGCTCTGATACATTTGCATTGTCTTAGATGGAACTAATGACTTGTGCCCAAATCATAGGTGACTGGAGACAGCGGACACCTCGAGATCGGGTGATCAAATTAAGATCCTTTAATGTGGCATATACTTTAAATAGGATAGGGAAGTATTAACGCCTTCCTAAGTATTTAGAAATGCGAAAACGGCATAACGTCTGAAACACTGTTGTTAACAATCTGATAATAAAGATAGCGGCAAGTTAGATAAAAGGGGATACAATTAGATATGTCATGTGTTTGTGTTTCATTGTATCAACATTTTCCCACATGCAAACACATATCTATACATTTGCAACATACCTTTTCAAAACATTATGACAGAATGATAGAACATATACCCAGAATGAGCGATTTTTACATTTGTTGCAATATTTCAAACTCTATTTACTATCAAACTTTCATTTATTGAATTTCATCTGCATAGTTTTACCTGGAATGTAAGAAAGTCGCCTGCTGCAGATGTGAAGTTAAGTGGTCAAGTATGTTTTAAAGGATCGAGAAGAAGAAAGAAACTTCACAAACTGTTTAATACTGTTAACTTTAAATACAAAGAATATAACACTGTGCGTTTAACAATAGGAGTGCAAATACATCCAACCTCTCTTAAACATCTTATACTCGTCGATTAGTTAAGAAAAGTGGGTGGCGAAACAAATAGAAACATCATTTTATAATAATAATAATAATAATAATAATAATAATAATGATAATAATAATAATATTAATAATAATAAATACTAATAATGATAATAATGATAATAATCCCGGTGTTCATAATTAGTTCATTTGTTGAATTTATGCATAAACCACACCCTATAGTTCTAAAAACCATTGTTCACACAGGTGAGTGTATCATACATAAAGTCGGAATTTCGAGCGTTTTCATAAGGATAGAACACCTCGAATGGGCTCGGCGTTTTCCGTTAAGATATATATTTACAGTATATAGAACTCGGATGTGTTACTGGACTGTACACGAACAATGCCGATCTCTAGCGATCGCATACGGATAACGCCGAACCTATGAGGTATACTCTACGTTAACACTCATTACACCATGAGTGTATTCAGATTATAGTACATGTATCATAGCAGTCGGTCGAGCGATTGTTATTTCAAACATTTTTCTTTAAAACGATATAATAGTCTGTTAGTAAAGGAGTCGTTCTGTTACTTATTATTGCTCATCAATTGTTTGAGTTATATCGGATAAGATAACATAAACACACACGCGCACACACACACACAAAGACATACAAACATACACACACTCGCTGGCACACACGCACGCACGAACGAACACACACACACACACACACACACACGCACGTTCGCACACACGCATGAACGAACTGACACCTTAAAAGTTGTTACATTGTATGTAGATCCCTACATGCCCTGGGTTAAACCAGGGGAATCCGGAGCGCTCCGACAAAGTATTTTAAAAAGCATTGTTCAAATATTATATTATTAAAACAAGACGATAACAATTGATGGGAACATGGATCAATAGACTCCACTTTCATTGTGCTTTGCACCCGTTCGAGTGATCAATATTTGGGAAAGTTTTCCACGGAAGAAGAAAAGCTCCAAACAAAAGTTATACTTTAAAGAGATGTCCCGTTATTTCTGTGAAGAAGGTTTGAAAGTATAAAACTCTTAAAATAAGCGATGTTCCAGGAAAATCAACCATAGTGTAATTATAACACGAGTTTAAAATCGAAGTCATGCTGTAGTGGTTAGATCTGGTTTCGAACTCCAGTGGTGTAATGTATAAGAATTTTAAAAATGGTACTGTTGGTCTTCCTCCTTGGCGCTAAGGTATCGAGGGCTTGGTGTGAAACGGTTGTTACTAAAATCGATATTTTTTTTACCAAGGTTAATCACCTCGCCATGAAGTCTTTATAAGTATTAAATAATTTTTCTTGGTAAACAATGGGAATTTAGGTGCCATTGCACGTTCTGAGCAATGGCACCTAAATTTGCATTGTTTACAAAGGAGTCAAAATTGCCCCTAAACCAGGGTTTTCAAAATAGCTTTTTAGTTACAACCGTTTCATGCCAAGCCCTCGGTATGCATGCATTGCATTACGAAAGACGCATCGATGACGTGTCAGGGTAAACACTACCGGTAGTACTGGCAATGTACTCATGACACGTGCTATGAATGGAATACTTTTGAAAACGGCATAAAACAACACTCAAACAAACAAGTTTAAATAAACATGAGCCGTTCCTCGAGAAAACTAACAGTGTGGACTCTGCGTACGGTATCGAGCCGGATCAGCCTAAGCATGCCGCGCAGGCTAACCCGGACATACACTTTTCGCCTCCTGTGGATATACTGTTTTAGGAGTCTATACCTCTATCAACCTGAGACGGAATGTGTCTGTCCGGATAAGCCTACGCGAATTGTGCAGGCTGATCAGGGTCGATACATTACGCAGTCGAGTCCATAATGTTGATTTTCTCGTGGGACGCCTCAGTCGTCTCTGCGCATCCATACTAAAAATTCCAACGGAATAGAGTTTCTTTAAACCTTCTGAGACAAATTGGCAAACGGTGTAGAGTCTGATCAAACTACACGGATGTGCGTGTAGATCCGAATATAGGCTGGTCCAAAATGCACTGAGGTTGCCTTCCCTATAAATGGAATTATAATCAATGAAGCGAGTTAAGAACATTTTTGATAACGGAGACATTGCAGACAATTTCTCCTTTTGCCACATTCATTCTAAAAGTCATCTGCAAGAGGTAAACCCTTTTCCACAAATGAGCCGTCCCGCCAGAAAACCTGCACAGCCCTGATCCGGACCGACTCATTCCGTCTCAGGGGGATAGATGTATATAGTATTGATTCCTGAAATAGAAAACACACAGGAGGCGAAAAGGATCTATCCGGTTAAGCCTGCTCGGCATGCTTAGGCTGATCCGCGTCGATACTTTACGCAGAGTCAACAATGTTGGTTTTCTCGCGGGACGACTCAAATATACTTTTACGGACGCCTCTGTTGCAGACGACCTTTGAAAACACTGTGACAAATGGAGAAATTGCTCAAAACGAGCAATTTATCCTTTTGCCACAATGTTTATAACTATTTCCATAAATAGTACCTTTATTTATAGAGATTTCCCATAATTTTGCCAATATGATTTCAAAGTCGTGCAGATTTGTTGTATGTGAGAAAGGGTTAAATGGTTAAAATCAATAGAGGATATTACATGAGTGGTCATTCAATACGAAAATTTATTAAACGAGTTTTCTAAAATTGATAAAAACGAGCCTTGGCGAGGTTTTAGCAATTTTAGAAAACGAGTTTAATAACATTTTGTATTGAATGACCACGAATGTTATATTCTATTTATAGGTGCTACCTATTTACGAAAAAAAAAAGATAATTATAAACAAAAATTAAAGAGCATACTTTGGCCATAAAAAAGGATTTATAAGTAATTGACTAGACAATAATAATGTTAATGTCATGTTTCTTGCATTATTAAAACATATTTGGAATTTGTATTGCTGTTGTCTATTATTTGAACAGAAAATAATAAAGTAAAGACTTTCAGACAATCAAGGAATACATTTATAATGAACGAGGTTAAAACATGAGGGCCAAGATGATCCTTAGTCGATCACCTGCATTATGGCAAAGAAGCAAATAGATCAGCCCTTTTCTGATGCCACCTGGAGACTGCCTTTTTCAACCAGTCAATATGACTGGAACAAATTATGTAAGGGGTCACATTTCTGCTAAACCCTTTCTCTATTAGAGACGGTTTCTGAGGCCTATGCAACAGACGATTTAGGAAAAGATTGTCGCCACAAGAACGATTGCTTCTTATGAGAAAGTTATCCTTTTGCCACAATGTTTGATAAATAATTATACTTTGAATGAGTGAGTCAATAGCTCATGTATAGGAATTTGGGGTATTTCATGTTGATACCACTTTTTTGCGGGAAACGACGTCGCCTCATTTACGTTACGCCAAGATGAAGTGTAACGGAAATGACGTCACGCCCTTCTTTGGCTACGATACAGTCAAAATTTAGTTTCGGGCGTAGAAGGCTAATGTTGTCGTTTTTTTTGACGAACGGGAAAACATATTTCTTACAGATTTCCATTTATTTTTAACTTTTCGTACAAATGTTAATTGCCACATAACACAGCACTTAAATGATCTTGAATATCGATTTAAAAAAAAAATGATTAAAAAGACGACAATAATTTTCAATCCGTGTTTTTCTGCTCATTTTATACATACCCAAAATACCGATTTAAAGAAAAAGAAAAAAAAAGGCGACAATAATTTTCAATCTGTGTTTTACGTCTGCTTTTTATACATATCCAAAATGGCGGCCCCCATGGATTTTTCCAGTTTCATTTCAGAAAGCTAAAGAGGTTTTGGGTGGAACATAATATGTTAATAGGCAAAGCCTAGGTCGTGTGAAAGCAAGAACAAATTAATTAAGCACTGTCTGTCCCCCAACAAGAAACAAATTAATAGGCAAATTGTAGAAAGTTACAAAAACAGAATTTGAAAAACATATTGAAAAAACCGAAACTTAGCATGCATTTAAGTTTAATTTGTACATATATATCTGTTTTATTTTTTATTAGGTCAGGATTGTAACAGACTGTAAGATTTCCAAGGATGTTGATGGAAAACAACACTAGAAGGCATTGAAGAATGTTCTGATTTATTTTTACAAATACCAGTTATTTGTAAACTAGTAATACATATAATTGGAAACTGACTCTTACCATGGTTGATTGAATGACTTGTGCTTAATTAACATTACTTTCAATGGTACTTCAGTTCACCTAACATTTTCCCCTGGCTTTCTAGAATACTAAAATACTCCACACAACAATCTTCCAAGGCAGATGGCTAACTTTGCATGATCTGGCTGAATGTATAATCTTGAGATACAGACTGAGAAAACTGTAATTTTTGACAAATATTTTCAAAAGTCCCATTTATAATGATGTATGTTGGAAAGGGTAAAGTTTAGCCCCTTGTCTGATGTAAATTACTTGATTTCTGTGACTAATCTGAATACATTGTCGGAATGGTGTAATTGATCCAAAATGAACATATCCAAAATGAACAATATGTTCCTATTCAACAACATTTTCACTTTGAATCTCACCTATCTCCTTTTCTGGTTTTTAATTTGTAAAACATGAAACAGCATCAGATTATTTGTTAATAAGTACCAGACTTAGTGTCAACAACTGATTATATATACATGTATCTGGAATATGTTGTTTGGAAAAAAATGGATAATGAAAGATCTGATCAATATATTCAATATACATTTTATTGCATAAAACAATAAACAACTTATGTTTATAGCAAATAAAGAAATTATAAAAAGTACAAACAGAGAAATGGATTTTCCAGAAGAATTTGCAATAATTTAACATTGTTAGTGATCATGTTAAAATTGCTCTATTATAAAAATATGATGTATAAATTTCGTTAAAACTATATGATATTAGAACGGTTATCAAAGCTGGATCAAACCTTGAACATGTACAGATTCTCAGAGTTATCAATGTTGATAACCATTCATTTTTTTAATTGTTATTGCTCATTTATAAAAGCTTTTGAAAAGGGTACAGGGAGTAAACTATTTTCACTAGAAGCCTGGATAAAAATGTAATAAGTGTTTAAGTAAGACAACTCCCCACAACATAATTGTTTCATGTATACATTGTTAAGTTTAGTTGCTTCTTTCAAAACATGTACCTGCTGAGATTTGATCTTAGAACTCTTGTTAGCTTGGTGTTTTACCATTAAACTACAGTATAGGTTTTTATTTTGAGCAGCAGTTCATGAAAATATGTGTAATTTTATTACCAGTAAAGTATAAGATTTTTTTTGTTACAATGAATGTATACCAATTTAAATTTTACCATTGCTATTGTATAGATTATACAATTTCACACAGAAAAATGGATTTCACAATAAATTACATAGAAAACAGATACATTTCTGTGGTATTTCAGTTATATCAGAGGACAGAACACTTATGTGAGGTCACTGGGTGACTAATATAACTGACATTAATTATGAACTGCCTTATATATATATCTAAGCCTTTTTCTGTTGAAAAACAGATGAAGTTTACTTTATTTTTCAACCAAAATGTTTATACAAATTTATTTGAATAAAAAGTATGTTGAGTGTTTGTTGAATTTAAAAAGAGATTGATCCTCTTTATCTACAGATTTCAATGCACAGTTTATTTTTACCTTATTTAAGTTTGATATATATTTAGTGTACATTGCCCTGTTTCATAGACGGACCTAAATCGGTGACTGTATTGAAAGGCTTTTATTTTGCATTTGCTCTTCAATTTGAAGAGTTCTATGACATCATTGGTTGTTGCGCTCCCAAATATGAAAATAGTGCTGTCAATAGATGTTGAATCTTTTTTAAATGTTGTTTGAATACATACATGCAGAGTATTTAAAATAACCTAGTGAAAATAATGTTTAAATTCTTAGTACCAAGTTGTCCAATCTGATCAATAAACACATTTTGGATAACAATAAATAAATATGAAACTACTAGAAATTCAGCCTGTTGAAAGAAAAGTAATGTGTTTTACTGATAGCCCCCATATGACATCATTTCTTTTAAACAATCATGACTCATTTGAGTTTGATCAATAAACAAATTTTGGTTAAAAAAAAAGATGAATCTACTAGTACTAGAAATGCAGCCTGTTGAAAGTGAAGTAATGTGTTTTACTGATAGTCCACATATATAATATATGACATAATTTCTTTAAAACAGTTTTATTTGAGTTTGATCAATAAACACATTTTGGATATAAAAAAAAAAGATAAATCTACTAGAAATTAAGCCTGTTGAAAGAAAAGTAATGCGTTTTATTGATAGCCCACATATGACATCATTCCTTTAAAACAATGGACTCATTTGAGTTTGATCAATAAACACATTTGAAGGCATGAAAGTGTTTTCCTCTCTTTCAGGTTGGAGGATATATGGCTTAAGACATTTACTATGTATACCCCAAAACCAGGGTGAACTGATTCTGGTCATACTTTCATGATTTGACAAAGACTAGGTCATAGACATAAACTGTTAAACTGTACAATGTAAAAAAATAATGTAAATTGAAGGCAAATAATTTGAAATTGACTGTAGTTTTGTTTGTTTGCTACATATACTGCAATAAATAGATAAACGTCTTAAAGTCAATACAACTAGACAGTCGAAGATATGATAGTTTAGCTATTTTCTTGAGTGGAGTCAACATTTGACAAGACGGCTTCGGCTTCAAATGACAGATACAGACAAAAACGATACACACCATGGATCACCATGTGACGTCACGCGATGTGACGAAAGCATCGTGGAAACGTCCCAACAGATACTAACAAATAATTTAGAAATGAAGTTATATTTTTAAGCAAATTATTGATATAATAAATAGCTTACCTTGAAATGAAGCTATGCCGATACAGAAACAGAATTGTTCGTCCTGTTCAGTTAAAATAATATCCGAGGCCAGTGTAACGAACGATAACTTCCGTTGAAATATTTACAATCATTTTCAAGTGTTTATTGCTTCTCTATATTGCAAAGATATAAAATCCATGAAATAATGATGACAGGTACAAAAGATTAGTCGACTTAGCCTTCATAAAGTCCTTCCAGTGAATGAAATCCATTTGTGACGAGTCAAACTATCTTTTCCTACCATTCCTGTCGTTTTCCTTTTGTTATTTATGTATTACTTGCCTTACAATGACGTCACTTTTGGATGTGTTTACTTCCGGTTGAGAAAATATTATTTTAAAAATAGAAAACGAGTGCAATTACACGCAAATTATCACATATCAGATTCCTTGTTTTCATTCCTTTATCGAGAAGGAATTTAATTTAATTTTTCTCTCTAGTTCTAATTTCTAATTGATTTGTCAAAACATGCGAATATCGTGTTTGTGGGTTTTACCGGTTACGAAATGAATAGGTTACGATAATTTGTCCGTCCAGTAAGACCGGAAGCAAAATGGCCGAAAAAAAGTGCTATGGGGTTGAGATTTGATATGTGAAAAACAGTAAGATTGTACTGAATTCTCGTTGTTTTCATCTCGTATGATGTGTTCGTACGTGAAACCTATAGGCGTGCTTCGCTCGAGCCTTCGGCTCGAGCTTTCACACGTATAAAAAGTCAAATTTGTGTCAGCTGCACATATTGAAGCATTCTAGGGTATTGGGTGGGATTCAGTCAAATTGCTTGAAAAATGATAACATTGGGTGCCTGGAGTGTAATTTAGGTCCATTGGGGGGGTATCCAGCCATTAGGTTATAGCCTTTTTGACCATTTGCCATACACAATGATGTTTCTAAAGCTATAAAAAGTATTCTTTGATTGGTTAGCTGCATAAAAGAGGCATAAACATGTAATTTAGCCATGTCCTTAAACATGTGACACAGTAAATCCTAAAATTTTTATGTTTTTCTGCTTTTTTTGTCTTTGAGACCGGGATGATGTGAGAGCGCATAAAACTTGCCCGACTCAATTCGCGAAAACCTAGGTTTGGATTGAATAGGAAATTTGAAATTTCTTTGAAAATAATTGCCTTATTGTCCTAATATTTGCTAATTTGCTTTCATATGATATCATTCTCTGTAGATTTACACAAACACCAGACCTCTGAGGTAAACAAAAGTGTCTAAAGAAGCTTAAAAATTCACAAAAATGACAGGTCAATTTTTTGTCGTCTGCAAAAGTGTTTGGATATAGTCAATCTGGTTAAAAATGATGATACTGCTTGCCTAAAATGTCTGTGAACGGTGCATAAATATAAAGTTTGATAATTTCTATGAGCATTTGAGACAGAAAAATCTTAATTTGTGATGTTTTTTCTTACTTTTCCTTTGCGAAGTTCTATGTATTGCACGAAAACATGAATCTTGGCCGAAAAACCTAAATTTGGGTGGTATACAAAAATTTAATTTTCTTTGATAATAACAACTTATTTGACCTAATATTTGCTTTTGTGATTTTGTTTTATATCATACTTTGTAAATAATTAGGAAATACCTATTATTAAAAACATATGTTTTGTCTTAAAGAGGTTTTGGGTGGAACATATAAAAAGTCAAATTTGTGTCAGCTGCACATATTGAAGCATTCTAGGGTACTTTATTGGGTGGGATTCAGTCAAATTGCTTGAAAAATGATGACATTGGGTGCCTGGAGTGTAATTTAGGTCCATTGGGGGGGTATCCAGCCATTAGGTTATAGCCTTTTTGATCATTTGCCATACACAATAATGTTTCTTAAGCTATAAAAAGTGTTCTTTGATTGGTCAGCTGCATAAAAGAGGCATAAACATGAAATTTAGCCATGTCCTTAAACATGTGACACAGTAAATCCTAAAAATGTTGTTTTTCTGCTTTTTTTGTCTTTGAGACCGGGATGATGTGAGAGCGCATAAAACTTGCCCGACTCAATTCGCGAAAACCTAGGTTTGGATTGAATAGGAAATTTGAAATTTCTTTGAAAATAATTGCCTTATTGTCCTAATATTTGCTAATTTGCTTTCATATGATATCATTCTCTGTAGATTTACACAAAAACCAGACCTCTGAGGTAAACAAAAGTGTCTAAAGAAGCTTAAAAATTCACAAAAATGACAGGTCAATTTTGTGTCGTCTGCAAAAGTGTTTGGATATAGTCAATCTGGTTAAAAATGATGATACTGCTTGCCTAAAATGTCTGTGAATGGTGCATAAATATAAAGTTTGATCATTTCTATGAGCATTTGAGACAGAAAAATCTTAATTTGTGATGTTTTTTCTTACTTTTCCTTTGCGAAGTTCTATGTATTGCACGAAAGCATGAATCTTGGCCGAAAAACCTAAATTTGGGTGGTATACAAAAATTTAATTTTCTTTGATAATAACAACTTATTTGACCTAATATTTGCTTTTGTGATTTTGTTTTATATCATACTTTGTAAATAATTAGGAAATACCTATTATTAAAAACATATGTTTTGTCTTCATGGGTTATTGAAAAAAAAAAAATCAAAAAAATCTCACACCTGTTACCTATAAGCGAAAAAACCCATTTATGTGTTTTTTTCGTATTACACTCCCGGCGACGTCATTTATGATATAAATATTGATATTGGATGATTGACTAATATTGATCGAATTCTCATTTGAGTACAGTGCTGTCAACATTTGATCTAAACGTGTGCATCCAACGTTCAGAATGCTACCATTTTCCCACAGATAATATCATTTTCGAGTTCATATGACACGGCTGGACTGGGTTAGAAACGGATTCCCGAATATCGGGTTTCGGGAGAGACAAGGTTATCTAGGGTTATCGTGGTAATCGCTCGTTTATTTGCATGATGTTTACGCCGCTTTATAACATTTGATCAGTTATAGCACGGTGTTTCCTAATGCTTACCCCACTAATTCAAAAACCTTAGTGCCAAGAACGGAAAGCATACATGTGATATTTTGTGGTGACCTTTCCGGGACGGCTGACGTAATGGTGCATTCTAGGGAATATCTTGGGGTTATTTCAGACGTATTTAACGTCGGGAAAATGTACCCCTTTTCTGCAAATTCTGAATTGTTTTGACACACTTCATGCTCGTTTTTCGCTAAAATGTGTAAAAATGGTCAATTCATCAGTTAGTATACCAGTACGCTTTCCGACTCGTTAAACACAACAATAACCAATTAATTGAACTATCGGATGATTGGCGATCACCACACAATAAGTAACGGATTAGTGTTAACATGTCCTGTGTACTGCGTGGAACGTGTCGAGCGGATTAGTGTTAACATGTCCTGCGTACTGCGTGGAACGTGTCGAGCGGATTAGTGTTAACATGTCCTGTGTACTGCGTGGAGCGTGTCGAGCGGATTAGTGTTAACATGTCCTGTGTACTGCGTGGAACGTGTCGAGCGGATTAGTGTTAACATGTCCTGTGTACTGCGTGGAGCGTTTCGAGCGGATTAGTGTTAACATGTCCTGTGTACTGCGTGGAACGTGTCGAGCGAATTAGTGTTAACATGTCCTGCGTACTGCATGGAACGTGTCGAGCGGATTAGTGTTAACATGTCCTGCGTACTGCGTGGAACGTGTCGAGCGGATTAGTGTTAACATGTCCTGTGTACTGCGCGGAGCGTGTCAAGCGGATTAGTGTTAACATGTCCTGTGTACTGCGTGGAACGTGTCGAGCGGATTAGTGTTAACATGTCCTGTGTACTGCGTGGAACGTGTCGAGCGGATTAGTGTAACATGTCCTGTGTACTGCGTGGATCGTGTCGAGCGGATTAGTGTTAACATGTCCTGTGCTGCAAGATATATCTAGTACTCGCGCCATCTGTGTGAAATAATTCCAAAGGCAGAATTCAGTCATCACGAGATTCAAATCCGGGACCTTTGGTATTTGCCATTATATTACGAGCGAGCGTTTCCTCCTATACAAAACCGTGTCTTACCTAAAATCGATAATCAGTGATCCGTAACAAATAACGCTTTACAAATTTCAGACAGTACAAGATTCTTAATATCATATAAAAATTGTCTGTCTTTACATGAAAACCAACTTGAGAGCATTTGCGACCAGAAGAGATGCAACATGCTCACCCGCACCTGAATCCGCTTTAAACATGACCACTGTCCATTCATAAGTAACAGGGGGGTTTAAATAAACTTCTAAAAACTGCGTCCATCTGGATACATAAGCATGGTCACCCTGGTATATGTTAATCTACAAGAGTAATAATTACGCTGGTGTCATCGAATAAACACGCAAGGTTTAGATTCATGCATCACTCTCACTGTCACGGTCTGTGGATTTTTTTCCGTTCAACTCAGCTCCGGTTTGCCCGGCCTTTATCGTTTTTGGGAGTTCAAGTTGATTTTGAATCGTTTCCATGTTCTCTACGATGCTCACGGATGCCGGTGAAGGTGCAACGGAATTGGCCTTGGTTGCTTTAGTAAACATGGACTCTTCGACAACCATTTTTAAACCAAACAGTTTTCTTAAGTTTGCTCTGAAACGTGTGGATGACGATGATGCCACGTACAGAAAGAAGTTGATGGCGTAGTTGAGTTGGTAGAAGAAAAAGAAGAAGGCCCGGGACCATTTTAACTTGATTTTCGTGATCATAAAACTGCTGTAGCTCGGATGCCCAGGTGGTACGACCATCGAGCCGTTCCAGACCAACTCCGTTGTCTGTACAATACCGAGGGGCAATACCAATAGAACGTATGTACTTGATACGATCAGTAGAAGCCGTGTCGCCTTTTCATCAGAGCGGGTAAATGACGTCTGCATCATCTGCCGACGCTTTGCTTGGTTCTTCCGAATCTCCAGTACTATAAATAGATTCAGTAATACGATGATGATCGTGGGTAGCCATGTGTTGAGAGCGACATACAGGTAAATGATCTCCTTTAAGATCTGACGTCGGGTCTTGCACGCTTTGTAACCAAAGACGGAGTCTCCTTCAAATCCGGAGACGGCTATTTTATGAAACGACACAAACAGAACAAGGACGGATACCACTGCCAGTGCCACTGTTGTTTTCCTGGGGGACCATGTTCGAGCCTTCAGAGGGAATTTAACCATTAGAAATCGTTCAATCGTGAAGGCGACAATGATCCAGACGGAGAGTAAGTTAAAGAGTTCAACAATAACACCATGGAATGTACACAAACTCTCACTGTCCTGAAAACTTTTATTCGCCGACTCGCTGTTACCTCTGATAACACCAATCATGAAGTTGAAGGTTAGCGTACACATGTCGTAAACTGCCAAAAATGCTAAGTACATATTTGAAGTTGTTTTGCGCATGTGTTTACGTGTAAGTACGAGCAGTGACAAACTGTTCAGTAAAACTCCCATTATTACGATGAAGGAAGTTCCGTACGAAAGCAGCCATCGAACCAGGTTTACTAAGGGCAAAATTTCCACCCAGAAGGATCTAAGGTCACACGGCCATTGTAATGCGTCCGTTGACGTAACGTTCTTTCCCACAAGATCTTCAACGACATCAAACGTAAAGGGACAGGTAGATCCGCTGACAAACACTACAGTAGACATCTGGAATGGTAAAAAACAAGAACAACATAATATCAAATGTTTGATTACTTTGAACATTGACAAGGTTAATGGTGCCAATTGTCAATGAATGACGTCATCACCTCAGGGATTCTGATTGGGACTACTTCTGGAGAGTGTTTGTGATCAAGAAACCAAACGTCGTTTTCCGATGAATCGTCGTCCAATTAGCGGAAATACCCGATGATGTTCAAGGGTTTTGCTATAAACTGACTAAACGTAATAATTTAAAAGTGAAATTGATATCCTAACCAGACACTGCTGTCGAAACAACAAGCCACAATCATTAGTTTTAACTCTTTTTCACCTGCAGACGCATTTTGACGCAATAGCAGCAGAACGTCTGCATGAATAATATTGAATACGTTATACTTGGATATAATGGGTGTAAAACGTTGACAATTGGCACCATTTAACCTTTTAATATTCAAGTTTTAAAATTAGCATGTCCAGCTTTGCACTCGGAAGAGAAGAGCCTATAGTAAAGTGTATGCATATGAGGCCGAAACAAGTAAGTTGAGTTGCGCACCGAACAGTACAAAGCCTTGCTTAACACTGGTTTACAGGATTCAGAAAATCGATTCCAGCATTCAAATGGTTTCACATATTAATTGAAAGTAAATCGGCTGTTACAGAGGTTTGTCATACATGATGTGTTTACAGGGATGCCATTTTGAAACTACATGTACATGTACATAGGCACAAACAAACTGAAATGTTTGCATGCATGTACAATAAAATGTTTGGCTACATGTACATGTACATAGGGACACACATAATGAAATGTTTGCATACATGTACAAAGGGACATACATAATTAAATGTTTTCATAAATGTACATAGGGACAAGACAATAAAATGTTTACATACTTGTACATACATGTAGGGACAAACAAAATGATTTTTTTTGCAAAAGTGAGAAAGAAACATTATTGGCTTTGCAAATATTGAACATATACTTTTTCTATTGTGACATAACTTGAAGATCGTCTGTTCCATCAGTGTTTTCTGTATAATGCGAAAGTCTGCCATTTTGTCGTCTGTATAATGCGAAAGTCTGCCATTTTGTCGTCTGTATAATGCGAAAGTCTGCCATTTTACTAACGACGTTTGACGACTCTGTGTATCTGGGGGAAAACCAGCTATTTCTCTTTTCATTCAATACTTTCAAATCAGAACTAAAGTAATATTTTACGTTCCTGTTATGTTTTACTTCAGAAACCTTAAAGGCATGCGACTCTATATTATCATATCAGGCACTTAAATTCCTTTCTTATGATTAGCAAACGACATTGTTATTAGCGCCATTTGTTATGCACCAATGCACTGACAGTCCATGTTGTACAAGTAGACTGTCGACTATGACGACTTTTGTGACTAGTGTTGGTGTCAGAATGCCAGGAACCACACTGAGTAGATGAACTTGACGCACACCAGATAACTGTAACACAACGTTTATTTCCAGTCGATCAGATAATACGCGATGCGAGTGTCACAGTGCATGGCAACGTAATAGTATCCAAAACTAAGGACAGCTGTAGATAGTTTTCAAGTAAATGAGTTACTCTATCTGCCACAAAGCTTATCACATCCTTCAAATCAGTCGTCCAAATGCATTGAATAATTCATTGATACATTAACTCTTCCCCACCTATAAACGCATTCTGACGCATATACAGCAGACCTTTTTTGAAAATATCGTGACAAAAGGAGAAATTGCTGAAAACAACCAATTTCTCCTTTTGCCACAATGTTTTCAACTTATTTCAGTAATTATACCTACGATTATAGAGAGGGAGGGGGGGGGGGGGGGGGGGGGGGGAAATAATAGAGTAGTGATTCCTGAAACAGAAAATCCACAGGAGGCGAAAAGTGTAAATCCGGTTACGCCTGTGTGGTATGCTTAGGCTGATCCGGGTCGATACTTTACGCAGAGTCCACAATGTTTATTTTCTCACGAGACGGCCTACACATTGATTATTGCCAAGCTACGCCCCTGACATGTTCAAAGTCGTCTGCTGTATGTTGGAAAGGGCTAACACTTCACGTGATACAGACGGAATAGTTGCCGCCTCTGCACAAGACGACATTAATGAGCCGTCCCGCGAGAAAACCAACAGTGTGGACTCTGCGTAAAGTTTCAACCCGGATCAGCGTGCCTCGCAGGCAAACCCGGACATACATTTGTCGCCTCCTGTGGATTTTCTGTTTCAGGAATCATTACTCTATCTATCTCCCATAGACGGAATGTGTCGGCCGGGATAAGCCTGCGCGGACTGCACAGGCTGATCTGGGTCGATACATTACGCAGCGGCCATGATGTTGGTATTTTCGTGGAACGGCTCATTTGAAAACATGAAGGCAATTCGTCAAAGTTTTCATTTCTGTAATGAAAAGAGTCTTCAATGTTCCTGTGTTACAAGTTATCTCGCAAAATAACAAATCAGAAACTACATGAATTGATAGGTTTCTGTAGCACACCTGCGTCGTAGACATCATAAACTATTGATAATCTGGTACCCATTACCTAGTCATAACTGTACAAGCTCTGGCTGTATCTTGAACTCGGTGCCGGGTTCACGACACTGCTGAAAGTAGGTTCTCAGCTGAGCATGTTAATAGTTTCTTGTATTCGGGTCTATTTATTCGAAAATTCCGCATATATATATAAAAGTTAAAAAAAATATTATTATGTTGTCATGGTTACTAAATAAAGTTGGGCGCGTTTATTTGATGATCTCAATACATTTCCTTAAAAGGGAATACGTGTTGCGAGAAATAAACGCGACGTAATCTTGCTAAGAAGTTCTGTGAATTAAAAACGATACGTTCTATTACTATGCTAGGCTACAGTGAGAGACGTTTGTATTATAGTTATAACAATGTGTATTGTGGCACATATAAATCACTGAACAGAATTAATATCAGCTTTATGCGATGTAGTGAAAGTCTTTGAATTGGTTGAATTGGAGAGTTCTGAAAATTTGACCTCGTATCCACTTTTAAGTGACACGTACTTTCTTATATAATACTTGACCCTTTATTTATTTTGTTATTTTTTTTAAAGCTGACATTAATTCTTTTCAGTGATGTATATGTGCCAAAATACACATTGTTATAACCATAATAAAAGTATTTGAAAACATACGTTTACACTTTGCCAAGTTTACAAAAACGATTAAACTCACGGATGTCAAAAACACGTTGAATTTAAGTAGGAATATATGCCTCTTTAGAGTGAAAACTAATAACTAAAAGATAATATGTTGCTTTTGTCTTCTCATTGTATTTATGTTCTTGTATGAAGTATAATGTACTTATTACATGATAAATTAAATTAAATGAATAATCCAGAGCTTATATTTGACGATTTACATTGACTAAAAATAAAAGAATTTATTTAATAGTCTAGTCTCTGATATTACTTATCTGGCTGGAAATTGACCTTGGTCGAGTAGAATTCATTTATTGTAGTCTAGTCTCTGACCTTACTAATCTGGCTGGAAATTGACTTTGGTTTTCTGATTTTATTTGGTAGTCTAGTCTCTGACCTTTCTAATATGGCTGGAAATTGACTTCAGTCGATCTGAATTGATTTGGTAGTCTAGTCTCTGAACTTTCTAATATGGCTGGAAATTGACTTCAGTCGAGCTGATTTATTGTAGTCTAGTCTCTGACCTTTCTAATATGGCTGGAAATTGACTTCGGTCGAGCTGAATTTATTGTAGTCTAGTCTCTGACCTTACTAATCTGGCTGGAAATTGACCTTGGTCGATCTGAATTTATTGTAGTCTAGTCTCTGACCTTTCTAATATGGCTGGAAATTGACCTTGGTTGAGCTGAATTTAAGTAGTCTAGTCTCTGACCTTACTAATCTGGCTGGAAATTGACTTTGGTCGATCTGAATTTATTTCGTAGTCTAGTCTCTGACCTTTCTAATATGGCTGGAAACTGACTTCAGTCGAGCTGAATTTATTGTAGTCTAGTCTCTGACCTTACTAATCTGGCTGGAAATTGACCTTGGTCGATCTGAATTTATTGTAGTCTAGTCTCTGACGTTTCTAATATGGCTGGAAATTGACCTTGGTTGAGCTGAAGTTAATGTAGTCCAGTCTCTGATCTTACTAATGTGGCTGGAAATTGACATTGGTCGATCTGAATTTATTTGGTAATCTAGTCTCTGACCTTTCTAATATGACTGGAAATTGACTTCAGTCGAGCTGAATTTATTGTAGTCTAGTCTCTGACCTTTCTAATATGGCTGGAAATTGACTTCAGTCGAGCTGAATTTATTGTAGTCTAGTCTCTGAGCTTACTAATCTGGCTGGAAATTGACCTTGGTCGATCTGAATTTATTGTAGTCTAGTCTCTGACCTTTCTAATATGGCTGGAAATTGACCTTGGTTGAGCTGAATTTATTGATCTGAATTCATTTTGTAGTCTAGTTTCTGATCTTACTTATCTGACTGGATATTGACCTATGTCGAGCTGAATTTAGTTTGTAGTCTAGTCTCAGATCTTACTTATCTGACTGGATATTGACCTATGTCGAGCTGAATTTATTTTGTACTTTAGTCTCTGACCTTACTTATCCAGCTAGAAATTGACCTATGTCGAACTGAATTTATTTTGTACTTTAGTCTCTGACCTTACTTATCCAGCTAGAAATTTACCTATGTCGAGCTGAATTTATTTTGTACTTTAGTCTCTGACCTTACTTATCCAGCTAGAAATTGACCTATGTCGAGCTGAATTTATTTTGTACTTTAGTCTCTGACCTTACTTATCCAGCTAGAAATTGACCTATGTCGAGCTGAATTTATTTTGTACATTAGTCTCTGACCTTACTTATCCAGCTAGAAATTGACCTATGTCGAGCTGAATTTATTTTGTACTTTAGTCTCTGACCTTACTTATCCAGCTAGAAATTGACCTATGTCGAGCTGAATTTATTTTGTACTTTAGTCTCTGACCTTACTTATCCAGCTAGAAATTGACCTATGTCGAGCTGAATTTATTTTGTATTTTGTACTTTAGTCTCTGACCTTACTTATCCAGCTAGAAATTTACCTAGGTCGAGCTGAATTCATTTTGTAGTCTAGTCGCTGACCTTACTTATCCGGCTAGAAATTGACCTTAGTCGTGCTGGATTTATTTGGTAGCCTAGTCTCTGACCGTTCTAATCCAGCTGGAAATGGACCTTGGTCGTGCTGAATTTATTTAATAGTATAGTCTCTGACCTTACTAATCCGACCTTGCTCGAGCATTTGTCCCTATAAGTAGGTGACAGGATACATATTGTTTACAGAAGACAATGCTATTAATGCAAAGATCTACTAAAAAACCAGCCCTAAATACGAATTGACATATGCCTGGAGATCATTACTCGATACATTGGTGAAGATACAAGTTAACTTTAGTGAACAGTATAGACCCAGATCAGCCTCTGCATCCGCACCCTCTGATTAGGATGTAAACGTTTCAGTTATTACATTGACACACATTTTTGAAGATTCGAATAACTTGTTAGGCAAGATGATATGAACCTATACAGTTCAGCAAAATACCAACTTGTACCTCCTTTTCTCACGCACTGGCCCATCTAGATGTTAATACACTTTGTAAGTTAAAAGATAAATGTTCTGTAAGGTTGTATAATTGTTTTATTGGGGTTTAACGCTGTTATCAACATTATTTCAGTTATATCACGGCGACAGTACACTTATTCATGATCCCTGGGTAAACAAACTAGTTCTAGGCTAGAAAGCGTGCCTTGCCCAAGGACACCCCACCATGACCGTCGTGCCGCGACTGGGGATCGGACCCGGGACGCCCGGTTTCAAATCCCCGACGCTAACCACTCGACCATATATAATGTTGAGGAAGTTATGTATGAAAAACTACTGGAAGTGTAGCCCCACTTGTTTATATTGATGGCAAAACAGAGATTAAATGGACCACGTCACACGAAAACAGACCTTCAGGGATTTGCTATTAAACCCTTTCCAGGACACACGGTTAATAGAGCACTTGCCCACATACACGGTTAATAGAGCACTTGCCCAGATACACCGTTAATAGAGCACTTGCCCAGATACACGGTTAATTAAACCCTTTCCCACATACATGGTTAATAGAGCACTTGCCCAGATACACGGTTAATAGAGCACTTGCCCACATACACGGTTAATAGAGCACTTGCCCACATACACGGTCAATAGAGCACTTGCCCACATACACGGTTAATAGAGCACTTGCCCACATACACGGTTAATAGAGCACTTGCCCAGATACACAGTTAATAGAGCACTTGCCCAGATACACGGTTAATTAAACCCTTTCCCACATACACGGTTAATAGAGCACTTGCCCAGATACACGGTTAATTAAACCCTTTCCCACATACATGGTTAATCAATTTTTTCCAAATGCACTTAATTTGACATTTTTCTGATAACTTTAAATTTATTAATTAGAGTTGAAATATTTGGCGAAATTTAGAACATTTTTTCTTCATTCCAAACTGTTTTCAAATAATCTTCTGTTGCAGCTGCCTCAAAAATCGCCTGTATGTGTAAAATGGTTAGAACCCGTTATGGTCGGATTATGCGAGGCGTAGTTTATGTTTTTCCAAGAGTCTTTAGATTGCAAAGAATGCCTTTGGGAATGTCTGCCAAAGAGACACCTAATACAGTCTATTATGGAGTATATTGATCAATCATTTCCCTGACACAGACAATGCCACCGTGGCAGACTAGTTGTTGAAATATATTTTTAAATCTTTCAGCGCCGAATTGTTTTAACTCTTTCAGCGCCGAATTGTTTTAAGTAGACTCTTCCATGCACACAATCGGGTGAGTCCATTTCACAATTTATGAAAGTTTTGGACTATTTTGGTAACTAAAAGGCAAACAATGCTGATTTCAGGTGAGACAGCTCGTTACGAGCTGACTCACCTGAATCTGCATTGTTTGCAAAAACCTCAATATTGCCTTTGGCGCTGAAATAGTTAAGTAGAATCTTCCATGTTCAAAATCGGGTGTCTCCATTACCAATTTAATAGAGTTTTGGTTATTTTATAACTGAATGACAAACAATGCTGATTTCAAGTGAGAAAACTCGTTACGAGCTGATTTCAGTTGAGAAAGCTCGTTATGAGCTGTTTCACCTGAATCTGTTTTGTTTGCAAAAATCTCAAAATTGCCTTTGGCGGTGAAAGAGTTTAAGTGTTGTTAACACAAAGAAAGATTTCCCCTGTATCAAAAGCTATATCAAAATAACATCTCCTTATTTAGCCATTTTATACACAAAAGTAGTCTGGAAATATCCGACTTGGTCTGATTGTTACGGAATACCATTAGGGCCATCGCCTATGAATGTGTTGATTTGAAACGCGATACTCGACAGTACGATGATGATAATGCGATAGTACGATACTACGGTATTACGATGGTGAAAACGCGACAGTATGAAAATGATGATAATGCGATATACTATCGTGTTTTCACCATCGTACTGTCGCGTTTTCACCATCGTACTGTCGTATTATCGCGTTTTCGTTATCGTACTGTCGCGTTATCATCAACGTACTGTCGCATTATCATCATCGTACTGTCGTACTGTCGAGGATCGCGTTTCAGATCAACACATTCACAGGCGATGGTCTGTGATGGCCCTAACGGTATTCCGTAGAGAGTTAATGAGAACACGCGCTTTTTGTGAAACACGTACAGTTAAAACATAAATATAACATTGAGTTATTTTGTACACTTTACCAGACAGACCTCTTTAGAATGTTATCCCGATTCAAACGTAAGCTTTAAAGAGAATTCTAGATTTGAAACGAAATTATCTGATCTCATTACTTTTCATACCCTTAACTTAACTTAGCTGCCGTCCACTACAGCCCCGATGCTCTGCGGAAGGGTTGCCGATAAAATGTTGCTAGTTTCGGGAACCTTTCGAGATCTTTAATCAATAAAATGGGCGGAGCTTTGCCATCGAGCTCGTTCGGCATGTATTCGCGGAGTGGCATACGAAAGGTTGCGGTATAAACGCCGAAACCTATCCGAAGTAGCTGAATGCGACGCGGAAGAATACCGACAGTTCCGGAATTGGCTCCCGAATGTTTTTCGATCGTGCGGAAATGTTGCGGTTACATAGCTGAACATGCTGAAGAGTTGCCGAATCGTGGGCAATATAATGCCGACATGTTGCCGATTTGAGAGTCGGGGTATATAAACGATGCCGAACTACACTATTTTGTTATCAGTTGCTAGTGGGACATCATATATGTTATAGGCCTTCACCTTGCACTTCAGTTTCAAATCCAAGCTGAAACGGATGCCATGCTTCCCTTGGCATTGTATTTGAGACAGAGAAGAAGACATCATCGATGGTGGGTCCGCCCCTGGCTCACAGACGACAAGAAGCTTCAGTATGGACAGTACAATACATTAATACAGGAACTCCGAGATGAAGATATCACCTCCTTCAAAAAGTATTTGAGGATCACGCCAACAATGTTTGACGACATACTCCAGCGTCTAACTCCTCACATTCAGAAAAAGGACACCAGGTTCCGTAACGCCCTTCCTGCTGGCCTAAAGCTTGCGATGACGCTGAGGTACATGGCATCTGGGGACACGTACACATCCTTGGCGTATACTTTTCCCGACAACAAATAATACAATAGGCTAAACAAAAACACCTTATTTGATCATTCCCCGCTTTACATTCGTGTACATGTACATGTATATACTACCATCGAAAGAAACTAGTCTGCTGCAATAAAACAACATAAACACAGGTGAAAGAAGAAGAAAAAGATGAATAAGAAAGAGAAGAAGATGAGGAAGAAGAAGAAGAAAAAAAAGAAAAGAAGACGAAAAAGAAGAAGAATAAGAAAGAGAAGAAGATGATGAAGAAGAAGAAGAAGAAAAAGAAAATAAGAAGAAAAAGAAGAAGAAGAAGAAGAAGAAGAAGAAGAAGAAGAAGAAGAAGAAGAAGAAGAAGAAGAAGAAGAAGAAGAAGAAGAAGAAGAAGAAGAAGAAGAAAGGCAGAATCCGCTCATCACGGGATTCGAACCCGGGACCTTTCGTACAAGGGTGGTATACATGTCGACGGTACGGAATACATTTATCCTGTCCAACATACACACGCCTTCTGACGCCTCTGCAGCAGACGACTTTTGAAAACAAAATATCCAAAGGAGAAATTGTCCATAATGAGCAAGTTCACATTTTGACAAAATATTTTCAACTCTATTTAATAATAAGCCATATATTGTAACAATTTACATCTTTGCAAATATGTTTTCAAAGTCGTCTGCTTCATATTGTTGCATGTGGGAAAGGGTTAATCCATCTATAGACAGGCTTCTCCAACGTTGATTTAATGACTATATGAGCGCGGAAGGACAAGCTCGTCGACTGCTTAATTTCCGATCTCTTTGATGTGCTCGTTCATTTATTTGCAATGATCGACCAGGAAAAGATTGCTCTATGCTTTTTTATTTTAGAATTAATCGGCACTCTGCGAAAACAAAATGCAACGTAAGGCATTGGTGCAGTTTGATTAATTGCTGCGTTATTTCACATGCGTCCGAGTTACCATTTGAGAAAAAATGGGGAAAAACACACAATAATTCTTTAAGATATGCCATAATAATCAAAGCACTGACAGTGCTAACATCATGGGGCTAACTGCAGATCACAGATTACATTTGGACATGGATCAACCGATCCCAAAAGTCTAACAGTTGATACAAATTACTCCCCTTAAGTATGCGCATCTGCTATCTGGGTAGTTCTCGTTTAGTACTGGTTAACAATGGATGTAGCCGTTATTCTTTATGCAATTAACACAGAGACATGTCGTATTAAAGTCAAATGAATGTCTCTGCTTTACAATGAGAAATATAGTGAGAGTTTACCGATATACTAACATTTGATACCAATTACTCCCCTTAAGTATGCGCATCTGCTATCTGGGTAGTTCTCGTTTAGTACTGGTTAACAATGGATGTAGCCGTTATTCTTTTGCAATTAACACAGAGACATGTCGTATCAAAATCAAATGAAGGTCTCTGCTTTACAATGAAAATATAGTGAGAGTCTACCGATATACTAAAATTTGACACAAATTACTCCCCTTAAGTACAATGGATGTAGCCGTTATTCTTTTGCAATTAACACAGAGACATGTCGTATCAAAATCAAATGAAGGTCTCTGCTTAACAATGAGAAATATAGTGCGAGTCCAATTCCAATATCAAAGCAGAAATACAATCTACATTTTCTTGTTTCTAAAAACAAAATAATGGAAGCATCCTTGTATGGGGGTTGTTTTAAATAAAATTTACTAAAAAAAACTTTTAAAATTAAAACATTTTTTCATGCGGATTGTTAATAATTACAGCTGTCTCTAAAGAACAGAACATGTTCATTGTACAGTAGGAGACAATCTCGGTTGTGTAAAGCGTTCGCATCGGTGTTGGACGTCGCAGGTTAATTCAAAGTCATGTGTTTCCCTCCTTAACTGTCAGGCTTGTGTAATAAGCATAACGACTGACTCGCTGGTGTCAGGATAAATTGCCCAGTAGTACTGATAACTTACACAGGAAACGACGTAATATAACTACAATATTGGTTAAAGCAATGTTAAACATTATATACACAAACTAATCATTTTCATGATAGGGTTTCACTAAGCATAGGTGAAAATTAAATGCAATGCTTTTGAATTTATTTTTATTCGAAACATTTTGAAGGAGTTGGTTTCATGTCAAGGGACCACTGCTATGAGGTATTTATGAGACAAATTAAAAAAGAGCGGGAATCGAATCCGGGTTGCGCGTGCCATGCACACACGTAAGCTCTGCAATAACCTAACTTGATGAATGGATTGAGTAAATTAAACAATTTACATATGATTTGTTACTTAAAATAGCACAACCGGTAATATCAACCATCAGTTCAATAGTTCGATTCTATTTTGGTATGTATTTTATCACTAAGACATATTCTGTCTTCTGGATGTGTATTTCGTATATATCGGTTTATTTCGGTTTATTCCGGTTATTTCGGTTGTGAAGCTGATTGTTAACATTACCCGCTGAAAAGGGTCTTGTTCATTTTATTCGAAAGGAATTATGGAAATTCTGACGCCTAGGGTAACTAACACATTTACCGTATATGTTATATTTTGTCAACTATTTATTTTATTATCATTTCAATAATTTGATTATCTTTTAGTATATATTATCATTAGGACTCGATTATATGAATTTGTTTTTGAGTCGGAATCGAAAAGCTGATTTAACTCCACTCGATTTACAATATTTAGGAATCACCCATGGACATTACCCGTAAAGAAAGTAATGTAGAAAGCGTAGAAATACATTTTAATTTTCAATTTTATAATTCAAATAATTTAAAAGCAAATTACATTCGAGATCTTTCTATTGCTTAAGTGATATCAAATTTTCCGGTGCATATCCTACCAAGTTACGGCAATTTGTTTTTTAAGTGACGGACTGTTTCGGCGTTGCGGTACTGTAGACATGGAAACTCTGGAACCAGAACATTCATTTCTAGCAAATATTCGACAGATGCATGTGCTTTCATTGACATAATATACAATGTATGAATATTAAGACATCTCTTTGAACCAGAAATAGTGTTCATTAATGGAGAACTACTGCAGAAAGAGATATTTGAAGTCATTCATAGCCGAGATTGAAACAAGATTTTAACAATAGGGACTGATTCCAGCCTAGATTTCGGTGAGTGTCTTCGAAATTCGCCTTGTATAGTAATTGGCTCTAAAGAACTAAAATAGGCTTAGTTCACGACGAAACCGAGTTCCGACTAGAGTTACACGGGTTCCTCATGAACGGCAAGAGTTTTAACCCTAGTGACGTCATATGAACTTTTGCAACCCTGCTTCAAGCGAGAGTTAGAAGAGTTCCAAAATGGAGGAGGGTGGCAATTCTTGATTTTTAAACATCTAGGTTAAAAAACACGGAAAATCTCTATAAATGAATATGTACTTACTGAAAAGTTGTAACATTTTGGCAAAAGGAGAAATTGAGAAATTTTGTCACAATTTTTTAAAAGAAGGCGTTTGAGAGCGACAATATATGGGCAAGGGTTAACAGCTCTCTTCTATTAAGACGATTGAGGTTTTTTTTATTTGTTTAACGGTTTTCGTCATTATTTCAGTTATATCAGCGACGGTTCACTTATTCATGATCCCTGCCTGGGTAAACTAATCGGTACTAACTAAGACACTAAAAAACCCATCATTGCTTTGATCTTCACGCCTTGCCTACAGCAATATCTAACGTCCCAAAGTTGGCGACGACGTTATGAAACTGAGATCTGAGATAGCATAAACTTCATCCCGGGGTTTATTCAGATTGTTCTAACACACCGAACACTCAACATTATGCTGAAGTGTATTCATATTGTTATAACACACTGAACACTCAACATCATGCCGATGTGTATTCATATTGTTCTAACACACCGAATACTCAATCTCATGCCGATGTGTATTCATATTGTTCTAACACACCGAACATTCAACATTATGCTGAAGTGTATTCATATTGTTCTAACACACCAAATACTCAACATCATGCTGAAGTGTATTCATATCGTTCTAACATACCGAATACTCAACCTCATGCCGATGTTTATTCATATTGTTCTAACATACCGAATATTCAACCTCATGCCGATGTTTATTCATATTGTTCTAACACACCGAATACTCAACCTCATGCCGATGTTTAATCATATTGTTCTAACACACCGAACATTTAACCTCATACCGATGTGTATTCATATTGTTCTAACACACCGAATACTCAACCTCATGCCGATGTTTATTCATATTGTTCTAACACACCGAACATTCAACCTCATACCGATGTGTATTCATATTGTTCTAACACACCGAATACTCAACCTCATGCCGATGTGTATTTAGATTGTTCTAACATACCGAACACAAAACCTTATCCCGAGATGTATTTAAATTATTCTTACACAACGAACACTCAACCTTATCTATTCCGAGGTGTATACAGATTGTTCTTTACACACCGATCACTCAATCTCATTTATACACAGAACACTCAATTTCACCCAAGGATATATTCAGATTGATTTAAGTTACCGAACACTTAGGCGTGTGCTTAATGAATGGCGGCCTTAAACGTGCACACGACTTAATGCTGGATGAGCCAGGACAATCTGAATACACCCCTGTTATACGCGATATGGTCTCGCAATAACTCGAGGTCGAGAGTGACCAAGAACGAACCTCGAGTTATCACTGGTTGTCTACTTAATTAATTTATAGGTTGTCAGCTTTTGAAATCATTCACACTTTTTTTAAGTGTTATAATAAATAGCGAGCCAGTGAGGGAACCCTATCAAGACATTTAGGTGTCTCGTGAGAGCATTCAGAACCGCTGCTACACAGGACGACGAAGACATGTCAGGCTAAGAAAATGATTCGATATACCAGCTATCTCGATTCTTACGCATACGGTATATGAGCCGTCCCGCGAGAAAACCAACATTATGCGTAATGGATCGACCCGGATCAGCCTAAGCATGCCACGTAGGCTAACCCGGACATACACTGTTCGCCTCCTGTGGGTTTTTTGTTTCAAGAGACATTACTCTATAACTCTATCTCCCTGAGACGGAATGTGTCGGCCTGGATTAGCCTGCGCGGAATGCGCAGGATGATCTGGGTCGATACATTACGCAGAGTGCGTACTGTTGGTTTTCTCGTAATTCGGCTCATATCATGATGTACACAGTTTTGTGCAATCAAAGTGGACGATGACAGGAATTCGTTTAGTCTTAGGAAGATACCAGTTCTATTTCTAGTTGTAAAGGCGTTATCCGATTATAAACGTTTCTATGACAACACTCTTTCACAAGTTGATCAGCGTCACCTGATCATTGGACATTCGGTTCCTTTAAAATTAATTCAGCCCTTGTTAAGTCGATTTGAGCCGTCTCGTGAGAAAACCAACATTATGGACTCTGCGTAAAGTATCGACCCGGATCACCTAAGCATGCCGCGCAGGCTAACCCGGACAGACACTTTTCGACTCCTGTGGATTTTCTGTTTCAGGAATCATTCGTCTATACATCTAGCCCCCCTGAGACGGAATGTGTCGGCCCGGATCAGTCTGATCTGGGTCGATACATTACGCAGAGTCCATAATGTTGGTATTCTCGTGGAACGGCTCAGATATTTGGAAGTATACGACTATCAAAGTACAACATCAGAATGAACCTCCGTGTTCTATTCTAGACCAAAACGCAAATAAACAGATTTGAATTGGACAATTATAAATACATATGAGCCGTTCCACGAGAAAACGAGGGCAGCCTTTACTACCACTTGTAAAGTATTTGAGATGACCCTGTCGGGTACTGAACCCATGACCTTCCGCACCCGATGCGGACGCTCAACCAATACACAAATGAGGCGGTTCAAGAACTAACTTTTGTTTATTGAACAATGTGTGGAGAACAAAGCATTACAAACTTACATACATAGCACAATAAGTACCTTTTGCTAATTGAACAATGTATGGAAATCAAATCATAAAGACCGTACCATCACAGCAATAAGGGCCTTTTGGTCATTAAATAATGTATGGGGTTCAAAGCATTAAACAACGTACTAACAGAGCATTCAGTGTATTGATGTCATTGAACAATATATGGAGTTTAAAGCATTTAAAAAGACGTACACACAGAGCAACAAGGGCCTTTTGGTCATTGAAAAATGTATATAGATCAAATCATTTAAATAACGTACTATCAGAGCATTCAGTGTATTGTGGTTATTGAACAATTTATGGAGATCAAATCATTAAAAACACCTACCGACACAGCAGGAAGTGTCTTTAGGTTATTGAACAATGTATGGAGATCAAAGCATAAAAAACGTACTAAAACAGCGAGAAGTGTGTTTGGTCATTGAACAAAGTATGGATATCAAAGTATTAAAAGAACGTACCAACCAAACATGAAGCGTCTTTTGGTTATGGAACAATGTATGGAGATCAAATTGTTAAAATAACGTACCAACAGAGCAAGAACTGCAATTTGGTTAATGAACATTGTAAGGAGATCAAAGAGCATTAAAAACGTACCAATACAGCGAAAAGTGTGTTTGGTCATTGAACAATGTATGGAGATCAAAGCAAAAAAACGTACCAGCAGAACAAGAACTGCCTTTAGGTTATTGCACAATGTATGGAATTCAAAGCATTAAAACAAACGTCCCAGCAGAGCAAGAAGTTATCTTTTGGTTATGGAACAATGAATTGAGATTAAAGCATAAAAAACGTACCAACAGAGCTACAACTGCATTTTGGTTATTTAAAAAATGCATCGAGGTCAAAGCATAAAAAACGAACCGAAACAGCGAGAAGTGCATTTTGGTTATTGAGCAATGTATGGAGATCAAAGCATTAATGAAAACGTACCAACAGAAAAAGAAGTAGAGCATTTTGGATATTAAACATTGTATGGAGATCAAAGCAGTAATGAAAACGTACCACCAGAAGAAGAAGAGCATTTTGGATATTAAAAATTGTATGGAGATCAAAGCAGAAAAAAGACGTACTAACAGAGCAAGAAGTGTATTTTGCTTATTGAATAATGTACATGTCAACAACCGACATGTCAACCAGGCATGATGAACAGTGAGAAAGTAAGTGATGCTGCCTTGCGGCAATCACGTTATATATTTTCGCCTGGCTTACATAGACTTTTTACTTAAAAATTGTTTTGAGTTATCCTCAAACCAAAGAAATAGTTTTAGAGTAAAAGCATTTTAAAGTTGTGTCATGTTTCCAAGCCTTCAGCTCAGTTGATCTTATCAAATAACACTGTGGTGGTATTGTCCTAGGGAAAGGCCCATTTTCTAAATAATTACTGAAGCATGGCTAAGCGTCCTTTCATCGGGATATATAACTGAAATATCGCTGAAAACGGTGTTAATCTAAATAACACACATTTAATGAATAAATCTAAAATAAGTTACTAAATAAATAAATATATGTATAAATTGATAAAACATAGACAATTGAAATATAGATAAATACTACGAATGAATGAATGAATAAATAAATGGAATAAATACAACGTTTTCCTACCTCTTATGTTGTGTTCAGTTTATTCATTTCTGTCTCGCTCGTTGTAATATCGTCAAGGTAACAAGCTGCGCTGTCGTATCATCATATTGGAAATAAGTGTTCACAAAACTCACAATCTTCATCCTATATAGTTGCTCGGTCTTATCTGTCTTTAAGCTTATTCAAATTACCCAAAGAGATTAATGATAGAAAGCTGATTAGATGTAATTTAATTAGTGCTTGATCTGATAACGCCGTATTGTCACTATAGCTATTAAATACGGTGATCAGTAAATGGTGTATTGTTTACGCACGTGTAAATCCTTTTGTGTTTCGGAAATGGGCAAGGTCTGGACATTACGAGCATCTCAGCTCGAGATCAACCTGCAAGTCCACGCAGTTAAATTAGATATACCTCGCTCTTTATGTATTGTTAAAAGTCTAGTATAACAGTATATCAGTACAAGGAGGATTTATGTAAAATTTTGAGCGTCGTTAAAGGAAGGCAAACCGTATGGAATATTCGACCAACGTAGCTCCAGAACATATTTCGCATCCGACCTGGACCGCCTCAATGGTGTAATGGTAGAGCATCCTGTTCTGTTGCAAGAAGTCTTGGGTTCGATCCCCGAACATTAAAATTGGTAGTAATAGCTGCCCTCCTTGACAATTAACAATCAACTAATCAAACAGAGCATCCGCTCAGTCAGATATGTATCTGATCTGTTACAGAAGCGTCTAAGAAGCCTCTGACACACAGTGCAGATTTAGATCACATTGTTTGGGTGGTAAAATTTATCGTTTTCTACAATTGTCCTAAAAGATATCTAAGACATGTTTTCGGAGAATGGCTCGAATGTTTTTAAACCATTTCCCACATGAAACAAATCTGCAGCAGACGACTTTGAAAATATCAAGGCAAACATGTAGAAATATCTGTAAATAAAAAATCATGATTATTTAAAAGAGTTGACAACATTGTGGCAAACGCCGAAATTTCTCATTATATTATCACAATGTTATCAAACATCGCGAGGGTAAACAACGTGACCAAACAACAAACGTCGTCTTTTGAAGAGGCATCGAATTGCGTTTGTATAAGGGAAAGGATTAACCCTTTTCCTCATACGACAATTCTGCAGCAGACGACTTTGAACATATTTTGTCAAAACATAGAAAATCTCCATAATTGAATGGATAACCTATGACAAAAAATGGAAAACATTGTGGCCAAAGGAGAAATTGCACGCTTTGTGCAATTTCTTCTTTTGTCACTAGGTTTTCAAAAAGCCGTCTGCTGCAGAGGCGTCAGATAGCGTCTATATGAGGGAAAGGGTTAACGTGTACTAATTCTTTGTTATATCCTGTCACGTGACACACCCAGTTCTGTCTTTCTCGTTGGTTGTTTTGTTCTACCCATTGTTACCCATGGTCTTCTTCCGTTTCATCACTTTTCACAAAAGATCGCCTCGATGGCGTAGTGGTAGAGCGTCCGTCTCAGATGCGGGTTCGAACCCTCGACCGTGTCATATCAAAGACTTTACAAACGATAGCAATGGTTTTCCTTCCTTGGTGCTCAGGACTGTCTCGCTGGTGTCCTAATAAATGGACCAGAACCATTTGTAACTTTCCCGGGAAACGCCGTGATATAACTGAAATACTAGTTGAATGCGGCGTTAAACACCATACACACAGGCAGACTATACCAGTGCTTCTGTACGTATCATGCTCAATGTTCTCTATTGTCAGGTGGCCGAGTGGTAAGTGATTGGGATTTAACATCAGGCACCCGGAGTTCTGACGGCGGTCATGATGGAGTGTCCTTGTGAAAGCCACAATTCCTAGCTTAGTGTACCGGATGGTCACCCATGAAACCATCGATACGTGCTATTTTGAAGAAATGTTACTGAAATACTATTTTAAACAGCCTTTTAAACAGGCCGATGCCTTTAATCCTACCTTTTTCATTTGACAAGCGTGCTTACCGTTTATCGTTCCAGCTCCTTTCATGTACTTTTGTGTACTTGAGCAGCCAGAAGATTTGCAAGATTTACTTGAAGACTGTATAAAAACATGATTAATTTTGTTTCATCTCCTTAGATCATTTGCGATGTTTATTGTAATTTAACATTTTAACCGATGCTCTGGGATAATGCGTGTCCGATGCAAATTATATCCGATTCGTAATAATTTGGATTTTTTTTTTTTTTTAGTTTTATGATAAAGAATGATTACCATGATTAAAATGAATTGAATGTAACTGCTTATTATGAGCTGAACTTATGCTGCAAGAAGTTGTTCGATGAAATAGAAAAACAGTCTTTATTGTGATGACGTGATCGAATTCGCGCCATTTGACAATGAGGGCGTTATATTTGTGACCTTGCATGTCTAAATAAGATATGCTTCAACAGCGTGTTTTTTATGCCGTGTACTTTTGATTCTGAAGTAGCATTCTTTAACTTATAACTTTGCCATTTGAACTTTCTGGTCATATTTCCATGAATTCCGCTATATGTATGTGAAAATGCTGACCCTTTTCGTAACCAAAGACTTTAAAAATAGAAGTAATGGCTGCCCTTCTTGACGCTCAGGGTTGCGGGGTTAACATTACGACTGACTGGCTGGTGTAAGGATAAATGGACCAGTAGTACTGGTAACGCCGTGATATGACTGACATTGTTGAAAGCTGCGTTTAACACCAAACAATCAATCGTGCATCATCGTTTATGACACCGTTCTTGTAGGTTGAAGTGATAGTTGTTGTTGTATATGGTTGTAATGGATGTTGTAGGTGGTTGTGATGATTGTTGTAGGTAGTTTTGATGGTTGTTGTAGTTGGTTGTGATGGTTGTTGTAGTTGGTTGTGATGGTTGTTGTAGTTGGTTGTGATGGTTGTTATATGTGGTTGTTATTGTTGTTGTAGGTTGTTGCGATTGTTGTTGTAGTTGCTTGTGATGGTTGTTGTAGGTGGTTTTGATGATTGTTGTAGGTGGTTTTGATGGTTGTTGTAGTTGGTTTTGATGGTTGTTGTAGTTGGTTGTGATGGTTGTTGTATGTGGTTTTTATCGTTGTTGTAGTTGGTTGTGATGGTTGTTGTAGTTGGTTGTGATCGTTGTTGTAGTTGGTTATGATGGTTGTTGTATGTGGTTTTGATGGTTGTTGTAGTTGGTTGTGATGGTTGTTGTAGTTGGTTGTGATGGTTGTTATATGTGGTTTTGATGGTTGTTGTAGTTGGTTGTGATCGTTGTTGTAGTTGGTTGTGATGGTTGTTGTAGTTGGTTGTGATGGTTGTTGTAGTTGGTTGTGGTCGTTGTTGTAGTTGGTTGTGATGGTTGTTGTAGTTGGTTGTGATGGTTGTTATATGTGGTTGTGATGGTTGTTGTAGGTTGTTGCTATCGTTGTTGTAGTTACTTGTGATGGTTGTTGTAGGTGGTTTTGATGGTTGTTGTAGTTGGTTTTGATGGTTGTTGTAGTTGGTTGTGATGGTTGTTGTAGTTGGTTGTGATGGTTGTTGTAGGTGGTTTTGATGTTTTTGTAGTTGGTTTTGATGGTTGTTGTAGTTGGTTGTGATCGTTGTTGTAGTTGGTTGTGATGGTTGTTGTAGTTGGTTTTGATGGTTGTTGTAGTTGGTTGTGATCGTTGTTGTAGTTGGTTTTGATGGTTGTTGTAGTTGGTTGTGATCGTTGTTGTAGTTGGTTGTGATGGTTGTTGTATTTGGTTGTGATGGTTGTTGTAGCTGCTTGTGATCGTTGTTGTAGTTAGTTATGATGGTTGTTGTAGTTGGTTTTGATGGTTGTTGTAGTTGGTTGTGATGGTTGTTGTAGTTGGTTGTGATGGTTGTTGTAGTTGGTTGTGATGGTTGTTGTAGGTGGTTTTGATGGTTGTTGTAGTTGGTTTTGATGGTTGTTGTAGTTGGTTGTGATCGTTGTTGTAGTTGGTTGTGATGGTTGTTGTAGTTGGTTTTGATGGCTGTTGTAGGTGGTTTTGATGATTGTTGCAGTTGGTTGTGATGGTTGTTGTAGTTGGTTGTGATGGTTGTTATATGTGGTTGTGATGGTTGTTGTAGGTTGTTGCGATCGTTGTTGTAGTTACTTGTGATGGTTGTTGTAGTTGGTTATGATGGTTGTTGTAGGTGGTTGTAATGGTTGTTGTAGTTGGTTTTGATGGTTGTTGTAGTTGGTTGTGATGGTTGTTGTAGGTGGTTTTGATGGTTGTTGTAGTTGGTTTTGATGGTTGTTGTAGTTAGTTGTAGTTGGTTGTGATGGTTGTTGTAGTTGGTTGTGATTGTTGTTATATGTGGTTGTGATGGTTGTTGTAGGTTGTTGCGATCGTTGTTGTAGTTACTTGTGATGGTTGTTGTAGGTGGTTTTGATGGTTGTTGTAGTTGGTTTTGATGGTTGTTGTAGTTGGTTGTGATGGTTGTTGTAGTTGGTTATGATGGTTGTTGTAGGTGGTTTTGATGGTTGTTGTAGTTGGTTTTGATGGTTGTTGTAGTTGGTTGTGATGGTTGTTGTAGGTGGTTTTGATGGTTGTTGTAGTTGGTTTTGATGGTTGTTGTAGTTGGTTGTAGTTGGTTGTGATGGTTGTTGTAGTTGGTTGTGATGGTTGTTATATGTGGTTGTTATTGTTGTTGTAGGTTGTTGCGATCGTTGTTGTAGTTGGTTGTGATCGTTGTTGTAGGTGGTTTTGATGGTTGTTGTAGGTGGTTTTGATGGTTGTTGTAGTTGGTTTTGATGGTTGTTGTAGGTGGTTTTGATGGTTGTTGTAGTTGGTTTTGATGGTTGTTGTAGGTGGTTTTGATGGTTGTTGTAGTTGGTTGTGATGGTTGTTGTATGTGGTTTTGATCGTTGTTGTAGTTGGTTTTGATCGTTGTTGTAGTTGGTTGTGATGGTTGTTCTATTTGGTTGTGATGGTTGTTGTAGTTGGTTGTGATCGTTGTTGTAGTTGGTTGTGATCGTTGTTGTAGTTGGTTGTGATGGTTTTTGTATGTGGTTTTGATGGTTGTTGTATTTGGTTGTGATGGTTGTTGTAGTTGGTTGTGATCGTTGTTGTAGTTGGTTGTGATCGTTGTTGTAGTTGGTTGTGATTGTTGTTGTATGTGGTTATGATGGTTGTTGTATTTGGTTGTGATGGTTGTTGTAGTTGGTTGTGATGGTTGTTGTATGTGGTTTTGATGGTTGTTGTATTTGGTTTTGATGGTTGTTGTAGTTGGTTGTGATGGTTGTTGTATGTGGTTTTGATGGTTGTTGTATTTGGTTGTGATGGTTGTTGTAGTTGGTTGTGATGGTTGTTGTATGTGGTTTTGATGGTTGTTGTATTTGGTTATGACGGTTGTTGTAGTTGGTTGTGATGGTTGTTGTAGTTGGTTTTGATGGTTGTTGTATTTGGTTATGATGGTTGTTGTAGGTGGTTGTGATGATTGTTGTAATTGGTTGTGATGGTTGTTGTTGTTGGTTGTTATGGTTGTTGTAGTTGGTTGTAAATGGTTGTTTTATGTGGTTGTTATTGTTGTTGTAGGTTGTTGCGATCGTTGTTGTAGTTGGTTGTGATGGTTGTTGTAGGTGGTTTTGATAGTTGTTGTAGTTGGTTTTGATGGTTGTTGTAGTTGGTTTTGATGGTTGTTGTAGTTGGTTTTGATGGTTGTTGTAGTTGGTTGTGAGGGTTGTTGTAGGTGGTTTTGATGGTTGTTGTAGTTGGTTTTAATGGTTGTTGTAGTTGGTTGTGATCATTGTTGTAGTTGGTTATGATGGTTGTTGTATGTGGTTTTAATGGTTGTTGTAGTTGGTTGTGATGGTTGTTGTTGTTGGTTGTGATGGTTGTTGTAGGTTGCTGTGATGGTTGTTTTGATGGTTGTTGTAGTTGGTTGTGATCGTTGTTGTAGTTGGTTGTGATGGTTGTTGTAGTTGGTTTTGATGGCTGTTGTAGGTGGTTTTGATGATTGTTGCAGTTGGTTGTGATGGTTGTTGTAGTTGGTTGTGATGGTTGTTATATGTGGTTGTGATGGTTGTTGTAGGTTGTTGCGATCGTTGTTGTAGTTACTTGTGATGGTTGTTGTAGTTGGTTATGATGGTTGTTGTAGGTGGTTGTAATGGTTGTTGTAGTTGGTTTTGATGGTTGTTGTAGTTGGTTGTGATGGTTGTTGTAGGTGGTTTTGATGGTTGTTGTAGTTGGTTTTGATGGTTGTTGTAGTTAGTTGTAGTTGGTTGTGATGGTTGTTGTAGTTGGTTGTGATTGTTGTTATATGTGGTTGTGATGGTTGTTGTAGGTTGTTGCGATCGTTGTTGTAGTTACTTGTGATGGTTGTTGTAGGTGGTTTTGATGGTTGTTGTAGTTGGTTTTGATGGTTGTTGTAGTTGGTTGTGATGGTTGTTGTAGTTGGTTATGATGGTTGTTGTAGGTGGTTTTGATGGTTGTTGTAGTTGGTTTTGATGGTTGTTGTAGTTGGTTGTGATGGTTGTTGTAGGTGGTTTTGATGGTTGTTGTAGTTGGTTTTGATGGTTGTTGTAGTTGGTTGTAGTTGGTTGTGATGGTTGTTGTAGTTGGTTGTGATGGTTGTTATATGTGGTTGTTATTGTTGTTGTAGGTTGTTGCGATCGTTGTTGTAGTTGGTTGTGATCGTTGTTGTAGGTGGTTTTGATGGTTGTTGTAGGTGGTTTTGATGGTTGTTGTAGTTGGTTTTGATGGTTGTTGTAGGTGGTTTTGATGGTTGTTGTAGTTGGTTTTGATGGTTGTTGTAGGTGGTTTTGATGGTTGTTGTAGTTGGTTGTGATGGTTGTTGTATGTGGTTTTGATCGTTGTTGTAGTTGGTTTTGATCGTTGTTGTAGTTGGTTGTGATGGTTGTTCTATTTGGTTGTGATGGTTGTTGTAGTTGGTTGTGATCGTTGTTGTAGTTGGTTGTGATCGTTGTTGTAGTTGGTTGTGATGGTTTTTGTATGTGGTTTTGATGGTTGTTGTATTTGGTTGTGATGGTTGTTGTAGTTGGTTGTGATCGTTGTTGTAGTTGGTTGTGATCGTTGTTGTAGTTGGTTGTGATTGTTGTTGTATGTGGTTATGATGGTTGTTGTATTTGGTTGTGATGGTTGTTGTAGTTGGTTGTGATGGTTGTTGTATGTGGTTTTGATGGTTGTTGTATTTGGTTTTGATGGTTGTTGTAGTTGGTTGTGATGGTTGTTGTATGTGGTTTTGATGGTTGTTGTATTTGGTTGTGATGGTTGTTGTAGTTGGTTGTGATGGTTGTTGTATGTGGTTTTGATGGTTGTTGTATTTGGTTATGACGGTTGTTGTAGTTGGTTGTGATGGTTGTTGTAGTTGGTTTTGATGGTTGTTGTATTTGGTTATGATGGTTGTTGTAGGTGGTTGTGATGATTGTTGTAATTGGTTGTGATGGTTGTTGTTGTTGGTTGTTATGGTTGTTGTAGTTGGTTGTAAATGGTTGTTTTATGTGGTTGTTATTGTTGTTGTAGGTTGTTGCGATCGTTGTTGTAGTTGGTTGTGATGGTTGTTGTAGGTGGTTTTGATAGTTGTTGTAGTTGGTTTTGATGGTTGTTGTAGTTGGTTTTGATGGTTGTTGTAGTTGGTTTTGATGGTTGTTGTAGTTGGTTGTGAGGGTTGTTGTAGGTGGTTTTGATGGTTGTTGTAGTTGGTTTTAATGGTTGTTGTAGTTGGTTGTGATCATTGTTGTAGTTGGTTATGATGGTTGTTGTATGTGGTTTTAATGGTTGTTGTAGTTGGTTGTGATGGTTGTTGTTGTTGGTTGTGATGGTTGTTGTAGGTTGCTGTGATGGTTGTTTTGATGGTTGTTGTATGTGGTTGTGATCGTTGTTGTAGTTGGTTGTGATGGTTGTTGTTGTTGGTTGTGATGGTTGTTGTTGTTGGTTGTGATGGTTGTTGTTGTTGGTTGTGATGGTTGTTGTAGGTTGCTGTGATGGTTGTTTTGATGGTTGTTGTATGTGGTTGTGATCGTTGTTGTAGTTGGTTGTGATGGTTGTTGTAGTTAGTTGTGATCGTTGTTGTAGGTGCTTGTGATGGTTTTTGTATGTTTTTTGTGATCGTTGCTGTAGGTTGTTGTGATGGTTGTTGTATGTGATTGTGATGGTTTTTGTACGTGGTTGTGATGGTTATTGTAGTTGGTTGTGATGGTTGTTGTAGGTAGTTGTTAAGGTTGTTGTATGAAATTGTTGGAAATATTCGTTTTATTATTTATATTTTTACGCAGTTTTCATCGCTTGTTCTTTAGATTGAGGAGACACGTATCCATGATTCCTGTTGGGGTCTCAGATGTATTGGCACAAAGTCATGTGATTCTTTGCATACATGTTTATAGAGTAACTCAACCTCCGGTACTCTCATTGGACCTAAAAATAATCATTTTGAGATAGTTAACTTCATTATCTTGCAAAACGAACACGTTATCGGCCGTGTTGTTATTCCTTGGCTTTGTTGTCAATTATAGTATGAATGAATTGATATGATGAATTGACCGCGGACAGGCGCATACTAGAAAATAGGTAGACACGGTACCTTCGGGAATGTTTGGTGGTTGGTGTACATTGTTAGACATGGTACTTTCTGGAATGTTCGTTGGTTGGTGTACACTGTTAGATACGGTACTTTCGGAAATGTTCGGTGGTTGGTGTACATTGTTAGATACGGTACTTTCGGGAATATTCGTTGATTTGTGTACATTGTTAGACACGGTACTTTCGGAAATGTTCGTTGGTTGGTGTACATTGTTAGACACGGTACTTTCGGAAATGTTCGTTGATTTGTGTACATTGTTAGACACGGTACTTTCGGAAATGTGCGTTGATTTGTGTACATTGTTAGATACGGTACTTTCGGGAATATTCGTTGATTTGTGTACATTGTTAGACACGGTACTTTCGGGAATATTCGTTGATTTGTGTACATTGTTAGACACGGTTCTTTCTGGAATGTTCGTTGGTTGGTGTACACTGTTAGATACGCGGAAATGTTCGGTGGTTGGTGTACATTGTTAGATACGGTACTTTCGGAAATGTTCGGTGGTTGGTGTACACTGTTAGATACGCGGAAATGTTCGGTGGTTGGTGTACATTATTAGATACGGTACTTTCTGGAATGTTCATTGGTTGGTGTACATTGTTAGATACGGTACTTTCTGGAATGTTCATTGGTTGGTGTACATTGTTAGATACGGTACTTTCGGAAATGTTCGGGGGTTGGTGTACATTGTTAGATACGCGGAAACGTTCGGTGGTTGGTGTACATTGTTAGACACAGTACTTTCGTGAATGATCGTTGGTTGGTGTACATTGTTAGATACGGTAATTTCGGGAATGTTCGTTGGTTGGTGTACATTATTAGACACGGTACTTTCGGGAATGTTCGGTGGTTAGTGTACATTGTTAGACACGATACTTTCGGGAATGTTCGGCGTTTTGTGTACATCGTTAGACACGATACTTTCTAGAATATTCGTTGATTTGCGTAGATTGTTAGACACGCTACTTTCTGGAATGTTCATTGGTTGGTGAACATTGTTAGATACGGTACTTTCGGGAATGTGCGGTGGTTGGTGTACATTGTTAGACACGGTACTTTCGGGAATGTTCGGTGATTCGTATACATTGTTAGACGCGGTACTCGAGAAACCCAACAATGTGAACTCTGCGTAAAGTATCGAACCGGATCAGCTTAAGAATGACGCTCAGGCTAAACCAGACAGAAACGTTTTGCTTCCTGTGGATTTTCTGTTTCAGGAAACATTACTCTATATTTCTTTACCCCTGAGACGGAATGTGTCGGCCCGGATTAGCCTGCGCGGAATGCGCAGGCTGATCTGGCTCGATACATTACGCAGAGTCCACAATGTTGGTTTTCTCGTGGAACCGCTCATATGTACTCGGGGAACTGCTGATTAGGCACCTACAGACTTACTTTATGCGTATTATTTTATGGGCATCTCCTTTAAGCGATGAAGTCAAGGTAGGATACTCACACTTGAATATTGTTTCACATTGTTCGACTCTCTTTTTCATTCCTTTTATAACCAACGATCGCATCTCGTTAACCGACTATATTTAAACGTAAATTAACATTACGTCAATGTGCCGGGTTAGCTTGCGTGACATAATGGTATTCTTATTTCTTATGCACAATGATACTGCTTGCGATTTAAAGTTGCGATGGTCTGTCCCATATATAGACAATTAGTGTTATATTGGCGCACAATGATACTGCTTGCGATTTAAAGTTGCGGGTTGGTCTCTCCCATGGATAGACAATGAGTGTTATATTGGCGCAGACTGGTACTGCTTGCGTTTTACAGTTGAGGGGTAGTCTGTCCCAAAGATAAACACTCAATGTTATATTGGTGTACACTGATACTGCTTGAGTTTTACAGTTGTTGGTTAGTCTTTCCCAAAGATAGAAAATAAGTGTCATATTGGCGCAGACTGGTACTGCTTGCGTTTTACAGTTGAGGGGTAGTCTGTCCCAAAGATAAACACTCAATGTTATATTGGTCTACACTGATACTGCTTGAGTTTTACAGTTGTTGGTTGGTCTTTCCCAAAGATAGAAAATGAGTGATATATTGGCGCAGACTGGTACTGCTTGCGTTTGACAGTTACGGGTTGGTCTGTCTCATATATAGACAATGAGTGTTATATTGGCGCATAATGAATCTGCTTGCGTTTATCAGTTGCGGGGCGGTCTGTCCTATAGATAAAACATGAGTATTATATAGGCGCCCAATGATACTGCTTGCCTTTAACAGTTGCGGGTTGGTCTGTCCTATATATAGATAATGAGTGTTATAGTGGCACACAATGGTTTGCTTGCGTTTTACAGTTGCAGGTTGGTCTGTCCTATACATAGATAATGAGTGTTATATTGGTATACACTGATACTGCTTGCGTTTTACAGCGGGTTGGTCTGTCCCATAGATATACAATGAGTGTTATGTTGGCGCACAATGATGGTGCTTGCATTTTACAATTGCGGGTTGGTCTGTCTCATAAACAGACACTTAGTGTTATATTAGCGTACAATCGACAATGTGTGTTGTATTGGCGCACACTGGTACTGCTTGCGTTTTACATTTGCGGGTTGGTCTGTCCCATATATAGACAATGAGTGTTAAACTGGTGCACAATGATACTGCTTGCGTTTTACAGTTGCGGGTTGGTCTATCCCAAATATAGAAAGTGAATGTTATATTGGCGCAGACTGGTAATGCTTCCGTTTTACAGTTGCGGGTTGGTCTATCCCAAATATAGACACCGAGTGATTTATTGGCGCACACTGGTACTGCTTGCGTTTTACAGTTGCTGGTTGGTCTATCCCAAATATAGACACTGAGTGTTTATTGGCGCTCACTGGTATTGCTTGAGTTTTACAGTTGCGGGTTGGTCTATCACAAATATAGACACTGAGTGTTTATTGGCGCACACTGGTATTGCTTGCGTTTTACAGTTGCTGCTTGGTCTGTCCCAAAGACAGGAAATAAGTGTTATATTGTTTGCAGACTGGTACTGCTTGCGTGTTACAGTTGCGGGTTGGTCTGTCCCATATATAGAGAATGAGTGTTATATTGACGCACAATGGTACTGCTTGCATTTTACAGTTACGGGGCGGTCTTTTCAAAATATAGAGAATGAGTGTTATATTGGCGTACAATGATACTGCTTGCCTTTTACAGTTGCGGGGCGGTCTTTCCCAAATAAAGACACTGAGTGCTTTATTGGTGCAGACTGGTACTGCTTGCGTTTTACAGTTCCTGGTTGGTCTTGACGCACTGCTTGCGTTTTACAGTTGCTGGTTGGTCTGTCCCAAAGACAGAAAGTGAATGTTATATTGGCGCAGACTGGTACTGCTTGCGTTTTACAGTTGCGGGTTGGTCTGTCCCATATATAAACACTGAGTGTTGTATTGGCGCACAATGATACTGCATGCGATTTACAGTGCGTTTGTTTGGACATAGTATGTTAAGCAAAGTACTTAACAGTTATATATACAAAGGAATAAGAAATGAACAGTTAGTACATTTTTGGAAGGCTACTCTTTCATCGACACACACCAGGGTTTTGAAATAACCACGATAAGAGATGTGAGCCGTCCCGCGAGAGTCCACAATGTTGGTTTTCTCGCGAGACGGCTCATGTCAAGAAGTTGCCAACAGTAGACGGAAAACCAATCTTCATTTAACAGAATGGTTTTCAAAATACTAACACACAGCTACTCATTGTCTATCTATGGGAAAGACCACCCTGCAAATTGTTTGAGTATTGATCCGGTATTTGATCAGAAATACAATTAAATTAAGCATTTTATTAATTCTACAAATTATTCTCTCTAATTAATCAGAAATCCATGTTAGCTTGTTGAAATTTATATCGTGGGAAAGTCCGTATTTTTGTATTTCTGTATTTTCTGACAGTTGAAAAGTACCGACGTTAAGACTGAGTTATAACGCTTGTGTACACCGCAGTGTTTTCATCGTTAGGCCTGCGGTTGAACGGACTGATTGATTTACCCGCGAATTTGAAATTTCAAGAAAACTGCAAGATGGGTACCTTTTTGCTTGACTCGGTCATGGAAATGATTTACATTGATCAGCAGGATGATAACCCTGGTAAGTGTATTAAATAGTATTTACCTAAAGTAATCCTGCAAATTAATTAACTAAGGATAACACCTCTTATGAGATATAACTAGGATTATCAGAGTTAAATCCCTTTGACGTGGGTAAATATTGAGCCTGGTTCTAGTCGAATTAAGACGTTAATTGGGTCCAATCGATTAAAACGAACTCGAACTTCACTGGATTAATGTTGGGTTGCCATCAAATTGTATACTTGCATACAAAGGTCCCTGTATTTATTTTCCATTATAGCGGCTTCATTCGTCATTCTATGTAAATGTTACCAAGGGAGATCAATATCACACTCCAGATGGATTCGCTGGCTGAGCGTGATCTTTACTGGTCGCCATGTCCTGTAGGTAGTTTTTTATGTGACCAGAGACCTATATGTCTCTGATGTGACATGTAGCAGCTTGTAACACGTACGTTTCTTTCGAACGCATTTGTTCAAGCAAAATATTAGTTATAAAACCTTTATCAAAATAATCGCTGACTTCAATGTTCCAACCGCTTTTTACAAAGGAATTAAGATTGAATACATGTGGGAAAATTTCACTTATTTTGTATATGGTTAGACCGTAAGCCAAAGCGGGTTCTTATCTAGTCT